>PVKB01000172.1:0-192742 GCA_004027205.1 Ctenodactylus gundi
CTTGCTAAGCAAGTACTTTAACAACTGTGCCATTTCTTTAGCCCCAACGTTACATCTTTAGTCCTTGTTGAATTTACTTTGGTTTTAGGATTAAAGAAGGAAATCTAGTTTGTTTTTTAATAGTCATTTAGCTCATTTGTCAACTAGGACTGTGTACCTACTAATTTTTCAGTATTCCCCCCTCCCATTTTATTGATAGTTTAAGTGCAAAATTTGAGGTTTACCATGATCTTGAGCATTTTGTACACATACATATCTTGGCAAGGTAGCAAGACCTTTCCCTCTTTCCTTTTGGCGCTCCCCCTACCCATCCCACCTTAATAAATAAGCTTCTTTAAGTCAGTCAGTACTATTTTCTCTTACTGATCTGCCACTGTTCTTAGCCCTGTACTTTCCTGCTACTTTGGGCTTGTAGCTCTGTTCAAATAAGTGACATACTAGGAGTGTGCAGATGTATCATAAAGTCATGGAACAGATGGTTCTACATATTGTACTGCTGTGTGACACATACTATATGGTGGCTACTTAAGTCAATTATAGAAAGTCAATGATTTTGCAAATTGGTATTTTCTATTCTAGAGAAACAAAAGATAATCAAGACTTAAGTCTACTTTTGGCTCTGATTACATGAGGAATTTTTATTTTTTGTTTGTTTCCATATTCTGCCTTAATATAGAGTATCATTTTAGAAGTATACTATGCAATTTCTTTCTTTAAAAAGCTCCAATTTATGAATGTATTTATTGTATTCAGAACACAGGAAATTTTTTGATGGAATTTCAAGTGAAAAATGTTCCTTCAGAAAGAATTGCAACTCAGAAGATCCTGTCTGTGATAGGAGAATGCCTTGACCACTTTGGCCCTGGCTGTGTAGGTGTGCAAAAAATATTAAATGCTCGGTGTCCACTTGTGCGGTTCTCTCACCAGGCCTCTGGATTTCAGTGTGATTTGACTACCAACAATAGGTATGATTGCTTATTTATTATCTTAAATGGGAATATTTTAAGGTCTTCAGGTGTAATGGCTTTGAAGTTTTTCAGAAATATTTCAATAATAATTTTTTAAACATTTGAGCGTTTAGGTCGAAAAGTAGGGAAACTTATTATACCTACTGGTAATTTGATGTTGCTAACCAAAGTATTAGAGCAATAAATACTCCTCAGCCTTTTTTTTGAGCCACTTTTGTGGAATAGTTTTCCTCCTAACTCAGAAGTGTGAAATACGGTGCTAGCATCACCACCTCAGCTCCGCCCCAGCCGTTAGATTCTCATAAGGAGCCCAGATCTCTCATGTGCAGTTTACACTGAGAGTGTAAGGTGGCTGGTCTGACAGGAGGCGGAACAGGCGGTAATGTGAGGGGGCTGCTGTGAGGTCAGATGAAGGTTAGCAGGCTGCTCCGCTGCTCCACGTCCTGCTGTGTGGCTCCCTCCGGGTTCGGCCCCTGTGTTAGAGTAACGCGTTAAAGTGTTCAACATACTTAATGTAACAGGGAGATAGGTTCTTACTTTGACAACCTGTTAGAATGGAAATAACTGATTATAATATTAAATTTTCTAAATATAGGGAGTAAGTTTGTCTCTTGAATTATCTCTGGTATTGTTTTCTTTGTATACTAAGCAAATTTAGTATTTAAATGTGGTAGTTACTAGTTTTTCTTCAGTATATTTGCATTGTATTATTATTATTATAGCAATCTCTTTGCTTAAAATAACAGAGTAGGCAGTTGTTTCACATTCTGAATATTTTCCCTCTATTGACAGTTAGGTTTGCTTCTAAAATCAGGAGTTTATCTTTTGATTTTTGTGTTTCCACATAAGTTTGATTTAGTATTTTGTTTACTAGATGAATAATCATAATTGAAAATAAGTTCAGAAGATCCAAAGTAGTCTAGTTTTTATTAAAATTACATATTCACTAACAAGCTGCTGCTAAGTTCTGTATTTCTGTAAAGTACCTCATGAAGTATAAAGTCTTTTGTGATTTCTTACCAAGTTTCAATATAAAAATTAAATGTAATGTTGTTTTCTTGGGACAGGTTTTTAAGAATTTGTTTTGCATGATTTCTTTAGATTTTTTATTTCCAGTGTTTATGTCAGATACCTTGCACTGTTTAATATTTATTTTCCAGCTTAATTTAGCTTAATTCACATACATAAAACAGTCGCCATGGATTTCTGCTCTGCAGCTTCTAACTCAGACTTAGGCCAGGGTGGTGGCATATGCCTGTAATTCTAGCACTTTGTGAAATAGAGGCTGGAGAATGGCCAGTAAGAGATCAGTTTGGGTAGTTTAGCAAGACCTTGTGTGAAAATGAAAGGGGCTGAGATGTAATTCACCATGAAGGCTTAGTGTTCAGTCCCTGGTTCCAGAAAAACACAAAAAAAGATTTTGTCCCTTGTGTCTTTTTTTTGCTTGTTTGCTTTTGAGACAGGGTCCTGCTGTGTAGCTTGGACACAACTTATAACCCAGGGTGGCCTTGAACTGGAAGCAATCCTCCTTCCTCAGCTTCCCAAGTCCTGGGATTACAGACATATGCCACTATGCCCAGTTTATCCTGGTGTCCTAGTTTTGAAAAATTACAAGATATATTTTGATTAGTAGGAACTTAATTTTAAAGTACTTCTCATTTGCAATTTTGAATTTGCATTCTAAGAAACTTACTGAAAATAGTTCTTTACAGTTTAATGAATTAATTTAGTGTGGGTCTTGTTATAATTGCCCAGACCGGTCCTGAACTCCTGGCTCAAATGATGCTCTTGCTTTAGCGTCCAGAGAGCTGGGGCTGGCACATACCACCATGCCCCTGCTCTGAGGTTTAACTTCTTCATGGGCACGATATCTTCAGGCAGCACTTGTTTTAGTGAATCTCAGGCTTAAATAATTTTGGCTGTTTCACAAGCTATAAGAATTTTAACACTAAATACTTTCTTGCTAAAGTCAGTAAAATGTCTGCCAAAGGACTGGATAGATAAGGTATGAAACACGTAGGTGTGAAGGTGTTAACTGATTCGTCTCTTTTTAGAGATAAATAGCCATGTGTGCTCCTCTTATTCAAATCATGTTGGAATTTTTCGTTTTTGAAGGATTGCTTTGAAGAGTTCCGAACTCCTGTACATCTATGGGGCTCTCGACTCAAGAGTGAGAGCCTTGGTGTTCAGTGTGCGGTGCTGGGCCCGAGTGCATTCACTAACAAGCAGTATTCCTGGTGCTTGGATCACAAATTTCTCCCTTACGATGATGGTCATCTTTTTTCTCCAGAGAAGATCACCCCCTATTCTTCCAACTCTAGATAAACTAAAAAACTTAGCTGGTAAGACAAGAGGCGTTCGTCTCTGTTTTCATTTTTGACATGAAGATCATTGCCATGTGTTACCGATTTTCCAGCCTCAGCTTCCCGCGTTGCTGGGGTACAGGCACGTTTTCTATATTTTGAAAGTAGTAATTGTGAAATTAATTGTGAACCTAAAAATTCAATGTGTTTTATTTTTCTTAATGCACACCAGGGTTCAAGAAAGCAGATGATTTATGAAGCTGAGGCTGTAGTATTTTTTGAGATTTCTGTTTGGTAGATACTGCAGTATTCCATAGTATAAACACTCACAGATAATACATACAGATTCTCATTGTATCGGGTCTTCACCTACCTCTGTTAGTCTTGTTATGCTGACTATTTTCAGTGCTTGCGTATGCCACAGTGACATGCCTTTGTTACCTGTTAGCCATGTCAGTATTTTCTGTTAGGTGTTTGTTTGTCTTTCTCTTATTTTTCTTTCAGATACCTTTTTCTTACTCATTTGTAAGAATTCTTTTTGTATCCTAGATACGATTCCTTCACATATGTGTGTGTATTTGTGTATATGTATCTCAGATGTCTGCTGCACACTGGTTGTCTTCACTTAATAGTGTCAACAATCTTAAAAGTGATAAACATTCATTTTTTGTTTTTTGTTTTATTTGTATCGGAGTTACTGGTGCACATAGTTTTGGCTAAAACAGTTCTACAGACTTGGTAACTGTAACTCACAACTCTACCCTCCACTCCTTCTGCCTCTTCCCAAGGGCAGCTGCCTACTTTTTAATTCTTGTAGTGACCCATTCAAATCAAATTTATCATTACCATTTTTGAGTGTTTTTAGGCTTAGCTGCCTGTTACTCCTTTGAGGGAGAGTAGGCGTGAACTCCTTTCCTCTTGCAGGCCCCACCTCACACGTGTCCGCTGTGTCCCTCTTGGTTTCAGCAGAGCTGTATCATAATTTTCACATGCACTTTACATTACTATGACTGTAAATACTATTCAGATCTGCTCCATGGAGAAGCCAAAATAATGTACCTTCTTGCTCAGCTTCATTTTATGGAGCTAATGTTTTAATACTACTTAATTTCTTGCTTGCTTAGTTTTCTGTGTACTTAACATTAGTTGAATTCTGAACTTGCTAACAGTTGTTTAAGTTCTCAAAAATAGTCAGAAGCATCACATGTTCTGTTAATTCTGTCCTCTTTGCTTAGCTTCTTTTTTCTAAGTAGTTTTTTCATTTTATTTTGAGTAGACTTCCGGACTCTGCGTAAGATATTCCTCAGATGTCCTTTAAGCATAAGCTTTAATTCCCCACATCCCACAGATATAAAACAGCCTCAGTAAAGTAGTAGAGCAAAATTGCATGTTGGCTTTTCCCGTTAAATGGCTACTTCCGTAAGGCATCCTTGGAAGTTTAGACCTATCCATCAGTAATAGAAATTGACTGTAGGTGTTTTTGTAATTTTTAGCTATTCATGTTTAGTTCTAGCCAACTTTTTGTCTACAAGTAGAACATCGTGAAGGCTTTTTATGAAAGATACTAAGTTTTCATGTGAACTTGACATTTATGTTTACTCATATCTCTGCCAACTTCTGGTTGTTTGTTAGAAGTGCATGTGACTAGCACATTGTTGCTTCCTGCTTCTTTGACCAGAGAAATTAACCTAAATCAATTTACAGCTCAGAGATATGATCGTACTGCTTCCTCTAGTGCTCTGTTATTATCATTATCATTTATTACTAATAGTGATCACTGTGACAAATTATGAGTTACTGTAGTATAATACTCTTTCCTGAAAAACGAGAAGTATGATCAGTTTATCAATTGGGATGTATCTGTGAGAATGTTAGTGAGTGATTTCTATTTGTCCTATGTGACATGCTGGAAAATGCTAGTTTACTGGACCTAACCATAAAGTTCTAAAGATTTCCAAAGGAAGGAAGGAACTGAGAATTTTTTTGAAAAACAAATTTAATAGCTAACCTTATTTTTTTTATGTAGTAAACTAGTTCACTATAGGTGATAGTAGAAAGTGTCATCAAGTTTCTGTTGAATTAATTAACATGCATACATATCTGTTTTCCTAACAACTAAGAATTTGTGTTTGCTTAGGACTATTTGCCAATGCTTCATACGGTTAAGAAAGACAGGGTTATTGAAATCTTGCATGTATGTGTTTGTTTGTGTGCTTGGGGGATGTGGGCATTTGAGATGTAACCCAGGACCTTCACATCTGCAGGTAACTAATTCTCTGGTTTTGGTTTTGATTTCGAGACAGGGTCTTGCTTAGCTGCCAAGCTGCCAGAGTTGGACTGTGGCTTTATGATTCTTCCACCTCAGCTGTCCTGAGTTGCTAGGATTATAGGCCTGTACCTCTGGACCCAGTGTCTTAGTGACTTTTTCATTGTTGTGACTCAATACCCGACATCCACAAATATAGGGGAGGAAAGGTTCATTTTAGCTCTCATTTTTAGAATGTCGCAGTCCATTCAGGGGTGGCTGGCAGCAAAGGAAGTACATGGCAGAGGCAGTGGAGGTAGTTTCTTATGACATCTCAAACAGGAGGCCCAGTCAAGGCAAGTTGGGACAAGTCCTCCAAGCAAGGCAGGAAGCAGTGGATATATCCTTCCATGTTTACTCCCAGTGATCAGCCCCTCCTGGATCCAGGTGTGGAAGGTGTGACACATCCCCACTACATGCCTTTATCCAATTTATGTGTCTGTAATCCACCCCTCCAGAGTAGGCCCAGTCTTCCAACAGCACATTTCAGATCCAAACCACAATACTCAGCCTGGAAAAAAAAATTATTTTAAGATATGAAATAGGTCTTTGTTTAGAAGCAAAAGATAGGAAAGTAAAAGCTTGTGCTATCCAGAAGGGAGTCCCCATTTAGGATTGCCCCAGCCTAAGATCATAATTGTAACTATTTTAATAGTTCCAGATCGCTGGTGGCTGTTGTATTAGAACTGTCTAACTGTTGTCCAAGTTATTGTTAAGTAGAAAAAAGAGAAAGAAAAGGAGGAGCTAACCAAATTGTCCTTAGTTACAAAGAAAAAGGTGGCCCTGTCTAAGCTCTCCCAGTCAGGCTGGGTAACACGGCCTGTAATCAGCACTCTGGAAGGCTGGGGCAAGCGGACTACAGATTTGAGCCCGGCTTGGGCAGCTTAACGGGTTAGAAAAACCTTGTTGCAAAACCAAAAATAAAAATGGGGTAGCCATGTAGCTCAATGTGAAGGCCTTGGCCTCGATCCACAGTACTACAAAAAAAAAAAAAAAAAAAAAAAAAAAAAAAAATTAACGAGATTTTTTCTTTTTTTTTTCAATTTTAATGCTATGTTTAGAAATTCTTGTGTGAAAAATAGCACCGATAGTGTCTCTGTTGTCGTCTGTCTCTCTCTCTCGTTCCCTCCCTTGTCTTCTACATAATGGTATTACTAGATGCTAAAAACCATCAGCACATGTCACTGGTACTGTGTTACAGAACATGTCAACTGATGATCACTTGAAATAGTAAAACATGTTCAAGTCCCATAAAAGCAGACCGAAGTAGAAATACACCCACCCATGGTAGAGCTATAAAAATCATTACATTCGAATGTAGATTTTTTTCACGGTACCAGGATTGTCCCAGAGCCTTTTTATAGTGTAGCCCGTTCTGTTTTTGAGACTGGGTGTAACTGGATTGCATATCGCCCAGGCTTAGCTTGAACTTGGAATCTTCCTACTTCAGCCACGGACTCCCAGAGTGCTAGCAGTGTAGGTGTGTCCCATCATGCTCAGCTAAAAGAATCAGTGATGAAGCCACAAAAAAGAGAAAAAGAAATTCGGAAGAAAATTTATTTAGTTCTTCCTAGTTTCTGTCTGGTGATTGTAGGCATTTAGGATCATGCACCAGTGATCTTTCAGGGTGTTGATTATGTGCTTTGTATGTGCCATGCGCCACGGTCGTGGGCTGGCTGGGGGAGGAGGAGTGACAATGAGTAGGACAGTCATCCCATTGAGGCTTGAGAATTCAGTAGCACACATATAATCAGATTGCCGTCAGATAAGAATGGAGGGATGATGGGAAAAAATGGACGGAGCACCAGTTTGGAATTATGAAGTACTTTATGGAGGAGGTGGCTGTTGATTAGATTTTTGAAAAGTGAGAGTTTGCTCTTTGAAAGAGTGTTACCTATTATGTGGCGGACCATGGATTAGAATTGGTACAGGATTTCATAGTGACTCTGTATAGTTAGGAAAATGATTACCTCTACATACATAAATGCTAGTGGAAAAGTTGAATGTCTAAGTCTAGTGTATTACTTATCTAACTGAATTCTAGTCATTCTAAAGTACTACATTATCTCAAATTTTTAAAAACTGAGACCATCCAGTTTGTGTTGCATTTGAGTCATGGAATAAAAGCCTTAACAGGTGCCACAAATGGCAATGTAGGTTCAAATTAAATATTAGGATTGTCATCAAAGGCTTAACACTCCATATATTTTTATTGATAACTAGAAAAGTGATTAGCTTTGAAATCATGGGGGTTTTGTTAGGAAATCTAATTATAGTATGGTAAGAAAAAGTATATGATCACTTTTGATAAGGTATAGTCTAAAATACTTTTCAGTTTTTAAATTTTACTAAATATATGTAACAATAATATATGCATTCATACATAACATTTAAAACATAGGTTTCCTTTTCTAAAGTAGAAAATAAAATGTGAAATATTGTTTATTTCTATTTAAGATACAGAAGATAAGTGCATAATAGAAGGCAACAATTGTACATTTATTCGTGATTTGAATAAAATTAAACCTTCAGAAAACACAGAAACACTTGGTAAGTTGTTTTCTTTTTTCTTTTTTCTTTTTTCTTTTTTGACATCAAATAAACTTTTGCCTTACTTTGTTTTATTTTCTTCCAGAATTACTACTGAAGGAATTCTTTGAGTATTTTGGTAATTTTACTTTCAGCAAGAATTCCATAAATATTCGACAGGTAAATGTTTTAGTATTTGGTTATAAGGTATCCATTCTTTTACTGTACTAATGTGTATAATTAGTTTAGTTTTCAGAAGACTCTTAGCAATTCTGCTTCGTTTCAGCTCTGTAGTAGCAAGCATACGTAGGTTAATGCCTGGAGGAGCTGCCTGACTTGACAGAGCTCCATCCTCTAGTTAGTGAAAGTGAGCTCTTTCAATGTCTGCCTTTGACACTGCCATGGGACTTCTGATATCAGTACTGATACTATATTCTCCAAAATGTGCAGTAAAATTATGAAAAGTTTCCTGGAAATCATTTTACATGCAGTTGTTTTTAAGCTAGGTTTGCATTCCTATGGAATACATTGGATGCAGAGGCCAAGGATTGATTTTAGTGATTCCCACAATTTGGACCCCTAAAACCTTTATTAAAGTATATGAATTTGATTTTTGATTCTGCCATGTACAGTAGCTCAAGTGATAGACATTTTTCTAAGAAGAGCCTAGGTCAGGGCAGAACCCTAGGCAGATTGTGCTTACAATTGTGGGTGCTGTGATAGCTCTTTGTTTGACTTTATTCTGCTGAGCATTTGAATCTTTGATTACAAATCATAGGGATTGGCCTCATAAGACACAGACCCACATATTCCTTTTTGTTGTATCTTCTGTTCTGCTCAAAAGGACATCAGAAGTGCTAGAATGCTACTGCAAAGAAAAAAGGACGCCAGCCATGCAAAGTTCTGTGTCACTTGGCTGTGTATGCCTAGTACTGGGGATTGAACCCAGGGCCTTTGTCCAGAGCTGTGTCCTCTCATGTTATTTTGATTATGAGATAGATTCTAAGTCACTGAGTTGCCCAGGCTGGGCTTGAACCTGTGATCCTCTTGCTTCAGCCTCTGATGCTGAAATTACAGGCGTACACCATGCCAGCTTTGTTTATCTTGTTTATACTTAGGGCTCAGCAGTGATAGGCAAGATGTCTGCTGTCGTGGCATGCCTGGAAATAAACAGGTGCTGCCCACCTTGGAGAATCTTGACCACTAGCTTCCTAATGCTTGAGTGATAATTTGTGGTCTCATTTGAAAGAGGAAGCTAGTATAGTCTTACTGCTGTAATTCATTTCTTTGTTCTTTTCTCATTTCTACTGGGGAAACGCTAATTACTGAATTTAGTTTAAGGATTCTGGTTTTGTTTGCTTCTGTTCCCGGTGTGGTAGGTATGAGTTTAGCAGCTTTCAGAAATAGGTGCATCTTTATCGTATTATCTGTCTTTTATCTGCTGTCCACTTCAGGCCTCAGCTTGTTAGGTAAAAGTTATGTTTTTTTAAAAAAATTGTTGTTAGTTTAGTTCAAATACCTGCATTTGAGAAGTGAAATCGTCATCCATAGATCATAAACCTGTTACTTCTTCCCAAAGAATGCTTATAAAACTCCAGTAGGAAAAACAGAAATACGCACCTATACATGTGTGTGTGTGTACTCAGCTCTCTTAGGAAAGAAACTTTTTAGTCTCTGAAGAGTACTTTATGTGGTTTTGACATTTAAGCCCTTCTATATTTATATAATTTTTTTGTTGTGTCATCTATAGGGACGGGAAGTAAACAAGCCTGATTCTTCCCCTCTGCACATTCAGAATCCTTTTGAAACTTCTCTCAATATAAGCAGAAATGTAAGTCAAAGCCAGCTACAAAAATTTGTGGATTTGGCCAGAGAAAGTGCCTGGATTTTACAACAGGAAGATAAAACTTGTCCTCCGTCAAGCAAGCAGCCCTGGGGCCTGGCTGCCTTGCTGTTACCATCTGTAGCAACTAATAAGAAGAAAAGTAAAAAGTCTGCAAGTGAAAGAATTAAAAACTTGTTAGAATCCATAAAAAGTGACAGTACAGAAAATTCCACAAACACTGATGAGAAAAGAACACTGGGTACTCAGACATAAGGGTCGTTAATTTTGCATAAAGAATTGGTTTTATCTTATAAAATGATCCATGGACTCTCCAGCACTGGTGTGAAACTGTCAGAGACCTCAGCCTGCCTCTGATAATCACTCTTTACAGTCTTTTTACTGGCCCCTCTGCCTGAAGTTCTGGGACACTTTCAGCGTGACTGGCCTGAAACCTATGTGGCATTTTATTAAATATGAGTCACAAGGAACAGACAAATATACTTTAAAAAAATCATACAAAGTAAATCATAAAAATCAGTGTTAGGAACAAACCATTTGATACCTGCTTTAGTCCTGGTTGGAAACATTTAAAAGAACTAGTTTTGTAAATATGTAGACAATGAATACAATAAATCTTCAAAATTTGGTAGTACTCTGTAGTATTTATTTTTCTAGTTTTCAAGTAAAATACTCTTAATCACATAAATGAAAAGGTAGTGATATCCAAAAAAATATTTAAACTATAGATGAGTACAGATACTTAAGTCATTTCTCCAGGGTATTCTAAGTTAAATATATAAAAAAAATGAATTGTGTTTTAAAGTAGTAGTTTTTGTTTTTATAAAAGCAAGACCTTGTTCTACTAAAATATAATATAGTATTCCCGCTATCTCTTCACTTCTCCATTTGAGAATGCCCTTTTCTGTAACAACTACATATATTTGTATGTATGTATGTATGTATGTATGTGTGTTTGGAGAGGTAATTTCTGTTACTTTCCCTGCAGGGTTGACTTTCCAATTGAGAGTTAAGTAGCACAGTGTGGAAAACACAAGTTGGGGCCTTCCTGGGCCCTAGGTGCTCTTAGAAAAATGGGAGATTAAGTAAGGTAGGTAGACCAGATAGGTCAAGACCCTAACTGCCGTATGTTAACTGTTTCTTCCCTAGAATGCTTGGAATCAATTGTTTCGGACTTCTTTTTTTCTAATATTTGCACAAATATAAGATATTCTGAGGAGGGGACCCAAGTCTAAACATAAGATTTGTTCTTCATATATATCTTCTATACAACCCAGAAGTTAACTGTATGCAGTATTTTTGATAATGTGCATGAAACAAATTCATGGTGTAGTTTTCCCACTGTGGGGGAACATGTTGACATTCACAAAGTTTCAGTTCTCGGAGCATTTTGGATTTTTTAATTAGGGATAATCAGTTTCTTTTTAGCTATTTCATTTTTAATGTGGTATATCATTTTTCTTGCTATTCAGAATTCAGATTTAGAGTTCATAGTGGTTTTAAAAGTGTTACAAATATTAAGCGAAAAACTACAATGAACTCTTGATTGGGATGTTTTGGGAAACTCTGTAATGGAATTGTTATGGAGCAAGTCATTTCTGTGGCCACACGGCTGTGCTGTTGGATTTTGCATTGGAATCCAGGCAAATATGTTCTTTTTTGTGGGAGTAGCTTTAAAAGCTATTCTTTGTTCTTAAGCTTATTTTTGGAGTTGGAAGTTGATAATTTTAAAAGCTTAAACAACTAAGGGTTTCTCTGTGAAATAAATCCTTTTTTTCTTTTGACAGATAACTTGATCAGAGCTTTTCTAGCGTTTGCGTCTTAAGTGTAAAACTACTAAGTATATAAACTCTGTATGTATTAGCAATTTACTTTTTTATAGGACAACCTTGACACAGTAGGTCTATTTTACTTTTCAGAAAGAGATTTATGTGATGAATTTTAAACTAGAAAGATCTTTTAACGCACGTTTTAAATTCTACCTCCTTGAATGTAGATTTGTAGCACATTTTCTCATAATTCCAGCATATCATAACCAAATTTTTTAAAGCATCAAAAGAACAAATTGGCAATTATTTGCCATTACTGTTAATTCAAACTAATTGCAAGAAAAAGAAAAATCTTAATATTTCCAGCTGCTTCTAGGCTTTCACTTATTCAGTACTTTTTGTCTACATTGAGTGTTACTCAGTATATCAAAGTAATTTCGGTATTAGATTATGTAAATCAGGTTGATTTCAGCTATACATCCTTACAGATTTTATAGCCCTCTAATTTCTCAGGTTATTAACTATCTTTAAGAAATCAGAAAACTGGCAGAAACATACTAGAAAATGAGGTGTAGCTTGACATTGTGGGAAAACAACATATTCTGTGTTATTTACAAAACTTCATACAGAGTAGAAGGCAAAAATAAAGACGGGTCAGCTAAGGGTTTCTTTTTTTCCTACTCTCGTTTGCGGGTTCCTTCTCTCTTCCTCTTCGCTGTAGCCAGTTGAGAGTGGAATCAGATTATTTCGTGTTCCTACAATTTCCTTAAATGACAGCCGCGTTTCACTCCGTGCAGTGGTACCACAGTAGGCAAAGGCTGCATTTGCGTGTATAAATAAGCGAACACGACTGTTGGCAGCAAAGCCAGCAGAAGGCACGGCCTCGCAGATGCAGCCTGTCTGTCGCAGCTCTCAGCTTTGCGGAATTTGACACTCACTTGGTGTGTAGCTGTCACTGAGTCTTGGTTCGGTCCATCCAGCAAACGTTGGCCTGGAGCAGTCAAAGTGCTGTAGAAAAGAAGAAAACTTTTCTGACTGTGGTGAAGAGAGCGTCACGTAGGTCTTGTAGGGGTAGTGGGCAGGCAGAAAGAGGGACCTGAGGGTTGTCACCCTGGGAGGAGAGACCAGTGTAAATAGGAAGCAGACAGAGAAGCTCCTGGGAGACCTGGAGGTCCAGATCGTCTGCGCTGCAGTTGTCATCGCGATAGACAGAAGAGTAAACTTGAAATTGTAAAAGATTCCTGATTGTAAGTTAAGGAGCCTTAATATATTTTCAGTGGTAAACCATTGGTGGTTTTTTATGCAGGGGAATAATAAAAACGACAATGTTTCTAGGGTATTAATCTGTTGATAAAGGTACTTTTAGATCATGGCTGTTCTTTTTTATTAATAGCAAAGTTGACTACCATAGGCCCCATCACTAATTTAAATAAAATTTGAGTGCTGATTTTTCACAGAGTTCTAAAAGCTGGCAACTCTTTTATGTCTCAGACAAATCTGTCTCCTTAGTATTTAATACAGAAATAAAGCTTAAGTATACGACTGTCAACAGGAAATACCAGGTCATAACTTACATATAATTTTATGTAAATCCTTATTAATGAGAAGTTCCTTGCAGTGTTCACTTGGAAAGGAATGAAAACATGACCAGAAATCACTTTTCACCTTGGTATGATGTTGCAAAATTTATTTTAAATACTTGAAAGGCTTTATTTTGGTTTCCATGCTGAATTCAGTTACTTATGAATACTCATTCCAAAGAATATAAACATTACGATGTTCCTTTGGAATTCCCATGGAGCGACTCCCAGAAAATGTCTGTTGTAGACACAATTTTAATCTGTAGTATCAGTGATACAGGCTATATATAAAATCACAGATTATTATACACTTCATACTTTAAGTGTGATTGCTCATGTTTTGTGTTGTGTGTGTGCATGCGTGTATGTATCCACCTACTTTTAAGTACACAGTGGGGTCAAAGCTAGATTAAAAGAATTCATATTTGTTTACTCTTAGAAAAATGCACTTAAACTCCTTCCCCCAGAAGCAGATTTTGCAGATTTTCAGCATGTGGTGCTGAGGCCTATTTTAAGAGTATCAGAAAGATGTAATTTGGAACTATAAGTAAAATATACTATGATGAGTATGTGATATAATGAAATACAAGTTGTCATAGCAGTGTTCAAAAAGCTTTAAATTTACAATCCTAGATTTTTGGATTAGGAGTGCCCAGAAGGTAAAGTTGGTAACAAATATTCCAGTCTGAAAAACGAAATCTAAAACAAGGCATAGTTAACCTTTGGAATGATCAAATCTGAATTAATGAAAATAAAATTCTAGATTACTTTTTCTAGGTTTATTTTGAAGTATGCAACATTGAAAACATTGTAATGGTTGCTGTCGAATAAAATGGAGTAAATTATTAAGACCACAGTTTTCTGTGTTATTTTCTCTGTTACTAAAATTCTCTTAACATGTCAAAGTTGTTAGGCACAATGAGTCTTCTAGTTTTGAAGCTATTCCTATCATAAGGTCACTAATTTTTGGCTGAAGAGTAGTGCAGTATAATGACCAGAGATTCAACTAATTTTTGTTAAGTTTATTATATCTGGCTTTCGAGAGAATTAAAGGGCATAATGACATGTTCTCTGGTTCCACATCTTAAAAACTGATAGTAAAAAGTGGATTATGAAACTGATTATTTTGAGGTAAGCAAACATCAAAAGATATAGTGTTAAATTTTATTGTGGAGAATTCTGAACACAGGCCAAAATAGAAGAATATAATAAACTTGCATTAATCTAGTATCTGTTTTTCCAATTAACTGGTAGCACACTGTCATAACTTAAAACCCATTAACTTAACCACTTTTGTGTTATTTTTAAGCCAACTCCAGTCATTTTACTATTTCATCTGTATGTCAGTACCTCTAAAAAAGCCTGGGTCCTAATATTGCAAACTAATGTCATTATACTTTTTTTCTTTTTCTTTTCCCCAAGTGCAGTTTTTTGAATCAGGATCCATTTGCCCTGATAGACCTACTGAAGTCTCTTTTTGTCAGGTTCCTTTTCTTGGAGTTTCTCACAACATGGACTGTGCTGATTATTCGCAGCGTATAACTCTGCGTGGAGGCGTTCAGTATTGCCTAATGACTTAAAGTCATAATTTGAGAAAACTCGTCTATTTTCAAATACAGCTTTGGCTCCATTCACCTGGAACTGCAGGATTCCAACTAATTTTAGAACATTGGCCATATCCCTGTATCTTTTATGTTCTTTATTCTGATATTTTACTTTGGACCTTTAGTTTACAATTTTTTTCTTCATCTGTGTCTACCTTTTAAAGTATATTTATTGAATTCTCCATACGAGAACTTCTTTTGCAGTTCTAGAGTTTGGTACTTTTTCAGATGTTCTCCAGCTTTTTATCAAATTCTCAGGTATTTGATTTCCTCTTATTACATGTTATTATTTCAAAGCCTGTATGCTCCTCATTCAGTTATCTGGTTTCTTGGACTCCTGCCAGTCCTGCCTCAGTTTCTTGAGTGCTGGGATTACAGGCATGTGCCTGTTATGTGGTGTTGGGGAATCCACTCAGGGCCTTGTGCTTTTCATTGTATGTGAATAATCAGAGGAGTGGCTTTGAGGGAGGATGGTGTCATCTTTACTCGGAAAGGGTTTATTTCTACTTCTGAAAGGTAGGTGGGAGTGCCTTTGATTCTAGGTCACTTTATTCCAGAAAAGGCCCCAGGTTTTGAGGTTTGATTCATTTCCACAGTGTAGGCTGTCTTTACTCGCTGAGTGTAGGTAGCCCTGAGCGTCGGGACAGTTCCCTTCCCATCAGCAGATGTCGCTGGGGGTCTCTTTCGGGGATGGTAGGGTCACTGAAACTCAGGGCTGCCCGGGGGCTTAGGTGAGGCTTTCTGGGAATTTTTCAGCTGGTCACATTGACTTCTTTACTGTCCTGTCGTTTCACTGCCTCCTTAGCATCCTGATGCTTTCAAGCGGGTGATTTTGTTTTGCCCAGTTTTTATTTTTGGTCATTTTTCAGTAAGATTTTTGCTGTATATTACCTGTCTACTGTACTGGACATCACTGAGTTCTTTGATTCCGGTTTCTGATCCCTGTGTACTTTTTAACCTCAGGAGTGTGCTCTCTGATTAACTTGGCTTCGGAAGGCCTTTTACACCGATGTCCTGCTGCCTGCTTCCTGTTCGGCTGGGTTTGTGCAGCACAGGGCAAACGTCTGGCTGGAATAATCACCGAGGTTGGCACCCAGCAACGCCGGGTATGGCCAGTTCGGTGCCCTGCTTCAAGAGTCAGAAACTGCCAGCTTTTATTCCTGGTCTCTGATTTCCTCACAGGATTTGTACGTGCCAATTAAAAGCTTAAATTTATACTATGTGCGAGAGTATGTACAAATGCTTAAATAAAAATGAGGAAAATACCTTCTTTTCCTAACTACATTGAGGCACCTCAAACAACATAAAACACAGTGTTTCTTCCAGTTTTCCAAAATATTTATCTGAGCTGAGACCAAGAATGAGGCACCTTAGGCCAAAATCCTTCTTGAAAATTTTATGATTTATAAGAGAATTTTGAAAATCTCTTTTGGACTTTGAAGCACATGCTATTAGGCTATTTTCTTCAGCAAGAAAATTTTAGTGCATTTCCATATAGGGAAACTAGTGTATTTGTGTATTTGTATGGTAGAATCATTTAATTTAATACATATTTCACAGTTGTGGTTTTTCAACTGTTATTAGCCCACATTTGTTTATATAACAGAATTAGCAAAAATAATACTTTGAGTTAGTTTAACTTCTTTTTATGCTACATATGTGTATTGCCAGAGACTTAATTCAAGTCTTAACAAATATTTTGTATGAAAATTGAAGTTACTTTTTTTCTTGATTGTTCTGAATGAAGACAGTGCTTCAAAGTTCTGATGCTTCAGGATGAAAGTTATGTTAGGCAACATTTGAATCTAAAAGTGGTTTAAAATGTTTCTTACCCTTTAACGCCTTCTGCAGTTCCCGTTTTCTAAGTGATTATAACTATTTTTGATCTTCTAGAGAAAGAAAGATATGACTGTGATTAAATATGTGCAGTACCATCCTGGAATAAATTTTATTCATAGATTAATAAAATATGTGGAGCATGATTTAGGAGGAAATATTTTTGGCCATTAAAATTAGTTACATAAGCTATAGTCTGTTTTAAATTCTGTGCAGCTAAAATCTGGTTGTCTTTAAAAGAAAAGTTCAAATTACACTGGGAAATGTATTTGTTTTCTAAGACCATCAAAAGCATACTGAATCACACATTTAGGAAATTTTTGAAATACTAGTTTTAGCTTTTCAATTTATTAACAGCTGTTTTTGCTAGCTTTTATTTCTGGTTATCACTATCTGATTTTCTAATCCACATTCCAAAATACTTAAAATATTCTGATTTGATTACATATTTTTTATAGTACTGCCTTGGCTCAAATGCAGTTCACTTCTCTAAGTTACAAAGTAAAGGATCTGTCATGATTCCTGGCACACATTTGGTAATGAATAAGCACTATGTACTTTATATTACACTTTCCTAATCTTAGCCTATAATTTTAATGGTGTAGAAGAAAAGTTCCCAAGAAAATTTTAAGAGCTTCTATCTAAATCCTTACACCTTTTTAAAAGATTCGTATTAATACTTAAGGCAGGCAGAATTTTATGGTGGCCCTCCAGATTCCCAACCCCTTGAGTCCACATCTTGTTTAAGCCCTTTCTTCTACAGCGATTGCAGTCTGCAAGTTGGGTTGCCACTATTTTGATTCACTTGCACTCATTGGCAGAGATGCTGGTGTAAACCCCCTGGTGATTATATGACAGGGTTCCTTAGCAGACTAGAGAAAGAGGTTTCTTTGACGAAGTGAAGACCAAGTTGTGAAAAGGGTCACGTGGATAGGACCTGGAGAGTGACTGTGTTACTTTCTCATTTCTGGGACAGAATACCCAACATCTTCAACTTAAGGGAGGAAAGATCTTTTTAGCTGATATTTTCAGGTTTCAGTCCATTCATGGGCGACTAGCAATGGAAGAAGAACATGGAGGAGGGGTCCTAGATGGAGGAAAGCTGTTCACGGCATGGCACCCAGGAAGCCACGTGAGGGAGAAAGAGCAGAGCTAGCCCATATCCTTCCCATTCAGGCCTCAGTGTTCACCCCTTCCAGGTCACACACCCAGTAATGTGCTACAGGCCCATAATCTACTACATTCCCTAAACCAGCACATGCCTGTAATCCATCCTCCCTGAGCAGCTCCCCCCCCCCCCTTGGTAGCACATGCTTCCATAGGCATTCTGCAACATCCAAATACTATTGTGATGTTTTTGGGGGACAAGATATAAGCCATAACAGTGACCTCTCAAGGCTACCAGTGACAGGAAGTCAGAGAGAACCATTTCAGCCAAAAGAGGAGTGAGAAATTTTTCCCCCCCCATGGGATTGCCACCAGAATATGGGTGTCATGAAAACCGCTGCTTAGTCAAAACTAAAATAAGAAAAGCAAGGGCTCAGGTCAGCATGGTTCTTGTCGGACAGACACATAGACTTAGGCAAGCCCCCTCTGTCATGCACCTGATCTGCAGATGTGTGAGGTGGAAAGAAGGAACCGGAAATATGAGCAAGTGGCTACTGAGGTAGGAAAGGGTGCCTTCTGCTCAGTGTGAGAGGAGGGACGCTCAGAGATACCTGGTTTTCCTAAAATGCTTGTTGAACAGGTGAACACATGTACCTGTAAGAGAAGAACAATGGTTGTTACGTTATAAATGCTTAGAATATAAAAGTTTTAAAAATTGAAATATGAATTGCAAACCTTTAAGTTTTGATGGATAAAGTTAAGGAAGCTTACTTGAAAGACCAAAAAAAAAAAAAAAACCAAAAAACAAAAAACAACAAAAAAAGAAAATATGGGGGAAAACAGCGAAGAAAAATAAAGTTAAATGCAGCAGTAGGTCCAGGATCTGAATAATGTTGGAAACTGTCGACAACAACAAAACAAATTTGGCAGAGCTGGGCATGGCGGTGCACACCTGGAGTCCTAGCTACTCGGCAAGCTGAGGTGGGCTGTTCACAAGTCTGAGGTTAGCCGGGTGACTTAGTGAGAGCCTTTCTCAAAATTAAAAATGTAGCATGTAGCTCAACGGTAGAACACTTGCTTGGTATCTGTGAGCATCTGTGTTCAATTCCCAGTGCCTCAAAACAAACACAATTGCCAGAATTGAATGTGTGTGTCAGGTTGACAGCATGCACAGAGTAACCAGCACAATAGATGAGAACAGGCTCGTAGTATGGCTCCTTATCGTAAACGTTGATGGGAGTGTTAAGGCCTCCAGAGGTGGGGGCGAGGATGGCGAGAGAGGGCGCAATGGCTAATGCCTGTAAGGTTCTGATGGAAATGGAATTGTCACCTAGGTTTCTATCTCTAGCCGAACGTCATGAATGTGGTGGTAGAATCAATACTTTAACAGGGGTGGGCTACAGTGCTACTGAAGGTTGTCTTTTGTCAGAATGAGAGAAAATCAAGAAAGAGGAAGATGGGAGATTTAAAGGAGAAAAGACCAAAATTTTAGGAGAGCATTCTCTCCTTCGCCTTCTCTATTCTTTCTGACTACAAGGAAAGAAAATTAGCTTAGAAAAACACCTTCTAGGCAGAGAAGGCTACTCAATGAAGATATCCAAGCGCTAGTTCTATAGGATCTATGCTAATTGTGGCCAAACCAAAAGCAGGATTTGGTAACGAAAGGAAAAATCTGGCTACAACCTTCTACTGTCTTCTTCTGAGATGAAAGCCAAATGTGCTGTTGCAATGTGCTAGAAATCTCCATCTTCAAGGCCTAATTTTCTCTAAGAAACGAAGGCAAAATTAAGGTTGTGATTTTGCTCCAATACAGTGGCTTCACGGAGATGTCTAGAAGCTCATGAAAATGATGATTTTTTTCTCATGTGTGTCCAAATGATTTAAGATCAGTATAGGTCTGTGTCATAGTTCATGTTCTTTATCCACTGAAGGAATAAATCATTAATTCCTCTGCGGAAGAAACATACAGGATGCTTCATCTAGGGAGCTGAGAACTGACTTGGGCCTTTCTGAAATCGTAGGTTCTCTTGTAAGAATATATTATGTGGCTTGGGGTGTGGCTCAGTGTAGAGCACCTGCATGGCACGCATGAGGCCTTGGAGTTGTTGGATCCCTAGTACAGCATTACGTAGTACAATGAAGTGAGAACCAGCTCCTATAGAATTGCTGTGTGGGGGGGGGGGGGGGGGGGGGGGGAGAGGGGAAACCTTGATTCATCTTCTAGCTTATTTCTTAGCCAAGTGATATTTTTTCTTAAAGTCCAAACTAAAAACTGGCAAGTCGGCTTGACTTCTTTGCCTGTCTATCCATCCAGAATCTGATTCCTTAACGTCCTTCACCCAGCAGCTCGGTGCCGTCAGCGCGTCCTATGAGCCCTGTCCAGTGCCACCCTGGGGAGTCTGCTTCTAATCCGCTCCACTACTCAAGGCCCCTGTCAAGGGCCACCAAGTCCTGGCTATTCTCCTCACCTCCAATATTCACTCCCCTTCTCCTGTTTCACACAGTACTTAGTATCGTCTGATTTCAGTAACTGAATACTAAGACTGGGAAACCAAACCAGCCAAAATATATATTCTCACCCTCTGGAGGCGCAAGTTCAAGATCAAGGCTGCGTTCTGAGCCATCAGCGTTGGCTTCTTGGCTTGTAGATTGCCACCTTCTCCCTCTGTTCTCATGGTTTTTGCTTAAGCCCAAGCAGAGAGAAAAAGATTTGTGATGTCTCTTGCTGTTCTCATAAGGACATCAATCCTATTGAGTTAAGGCCTCACCATTCTGACATCATTTAACTTCAATCCCTTTCCCAACACAGTCACATTGGCATTAGAACTTCAAACTACGAGTCAGGGATGGCAATTAAGGCCACAAATAATCTTCAAAAAGCTAAAAATCAGACCATACTTATTCCTTGGTAAAAGTTCCCCATTACCGTGAGACTGAAATTCCAGGTTCTTACCTCAACTTACAAAGTTGCTGGCTGCCTATCTGATGAGGGCCATCATGTCAGTCATCTCTGGGAGCTGAGATTTTCATGGAATATAGTAGGGTCACTTAATGCAGAGGCCTTCAGCCGTTCACTTTTAATTGTCCAGATATATAGACAGGAAGTTATCCACTATGGTCGCTGATGTCTGGTCCAGATGTCCATACTGACGATGCCACACACAGACCAAGAGAGCTTGAAATGGTCTGTTTTTTCCCTTCAGTAATAGAGATTCAATCCAGCACCTCCATACTCGGCTACATCCTAGTTTTACACGTCACTTGTGTACATTCCCAGCGTCCTTCATGTGTGTATGAGATTTTGTGGACAGTTTCTCTTGCCTATTCCTTCCATTTACCATTATACCTTGGTGATGATCAGTTATGAAGTGTTTCCTCATTCATTTTTAGAGCTGCGTACATTTCTATTGAATGGACGATTACAATTTCTTTAACCAGCTTCCTATTGCCATTATTACAAGCCTTTTTAATTGCAAATAATATGTTCGTATGTTGTTGCTTGTTTTATGTATTGTGTCTGTAAAATAAATTCCTGGAAGTAGATTCTTAGAAGCCAAAGGGTTTGTGCATTTGTAATTTGAAGAGTTCTTTCAAACTGTCCTCACAACAATATGTGCAGGTGCCTGTGTGTTATTGTGTTTTCAGCTTTCTCTCTCTTCTCTCTCTCTCTCTCTCTCTCTTCTCTCTCTCTCTCTCTTTCTTCTTCTTCTTCTTCTTCTTCTTCTTCTTCTTCTTCTTCTTCTTCTTCTTCTTCTTCTTCTTCTTCTTCTTTTGGATTTTTTGAGACAGGATCTCACTCTGTGGCCCAGGTTGGTCCTGAACTCGCTATGGAGCCCAGGCTGGCCTTGGACTCGGGCAATTCTCCTGCCTCCATCTCTCAAGTGCTGGGACTACAGGCCTGTGCCACCATGCCCATCTTTATGTAGTGCTGGGGAATTGAACTTAGGGCCTTGCACTTTAACAGCTGTGCCATTCCTCCAGCTCCTCGTCAGCTTTTTCATTCACATCTGAAATGTCCCCAAAGACCAGTATGTTTGCTTCCCATCTCTCGTGTGAGGGAAAGATGGAGGCGGAGCCTAATTGGAAGTTAGGCCCTGGGGACGTGTTGCAGGCTCCTTCCTCTTCCTCTTCCTTCCAGCTGCCAGGAGGTGAGTGGCCCTGCTTCACCAAGCATTACCCACCTGGTATATTGGCTTGCCATGGGCCCAAAAGTGGCGGAACTGAAAGACCACAGACTGAAGTTTCTGAGGTTCCTGCAGAGGTTCTTTCTAGACGTTTATTGCGCTGGGTGTTTTGTCACAATAATGGGAAGCTGGCGAGCACAGCGATGGACTGCTGCTTGTTGACTGCCTTTTCACCTCACTGCTGTGGTTTTGCCGTGTTGAAATCTTAATTATCATGTCGTAAGATTTCTCACCCCCTTTGTTTGCAGTAAGTCCCTCCTCATTTTAGGGTTACTTAGAAATTATTTCATTTCCCCCAATACTTTATTATATTTTATTGCTTGCATTTAAGATTTTGATGTATCTGGAGTTTATCCGAGTGTAGACTATGAAATATTATCCAATATATTTTATCCAGATGGCTACCCATTCTTGTCCCAATAACATTTATTAAATATTCCATCTTTCTCTTATGGATTTTAAATCCTATCTTTATTATATAATAAATTTTAATTTGCACTGAGCTCCATTTCTGGTTTTTCTCTTTTCCTCTTGTTGATGCGTATGTCAATATTACATTTTAAAACATTCTACCTTTATATTTTATTACCTGAGAAGGCTTATTGTTCTTTCATTACTTTTATTTTTCAGAGCTCCTTGGTTTATTTTTCAAGATGAACCTCAGAATAACCTTTCCAAGGTACAACAGAACTTAGCTGCTATTTTATTGGAATTATGTTAAATTAATAAAGTTGGGGAGAGCTAATAGCTGTATATATTGTATCTACTTATCACAGAAGATAGTACTTTCCAATTTGTTTATTGCTTGTGTGTTTTTAGGTACTATTTTTAAAGGGTTTTTTTCATATGAATCATACCCATTTTTATTCCTAGGTCATCTTGTAAATCACAACTCTTAAAAATGGGGCTCTTCTTCCATTATGTCTTTGTAGCAGCTATTTCTAGGACTCATGTTTTTACAGATGAGTCAACTAACATTAAACTAGATGACTCCTCTGGGAGGTGGAATCAGGAGGCTGGCAAATTCAAGGGCAGCATAGGAACCTAGCAAGTTAGCCAGATCCTGTTTCAAAATCAAAGCATAAAAAATGGGAGGAGATATAGCTCCGTGTGATGGCCTGAGTTCTATGTGTAGTACCAGGAAAAAAAAATAAAGAGGAAGTAACTCACGCAAATCTTGCCACAGGTGAATGGGACAGAGGGAGCTTGACCCCAGGTGGTTTGTTTATACCTCCTACATCAGCGAAACCGTTCACTCTTCAAGATGTGCTGTAACAGCAGATGCCTGTGACTACGATGGCATGGTGCTCATTTTCAGTTAGAGCTTAAGGGAAACTCAGGTCAGGCTCTATCCCTGTCTCATTTCACCCATGAGAAGAACGGTGCCAGGTTCTCAAGGCACCAACTGGAATTTCCAGGTGCAAGAAGGAAAAATAGATTCCATGTGCTCCTGTGCCCTCTGTGTGCCAGGTCCTTGCTCACAAGAGGAACCTGCGCCTCCTCTGCAGCTGCGGGAACAGCATCTTGCAGGCTGGGTCTTAACTCGCTAGCTTGTTCCGCTATTTGACTTTCCCCATGCTTAATCCTTCCAAGAAACCAAAATGACAAAACCTGCTTCTCTTTTACGTGCTTGTTCAAAACACCAAGTTTGGCCTTATTACTATAGAATATTAAAAAGCGAGAGTTGGGTTATTGGCATCGGCACGTTTCATTTAATTTAAACCTAACTTCAGCAGCTTTTGTTGACTAGGATTTTGGGTTCTTTCAAGGCAGCCAAGAGAGGAAAGAAGGTTGGTTAATACCATCGGTGACCTGCAGAGGGAGCGCAGAACTCTTTTATCCTTCAGTGCGTGGGTTGAGAGCCATGCGGTCATCCCACTGTGGCTCATAAACTATGTATGTTTGCAGAGTCAAGGCAGTTGTTCCGCTCTCTGTAGGCCCACCACACAGCAGCTTGCCACACTAGGAGAAGGGGTTCTGCGCCCTGGTAGTTCTAGTTTATAGTGCCCCTGAAAGGACATTTGGAGATGGGGGTGGGCTGCAAGAAGTCTTCAGGCTTCCTGAGAACTCTGCCCACTTGGTTTTCATTAGAGTCTGCCATCTATTTTTAGACTAGTTTTTAAAATTATAAATGAATTCATGCTTATGGTAGACAATTTTGAAAATCGAAAACACTCGAAAAGAAAAAATATCATTCATAATCTCCAACCCAGAAATAAACACTGTTTGTATTATTTTTCTTTGAGTCTCTTTACAGAAAGCTTTCCTGCCTAAAGGGTCTGAAATTCTTATTTTTTAAAAAAGTGAACATTTTCCCACCGAAATCCACACCAAGATGACTACTTCCTGACCTGGAGTGGGGTTAGGCTGGCAACGGCCTGGCCTCCGCAGCAGGCTGTGCACTTGGAATTGAGTTCGACCGAAAGTGAAAACCTCCCCACGCCAAGTGCTCCGAGTTCTGTCAGTGACCCAAGGAGATCGAATGACTTCTGTAGGGCAGGGTGTGGTCCAATGTCCCAGCGCATCCTGCCTAGGCTCACACATGGTTGCTCTGCTGTAGGTGTGATGCCAAAAAGCAGTTTTGGTCACAACTCCGTGCGACATAGCGCGCTATGGCTAACTACTGCCCTCCCCCCACAACCATCACCCACCTAAGTCTTCCGTGCTTGTAAGGAATTGGGTCATGAGGGGCCATACTGCCCCGTGGAGAGGTTCACTGATGAGTTCAGTCCCGGAATGTGTGGTTAGGGGTTAAGTGGCTGACCTGGAAGGGTGGTTCTTGTCGCCAACGTCTCTCTCTGCTCCTTCCTCACCTCTACGGGATGAGGGGCTGCCCTCTGCCAGGCCGCTCTGCCACTGCAGATGTGGAAGCTGGTTGACCGTGCGTGAACTGAGATATCTAAAGCTGTGAGCCAAAAGAAACGTTTCCTCCTTTAAGGAGGCGAGGGTGAGCAGAGCAAAGCCTAGCCAAACGCATATGACTTTCCACGAGAAAGCACGTTCCTGGGGAATCGCATGTTCTACGGGACACACTGAGACTACCCGGTGCCCCACTCCACTGGTTTACTGCTTGTTTGCCTGGAGAAGGAAGAGAGAGCGGATGGGGATGACAGGACCGGCTCCTCCGTGCCGCGAAATGGGGGCGTAAATTGCACTTGCAGCCCACGCTTTCCTCGGAGAGGAGATGCTTCTTTGCTTCAAGGAAACTAGAAGAGGTAGAAGAGAATTCAGCAGCTCAGGGTTGGGGTGAAAGGGAAGGATGAAAAATGATCAAGGCATGTTATGGGCGTGCACACATCCCTGAGATGAAGCTAATTTGTCATTAATCTGTGTAATCAAAGAGGTGGAAAAAAGTTTACCCATAGCAAATACTCACATACATGATCAATTGTAAAAATCAAGAAAGTGAAGAGCCCAGGCTGAACAGACTCCATGACATGCTTCAAACTAACCCTAAAAATTACTAATTGTTGGCTTCCCAGAATACAAAACATTTGGACTGAAGACCACACAATGTCCAAGGCCAGAATAGCCTTGGGCCACTTGGCTACCTAGTCACAGCCGATCAGAAAGAGTTAACACCAATCTGGCATTCCTGAGCCTGGGGCAAAGCCAAAAAATTATACATAGTTTCCCAGTTGCAGCTAACCAATCACTTGACGCCCCCTAAGACCCTACCCAGGTCATTAAAACACCACAAGAGGTTGGTCACATTCAAAAGGCTCTTGAAGGTCATGATTGGGTCGTGACAAAAGTTATGGCCACTCTGCGTCGTCTGAGTGGTCAGCATTGCCTTCATAAAAATTGTGTACTTATGATTGGTTCCATGTAAAATGACGATGTACCTATGTCACATCTCCTGTAACCCCCCTTTCCCCTAGCCCATAAAAACCCTGCTCAGCCTTTTCTCTGGGCTCTCCGGACAGATCCGCAGCATTGGTAAAGTTTGAGAGCCTGTGCTTAAACTCGAATAAAAGCTCCTTGTTCTTGCATGCATGAGTGATTCTCTGGTTATCTGGGGCTCCCCAAAATCTGGGCATAACAAAAGAAAATAAGAAAAAAAGGACAAAAAAATTTTTAGGAGCAAAGTCAACTTTGCGAGAATTGATCTATATGCAGAACCCCTCGTTTCTGTCACTGGGGGAGTAGAAACTGAAGACCCCTGTGAGAAGAAGGCGTGCGCCATTTCTAGACACCTGTCAATGTCTCTGAAAAGCAGAAAAAGAGAAAAATCAGGAAAAAATCATTTCATTGACTCTTTGATCCAATTAAAGTAATATAGAAACTTTTTGTGGGCTGCGTTCTCTTCTCTCTTTATTATATAAGTTAAAGGATATTAATCTCTTAATTAAAAATTCTTTTAAAATTAATATTATTTCATATAAACCTCTAATGACTACAAAGGAACATAAGAACGAGTGTTAAACCGTCATCTACTCAGAGCTCGAGTTGCTTTAGTTTAAACAAGTAAAGGGATTCTAAGGATCACCTAATACTTTCTTAATTAAATAAACATGAAATAACTAAATAATAAAAGAAGCAGATAAATATATGCATTTAAAAAATTTAATTCAATATAAAAAAGGCCAAGAACAAGGGAGAAAGGCATTTAATTATTTTTGTTTGCATTTTCTCAGGTTATTTTTTTTCTTGACAAGTTTTCCTGCTCAAGTAGGTGAAGTCTTCTTCGCATGTCAACAATTAAAAGTAATGACATTTCATAACATCTGAACAGTTCAAGTCCTTTGTAAGAGCAGCATTTTAATTCAAGGAGCCCCCGACGACAAAGCGCTCCGGTGACCTATCTACCGCCTCAGAGTAAGTGTTGATGAAGGTCGTAGATGAGCCAAAAGAGAAAAGCAATGGAAGTGGTCTCTGTGAAGAGCGTCTCCTCCCACTAGGGGGCGGTATTTCCTGAGGGCGCAGTTGAATGAAATAGGAAAGGGCTGGGAGCCTCCTTGGACTACAAGTTAAACCAGACCCAGGCAATTTGAAATGAACCATTTCTTTCAGCAAGAAATGTTCTCTAAATTTCACCCTTCAAAGAGTTAATCAGTGAACCGATTAAGAAGAAAGACTAAAAACTCGTCCTGTAATTGAACAGTTCCGAGGTGCTGCAGACTTCATTGTGGTAATGAGAAGGATGCTTTAGAGCCTTAATTAAACACCGAGGAACTCAATGAAGACCCTAAATGAGTTGCAGTGAAATGATTACTTGGGCATTCCTTAGTGTCCGGAGCTCATCTGTGGGTACAGGAAGTCCTATTCTCTCAAGTTGAATTTTTATAATCTCGCTGGAGGAGGAGGTCACGACATGCAGCTGCGTCAAAGGCAACTTTACTGTTGTAATCTTTATCTAACAAACATGTGAAAGAATTAGAAGAGTGTATGTCAAGGCTAATAAAGTTGGGGTTAATGGCCTTGAATTCAAAGTTGCTTGACCTTACAACATGACGTCTGTCACATGGTAGGCACTCAATAAACATTTGTTGAATGAATTTAACGGGTTGACTATTGTCATTCGCTAGGAACTGTACACCTGGACCCATTTCCTCAGATGACATAAAGGAAATACCTTTGTTATTCAATAAATAGTTTAGCATCTTCTTGGATCTGAGCAAGAAAACAAAATTGTAGGGAGTCGGCCTAGGGCAGAAAGCCACCAGGAGACACAGGGGTGAAGGGAAGGACTGACTGCAGCTGGCTTGGGTGCTGGGGAGAGGCAACTTCTTGCAGTACAGGATCAGGAAACTTCAGAAACAAAGAAGCTTCCTGCTGGGCCCCCAGGCAGTCATTTTTTTCCTGACTCTTTAAAAATTAATTGACCATCCCCAGCTTTATTAAGGCGTAATTGACAATGAAAATTGAATATATTTAAGGTATATTACATGATGTTTTGAAAAAGGTATACATTGTGAAATGTTGTAAGCAAGCTAATTCGCAGGTCCGTCTAGCTCCCGTACTTAACGTGTGTGTGTGCTTTAAGGGTGTGTGTGTGTGTGTGTGTGTGTGTGTGTACGATATTTCAGAACTCTAGGAAAATGTCAAATCCATAGTATGGTGTTATTAACTGTAGTCTTTATGGTGGACAGTAGATTTCCTTATGCGTCATTGAACCTTTGTATTCTTTGAACACTTTCCCCATCATCTCCCCCTCTTTGATCCTGTCTCCTGCCTCCAGCCACCCAGCCACACCAATCCCTTTCCTTTTGAAGTCATGTGGTCTTTACTGTTGCGTGAGTAAGCTGGACCTGGTGGAGCCATCTGTAATTCCAGCACAGTGGGAAGTTGAGGCTCAAGAATCACAAGTTTCAGCCCATCTTGGGCAACTTAGTGATATCGTGAGATCTTGCTAGGCAGATAGATATTAGTGGGTCTGAGAGGTGAGAGAGAGAATCCAAATTAGCATGCCTCAGTAAAAGAACAAAAACTTCAGTATATGGTGTATTTATAACCACTCGTTGGGCCTCAGACCCAAAGCAATTCCACAGAGCAAATGACATTTTAAAGTTACACATGGCTGCTCTCCCCAGAACACAGGGCCTCCATCTCCTGGACGGGGCTCAAAGGGTAACCCAGGGCCCAATGATACCAGAAAGAGAAATGGTCCTTAAAGACCCTCCTTGGGACCTGGTTCAAATTAAGACCTTATCTCTCCTAAGTTTCTTTCCCAAGTTTCTCAGATAATTAAGGCCCGTGAAGGAACACTGCCCAAAGGACAGGAAGACATTTTAAAGTTCCAAGTAGCAGTATAAGCCCCTAGTAGTAGTCGGGTATTCTGTCCCTGAACAAGAAAGTAACTAAGACCCAGTTCAAGTTAGACTTTCCAAGGTTGTTTTATGTAGCATTTGCTGTGCTTCTTGAATCCACAGATTCACGTTTTTGATAAGTTCTAGAAAGTTTTCAGTTGTTCTCTTTATGAATATTGTTTTTCACTCTTCTTAAAACTTTTCTGCACTTTTTTATTATATTTATTCAGATGTTTATGTTCTTTCAAAATATTCTTAACTTCTCTTTTGGTATATTCCATCTCTTGATCTTTGCTTTGCCTGTGGCATTATTTCCTTGCATTTGCTTTTTAGTTCATTGATTCTCTGATCAGTTGTGTCTAATTGGGAAACCTAGCTCCTGAGTTTTAATTTCGATCACATACTAGACTTTTATTTTTAAATTTTTACTTGGTTACTTTCCATTTTTGTCTAATTTCATTTTAATAATTTGTAGTTTTCATTATGTTTGTTGTATGTCTTTCTTTCTGACATTGACCATGTCAAATATCCTGATTTTATGACTTATGAGGTTACTCAACATCTTGAAGTTCTTGGAGTATAACACAATTTTTATTATGTCTGCTAGCTCTTAGTCACAGTGAACTATTTCTTCAGTCATTTTTAGGGTACCCTAACAAATCATCTCTGCAGCCTGACTTCAATGCCCTGGATTTTTTTCTATTGGCTGGAATAATTTTCATATCCTATTCTTAAACTGAATTTTCCTGAACCATGTGATGGTAGAAAATTTAAACCCAAAATCTGAATAAAATGTAGCTGTAAATTTTCAGAAAGGATTTTCTGCCCTGACTCCCAGTGTAGTAAGCAATGCATACTTTTCTTGTCACGTGTCTGTGTTGGTACATGGGTGTCTATTTATTCTTCCATGAGATTGTGGTCTTCAGAATCCCGACTGCTATGGGAGCCCTGATCTCCCACACTTGCATGAGGCTAAAACCTTGTCTCTTGTTTTAGCAGGAGTATTAAAATCCAAGGCTCAAGATAACCAAACAATCTGGGCTGAAAATCTAGTTTAGTAACAGAGCACTTTCCAAGCATGCACAAAGTTTTGGGTTCTACCTGATGCTCAGCAACTCACCAGTTCTTGCTTTCAAATTATTCTTTATTTCTGGTTTCTGAGATTTCCTTTTCTTTTATTCAAACTTCATTTAAAGTCATACATCTCATATTATTGGATATGCACAATGGTTTAGTTTTCAAACTTACTCATTACAGAGTAAAAGTTCTCCCCTTCTTCTGTTCAATTATAGCTGACGTAATTTTTCTTGAACAAGCTCAAAGCACCAAAAGAACCACCTGTTCACCTCCGAGGCAGCACACAGCCCAGACTCAGATTCTGTCTTCCTAAATTCTTGTGACGAAAAAAGGGCTTTGTCATTGCAGGAAGCACCCAACTCCCCACAGAATTGTGCGTTGTGAAGGCCTTGAGCGAAGATTTGAGGACGAAACTCAGGACGTAGTGTACGTGGATTCCATGTGGTGCTTTCCAGTTACTATGAGGAAGGACAGAGCAATACCAGACAAATTTTTTCTGAGATCCAGTGCTGAGAAATGATCTGGTGATTCTGAAAACCCAAAGTTCTGAGAGGCAATGATACAAATTTTAGGTGGCTCTCAGCTTGGGAAACAGTGGCTGGCATAATCTACCTGGTATAGCAATAGGGTTTGGATCTGGAATATCCTGCTCAAACCACAGCTGTTCGGAAGATGATGGGTCACGGGAGTTAAATGAATCAAGTGGATTAACTCACTGCCGGTTTCATGTGCTGTTAGGAGGTGGGGCCTGGTTGGAGGGTGGGTCCCAGGGGATGTGACTGGGAAGGGTATATCACCCTTGCTGGCTCCACGCCTCTCTCTGCTTCCTGTTCCTGTGAGGCAAAGAGCTTTTCTGTACCTTGGCTCTCAGAGAGCCTCTGCCATGCCCTTCTGCTACTGCTAGTTCTCTAAGAAGGGACTGAAACCTCTACACTGCGAGATACACTTTTTCTTCTTGAAGTTGTAGGTGTCAGGTACTGTGTTTCAGAGATGAGAAATGTCTAAGACAGATATTACTTCTTTTTAAACTCCAAATTGCCGGAACAAGAGTTTATACCAGTCTTGGCCCTGAATTTGAGTCTAAAATGTCTTCTTCTAAAGGAAAATCTGTAATATATTGATCTGGATTGTAAATAATGATTATCCTAATTTGCAAAATTGCCCATTGCATTTGTGCTAGCCCCATCAGCGACATTAGGAAGGCAAACTTAGTATGAGAAGAGATCATATGTAAAGGACTTTTACATTATATGCTATTTTGACTTGGTACCATAGTTGTTCTTGTGCTCTCTAAAAACTATTTAACCAGTTAATTTTAAAAGGTGGATTGGAAAACGTTTTGAAGAATAAAATAATAGTTTTACAAAGAAAGCTTAGTCTCTAGACCGCTTATTCAGTGTATCCAATGACCAAAGAATGGCAAATATTTCTATTAATTCAATTACAAAGGGCCTGATGTTTGAATCAGATCAAATTGTAGGGGGGACGGGATGCTCAGAAAGTACACAGCTGGTTGACTTAGGGCAGAGCCTCTTTGCACAATGAAAATACTGAATGGGGCTTAGGACCATCCATATCTACTGGTGATCCCTGGAACAGTTCATTATTTAATAATTTACCTGAAATTTGTGCATTTGGCTTCATGAGATGTTATAGCCTCAGCTGTTCTGAACAAAGATGCTACACTACAAAATCTGTATTTCCCCTCCTGTTCCTATACACACACTTCCTTTTCCAGGCTTTTGCCACCATCCACCTGGGATCCTTTATGACTCATGCTATTATAGCCACCTACCTGAATGTCAGTGGGTGGCTGCATTTCCGTGGTGCTGTGCCATTGTGTGCTGGGGTCTGTTTTGTTATAGCCTAGCCTCCCTGAGCTAAAGCAGATTATGTTGAGAACACCAAAGACATTAGTAGCTCTGTGAGGACTCTCTGTGTGTGACTCAAATATAATTATTTTTCTCAGCACAGCTGATTAAAGGGGCTACGCAGTGTCCCTGGCTGTCACCCAGAGGTGGGGTCTGAGCTGTCTCTCTCTGTCCTTCCTGGCAGCCTCAAAGCACAGGCCTTTGTCTAAATGCGATTTTGAATACCTGGTTATTCAACTCTCTGAGCTTTTCAAACCAGGCTGCGTAGTCCTATCCCACTCCTTCTGGGAATGTTGAATTTGATCTGGAGTTTGTTTTTGGAGAAGAAATCACATTATTTTCATAACAAAATAAACATCAATGGGCAGAATTCGCAATTGGATGGATTTCAAAGATGAAGCACAATACTTCAAAGAGATTTCGAGCTCACATTTGGAGCTCTGGCCCCACGACCTCTCCTGGGGTGCTTGTTCCCTGGCTTCAGATCATCTTCACTGTGCTTGATTGTTTTTCTGCAAAGTTTTAGGTTTGACTCGAACAGCCAAATATTTTCTTCCAATGCAGCGCAAACACCTAGTTCAAGGGTTGCTAACTATTGTTAGAGTATCTATTTGTTATTACATCTCTGCCCATTCTCTTCCTCTTTCTCCCCAAAGTAAAGGAATAAAGAAGGAATGAAATTTACTGCCCAAGAATATCAATGGGGTAGTAGATTTTAAATGCAAGTCTTCCATCAAGTGTGGGAAGAACTGGGATCCCTTTAAGCCTGGCGTCTCAGGAGCCCATTCCCCTCTGAATAATGTTATCCCAACTCCCCATATTCCTTCTTTCTGTGAAAGGGGAGTCATCACTCTGGCCCACTTTCCTTGTGTTTTTGACTTGGAATCCTGTATGATCTGGCCATGTTGAACAAGATGACTGCTTCTGCCCCGAGGAGACTGCTGTTTAGTAGCAATGCTGAGAATTATTATTTTTTTCTCCAAAATGCTTATTTTCTTCTGATAGCCAATGTTATCTTTAGCTGACATCCCCTGAGAAAGACTATCCTTTCAGGAGCTGGCAACGGGATGGCAAAGACCTTCTCATGTTCAGAGAGTGAATACTCTTCCAGCAGTTCCTTGGGCTCATGACCTACCTTCTCCTAACATCACTCATGGCCCTCTCCCCTGGTTTACTCTGGAGATGTTGAACTCCTGGATGCTTGTCTACTCAAATTGAGGCTACAACCTTCTGAGAAAGGAAAGTATGATCAGGGTCAGATCACTTCTAGAGAGAAACAGAAGGGATGAGCCAGCACCAAGGAGAGTTAGCAGGTGGCTAGATACTGTGGAAGACGGTGAAGCCTGAGGCTAAGCCAAGATCTATGTCACAGGAACCGGATCTCAAGTGGAGAGGGCATTTAGAAGACAAAAACTAGAAGACACGACAAAGGTTGACCAGGATTAGGTATATAAAGAGAAGACAGGTGGTTAAGGTGACAGATGAAGTTTGAGATACCATGAAGATTTGGAGATCTTGACCACCCATGGGACCCAACCTAGAGCCCTGAAAACAAAGAGCAGTGGTGTTTGCAAATGAGAGTTTCCTGATTTGAGAAACACTGAGTCTGAATAGGTAAAATACAAAGGAGAAAAATATTCCAGAGTGTACCGAGGCGTCTATTATCTCATCCCAAAGCCATCAGCTTTCCTCCACAAAAGCAACACTTCTCTGTGTCACACTCATCATGCTATAGCATGTATGTTTGTGTTACTCATTTGTGTTTGTATTTCACACATGGTGCATTGTATATAACTTTTAATTACTCTGTCAGAAAATACCTACCAAAATTCAGGCGTAATTTTACGTAAGAGTAAGTTCAAGGCAGGTAGTTTTGGCTGGTTTCAGGGGATTCCGCCAGGTTCCAAGGAGTTGCAGAGATGTGTTCAAGCACAGTGTGCTTCCTGCAGTCTTCTTGGAAGCTAGATGTGCTTTCCTTGGCTCTAGGCCCTGGCCTTCTGGTGTGCAAAGTGTTCCCAGGCCATTTCACTTTTTAAGAGATCAGGAGCAAAGCTGGAGGCCAGTACTCCCTAAAGCTGCTAGAGGACCATGTGTCCTGAGCCCTGAGTCATGGCCAGTACCAGAGAAGCTAAGCCAGATGCTCCAGAACCATATTGAAGAGCGGATTCTGCTTCACTTATGTCTTGTCATTGGCGGACATGAGTTCTTCCTAGGCCATCTGTTTCTAGGAGGTTTGGAATTCTGCTCCAGGCATGCAGGAATCCTTTGGCTAGGGTCTTTGAGTTCTTGTGATTTTTCTCCACTGTTTCCTGGAGCTTAGCCTTGTTCCCACCTCCCCTCTTCAGAGCTGCCTCCTTGCCTTCCTAAGTCTCCGAGTCAGGCCAAGTCCAAGGATGGGCCCACCGTGGACCCAACACCTGTTCCCATTGTCTTGAGGTATGACTGATGGCTGTACTCCTTGGAAAAGAGGCTCCCACTTGGAGAGCTCAGCTGCCCCATCTTGGCTGGAGCATGCACTTGGTGTTGTCCTTGGGGTGTCACCCTCTCTCCCTCTCTCAGTATTACACTGCTTTTGGTAGCACTTTCTCATGATTGTGGTTCAGATGCCAGGTGACTCCTACCCATGTTTCTACTCTTTAGTCTCCTTGCTGTTTGTCAGTAATTCCCCAAAGTAGAAGCAGAGGGCAGTTTCTTCCAGCTATGTAAGACTGGAAAAGCCTCTTCTCTCTACTCAGCCACTCTAGTGCCACCTCCCCAGCAACAACATCTTACATGCCTCCTCATACTGTGGATATAGGCACCTGGAGATGGTATTAGTCTATCATTGGTTGTCCAGTATGCACTAAGTTAACATTTATTTATTTAAGTAAGAAAAATCCTGGAGGTTGGCTTTAGGGTTATCCTTAGATGTTCTGTCCCTTTGTGAAGCTGGCTGGCAAAGGTGTGACAGCAACACTAGCATCACCTAGGAGGAGTGAGCACCCTGTCTCCCGTGGCAGGGACTGACATCATAGATGCCACAACGCTTGGGTTGTTCAAATTCTGCCTCAATTCTGGCCTTTGTCACATCAAACTAAGAAGTTACTAAAGCAGGAAATGTCAAGGTATATAGTCTGAGGACCACTTGAGGTCTGAGTTGTTCAAGTTTTAGGATGATCTGGATTATATTTCCATCTTAAAACTGAATTCCTCCTTTTCTGTTGGGAGCAATTTGGTAATTTCCACATAAGCCTCATGTGAATGAGCCGCTTCATCAGGGCCTCAACAAAAAGCAATTCCTCAGAGTCGATCAGTTGCTTTTAGGCCTGTGGGTGAGGCAGGCACATTGTAGCAGAAGGACGTGGCCTAGGAAAGCTGCTCACTTCACAGCAGCCACGAAAAAGAGCAATGGCGAAAGAGCCCCAAAGAGAAAAGGACAGGGACCAAATAGTGTCCTTAAGGTCACTCCCCTTGATCCATTCCCTTACCTAGGCTCCACATCCTGTTTCTATTACCTCCCAATAAAGCGATCAGATTATAATATCACTGATGTATTAATTCCCTGATGAAATTAGGGCCTTCATGCTCCAATCATTTGGATAGAAGACCACAAACAACCAAAAACTTCCTGTTATGGAATGTGATAGTGTATTGGTTACCAACGGCAATCTGAACTTAGAATGATGTATCAGGAGATGTCTCACTAAGACAAAGATACACAATATGATACAGCCAAGAAAAGAGAGCCTTTGCTAAGCTGTTTGGATTTTTAGCCCCTAAAACCATGAGTTAAGTAAACCTCTTTTCTTTATTAAGTGAAAAAAAAAAAATAGTCCAGTTGTTACACATGAATGTAGCTCACTAGTATGATATGGTCCTGGAGCCAACCCACCTTCACCACGGGACCAGAATTTCACAAGAATGTGACCTTGTTTTCTTGTGTGTATAGTCAGAGTCATATGATCCTTGGGTCTTGAATAGGAAATCTTAGGTAAAGTATTTAAATAAAAGCTAGTATTTATTTATTTATTTATTTATTTAGTGATCCTGGAATCAAGCTCAGGGCTTTTATGCTGAGTTACATTACTCAGCCCGCTTTTAATTTTGATTTTTAAGACAGGACTTGCTAAGTTGCGAAGTTGCCCAGGGCTGAGTTCTGCCTCAACCTCCTAGATTACTGAGGTTTATAGACCTGTGCCACAGGATTCAACTAAAGCTAGTTATTTAAGTGAAAAACTGGAGGGAGATGAGAGTGAGGACTTTCTACCACTTTCAAAGCAAAACTACACTAAAAACTAGGAAGGATTTGAACAGGGAGTTCCCCTTTTATGAGAAATGCCTGTTTTGCAGGGTTGTAAAGGCAACATATATGAAAGTACTTTTGAAAACTAAGAGAAATTGAATAGATTTGAGAATATTGCTTAACTGCCAATGTCACAGCATCAGTCTGAGCTGGTTCTTCAGTCTTGAAGAGAGCTTCATTTATTCGTTCCTTAGGTATTTCTGGAGCAACTGTTCTGTGTTCGGCCCCATTAAGATGGTGAATGACGACTGGTACAGACATGGTGTCTGCCCTCAGGGAGCTCAGACTCACAATAAATTCCAGTCATACAGAAGGAAAGTTAAAGAAGCACAGGATAATCTAGGACTTCATAGCAGAAGCCAAACCCCATCTGGGGAAGCCCAAAGCCTTCTGAGAGGTAATGGTTTCCCTGCACTAGAACTACCTGGATGTCAAAGCCAGGGAGGGGACTGGGCAAGGCAGGTATTCACATGTCTCAGGAAGAGGACACAGTCTGGACAAAGGCTTAACAATGGAGACATCATGGCACCAAGGGGAAGATGGGGGCCAGTGTTGGTCAGATCAGGAAGGGACGAGGAAGAGGACCCAACAGAAACGAAGAGGGTTGGAGGTTTATTGGATAAAACAGAGATTCTCTTTGGAGGCTGTCTTATTTTTTTACTTTTTCATATTGGGACACAGTAACTGATATCCACAACTTAAGGGAGGATGGGTTCATTTTCGCTCTCAGGTTCATAAAGGTTCAGTCCATTCACTGGCTGCTATCAATGGTGGAGAATAGCTGCTCATGACATCACAAGAAGACTAATCTGGAACCTCCAGAAGAAGCTAGTGCCCATATTCTGCAGCTCCTGACCAGGCCCCACCTTCTAACAGTACATGCAATCCATAGATACTCCACAACACCTAAATACATGAAATTTGGGGGGAATGTTACATATCCAAGCCATAGAAGAGGGGAAGAGGATATTTTAGATTACTTTGACTGTTCTGATGTGTAAGACACAAGGTCTGAAGTGACCTGCCAGATAGGTGATCAGGGAGAGGTTAGCCTGTGTTCCACGCAGCTCTGGTCATTATAGTCCCTGAAGTGTCCACAGCTTCGGATACGAGGGAGATGGAGGCAGTGCTCCACTTCCACGCCTGTGCACAGGGAGCCTTTATCTGGGTTGACAGCACAGGGCACCGACATCGGCACCCAGCCACCATGCAGCCAGCCCCCAGGCAGGACTTAAATGCTGGGGTTACAAAAGTCCTACACTGGCTGAGGGAATTCTCCAGGAGCTTCTACAAATTTTTGTGGCATCCACAGTGCCAGAGGGTAATATCTGTTCTTTGACATTTGCTCCCTGGTTCTCACAGGGACCCAAAATCCAGCTGGGCAGCTGTCCAGTTATTCATTGACCTCGTTCCATTTGGATGTCTGTTTTTAAGGTTCATTTCATCTAAAGATTTAAATACTTGCAGACTCATGTATCAGCCCCATCAAGGATCCAAGGAGAAATGACACTCGTGGGCATGACGCATTGGGAAACTGAGTCAGGGACAGGTGATGGCCTGGCTGGCATGCTGCAGCAAGACAGGAATCGATGCCTGGGATTTGAACTCTTGTTTTGCTGTTTTATTGTTCCACTTGACTTTGGGACACTTATGTTCTAGGACCCTCAGTTTCGTTGTGTGTCTAGTGAATAATAAGACTCAATTGCAGAACTGTCACAAGGTCGTGGAGTAAATGTACACCAAGACTGCAGCTCAGATCCTGCACGTCTCAGATGTCTAGGTGCAGGGTGGGCATTATACAAAGGCCTGCAGGTGGGACACCTTGATAGGGAAGGTTCTGTTGTTCTTCCATGCAGCTTGTGCAGCATTAAATGTCAAAATGACAGTTTTGTTTACTGGCTTTGCTAACTGACAGCTCCTCTCCAAAGAGTTGCTGTTCTTACGTTACACTTGGGTTTGGGTCTGCTGGTCTGGGGCATTATCTCTGCAATTGTTCTGTTAGCTTTCTGTTCCTGAGACAACACATCTGACACGCACAACTTACAAAAGCAAAGGTTTATGTTGGTTCATGGTTTCAGAGGGTTCAATCCATAGTTGTCTGGCTCCATAGCAGAAATGTCTTGGCAGGACATGGCAGAGGAAAGCTGTTCACTTCAGGGCAGCCAGGAAGCAGAGAGAACAGGAAGAGCCAAGATGAGAGGAAGGGGATAGAGACAGAATATTCCCTTCAAAGTCACACCCTAAGTGACCGACTTCCTCCAACCAGGCCACCTCTGATTGGCCCATTCAACAATGAACTCATCAGTGTAACCACTGTTTGTCCATTGATGAGGTTCATCCCCTCGTTGTTCTACTCACCTTCCCTAACCCCACCTCAGAACACATGAGTCTTTTGGGAAACACTTTTTATTCAAACTGTAATAATGGACAAGGGGCACCCTGAGGCTCACATGTAAGTATGCAAACTGAGAATAGACCGGAGCCTCGGTGGTTCAAATTCAACCACTGTTCTTTTCCTGTCTTATACCCTCCACTTGCTAAGGATTTAAGAGAACTTACAGACACATAGCCAATATCTGGTATGAAGTCACAAGCATTGAAGAGCTATACAGCATCTCAGATGCAGGACAGAGGTTTGGATCACACTGGTAGCTATGAACTTCAAACGTAGCACTGAACTTCTATCAGTCAGTCTGCACAGACACCTGAGTTAGCCAGCCTGAGATACCATCCAACAAATATTCACCCAGCAAACCCTTGTCTTAGGAAAAATAAGGACTGTAAAATGCTTCAGGTTGTATTAAATTTACACATTCTTACTATCCATCAGTCGTATGGAACATTTGTGGACTTGTTGAATCATACAAAAGCAACCATCTTAATAACACTAGCATTTGGTTTTTCAAGGAAATGACTTTATGAAAAGCCACAATTGATATTTTGAACAGATTTCATGTGAAGAAATGAAGTGTCAGGAATTGTGCCTTTGGCCTATTCTTCTCATTAATGAGCTGTACAACCAGCACTAACCTGTCCGCTGGTTGCAAGCCTCCACTGACAGTGAATACTGTTTCCTACCCCAGAGCTTGGAAGCTGGCATATCTACTACATATTTTCAACTAGCCAGCTTTGACCACACCCTTTCAAAAAGTTATTGAGGCTTTTACTTGCAATAAGTTAAAAATAATCCGGTGGGGGACTTAAAAAAGATGTAATTCTGGTTTATCCTGTGAAACCATGGCCTTTTTTTTGTTTGTTTGTGCCCAATCGGGAATCTTTAAGACTCACATGTGGGCTTTCCAAATTCCCAGTAACATAAGAAGGTCTCAGTGGAGGGGCTGTGCCTGAAAGCCCTGAGTGAGCCCCAGAGAGAGAAAATCATCACCCCATATTTGTCTTCAGCGCTGTGGAGGAGGGAGAGCAGAGCCATCTTGGAGGTAATGGAGTGTGTGTGGGAGGAGAGATTAGAGAGCTGAAGGAACTGAAAGGTAGTGACAGGCTGCAGAAAGTCTCCAGTTAACAGCGCCCGAGTATTGTCGCAGAAACTGGCTCTCTCAGGAGCGCTCTCCAGTACAACACCGAGCTCAGCAGCAGCTCGGAGCCCACGCGTCTTGCTTCAGAAGCACATTCCTGCTCCTGCACTCATTTCGCTGTTTTCTCCTCTTGACAGTGGGTGCAGCTGGCATCTGCGCAGGTTCCTCTTTGAGAGCCAAGGCCACCTCTGTTTCCCTCCCCACACTTTGTGGCGAAAAGAGACCCTCTCCTCCCGTAAGCCTTGTAGCGCCGGGACCCTTGGCTGTCCTGTTCCTTATTCCAGTCGTGATTGCTTGGGTGGAAGTGGCCAGGATCTGCCCTGTTAAATGCGCAATGCACGCATGGAGTGGCAGAGCGAGGCTTGACAGTGATGGGGTGTGTTTCCCCCAGCTAAGGGGGTGGGGGAGGTTACTATTTTTATCTCAGAACGCAGATCAATCATTTTTATCCCTTCCAGCAACAACTCATTTTTTTCCTATTATCAATTCCCCAACTTTGATAAATTTCAAACATACAATAAAAAAATTATGCAGCGAAGCGTGTGTTCTGTGCCAAAGTTCACTGAATTTGTCTCATTTAGTTGCTCTCTCTCCTCTGCATTCTTGTGCACTCTTTCTCCTCCTCCTCTGCCTTTCTCTCTTTCTCTCTTTAAAAATATCTATGGATTTATATATGTATGTCCACTTTGAGGATGACCTATTAGAAAGCAAACTGTAGTTATTACAACAGTTCTTTTCTGAGCACTTCAGCATGAGTCTCAGAATTAAGATAGTCACCTGCATAGCTCTAACATGATCATACCTGATGAAACGGACAATTTCATGACATCATCCCCGTTCATCACTTAGTCTGTCTCCCTTGGTTCAAGATTCACAGGTTCAGGCATCCCAGAAGATTTGTAAGTTCTCCTTAGTTTATTGAATGCCAGCTTTCTTTGTGTTTTCATGACATCATACTTTTCAAAGAGTTCACCTGATTGTTTCATACAATATTCTATCTTCTGTATTCATCTGTCTCCTCATACTTTCTTCCTGACCTATCTTTCTTTCTTTCTTTCTTTCTTTCTTTCTTTCTTTTTTTCTTTCTTTCTTTTTTCCTTCCTTCCTTCCTTCGTTCCTTCCTTCCTTCGTTCCTTCCTTCCTTCCTTTCTTCCTTCCTTCTTTCTTTTCACTTGAAACTCAGAATAAAGTCTAATTGTGTGATTTAAGTTGGCTTAGACAATTTTCTAAGGATATTAGAGGTGATTATCTTACTTACTTTTTCATTGCTGTGACAAAATACCCAACACCCACAATTTAAAAGAGAAAGATTTATTTTTAGCTCACATTTTCAGAAGGTCTCAGTCCACTCATGGGTAGCTGGCAATGATGTAAGCAAATGGCAGGAGGAAGAGCTGAAGTTTAGTTGTTTATGGAATGGCAGGCATGAAGCCAACTCAGAGAAGAAGAGTTTTGCTAGCACATATCTTTTCAGGTCATGTCCTGGTGACCTTCTCCCTCCTTGGTCAAGCCTCAGTGTTCTGCCCCCTTTGGGTTAATCCCCAATAATTTTCCCCTTCCAGGTCACATCCCTAGTAACCTACTACACATCCCCCAATCCACCATATGTCTGTAATCAGTAATCTACCACACATCTGTCCTTCACCACACTCCTATAATCCACCTCTCCTGGCCAAGTCCCACCACTTAACAGCTTAAGGAATCCATAGGTCATCCACAATATCCAAATATATGAGACTTCTGGGGGGACATCCCACATCCAAATCATAAAATTCCATCCCTGGCCTCCAAAAGACTCATGTTTACATTCTTATGTAAAATGCATTTAGTCTTTCTCTAAGAGTTGCCAAAGTCTTATCAATTCCAGCACTGTTACATGGTATAAGTCCAAAGTCTCCTCTGAAACTCAAAACAAACTCTTAGTGAGAGCCTATGGGGAAATCAAAGAAAAGTTAAACACTTCCAATGGCATTAAAAGAAATGAATAGGAAGATAGAAAGCAATATGGCCAAAACAAGTTCCAAACCCAGCAGATCAAGGACTAAATTCTGTAGTTCTGTGTTTAGCACTTGGGGCAAGCTATGGGAAGATGTAAGCTCCAAAGGGCTTGGCTAGTCTTGCCCTGATGGTGCTGCCTCTGGCTCCAATATCTCTGTGGCTTCTCCTTTGAGATGGCTCTGCTCATAGCCTACAGTCTTCCTCAGTGTTAATTCATGTTTTTAGCATCTCCAGATTTTTGGGGTCTCCACTGCGCCTTAGGCTTCTCCTTCACAGCTTCGCATATTACACTCCCAGGGGCACATTGTCTGGCCTCCAAGGACTTCCTCTGAAATCTGGATGGAAGCCTCCATAACGCTACAACTCTTGTACTCTGCATATCCATGAAACCAGCACCATGTGGATGTTACCAAAGTCTGCCACTGGCATGAGCAGCATGTTGGCCCTTTTGAATCAAGACTGCTGAGGCCTCTGAGTTCTTAGATGGCTGGACTCCTTGGAGATTCACTGTTCTCAACTACCCTTCAGGATGCCCTGGGCGTCTCTTTTCAAAGCAAAATTCTTTGCCTTCCTACCATCCCACCATATAGTGCTTTGGATGTGGAGTGTCCCCCCAAAGCCTCATGCTCTTATGGATACTGTGTAGGTTTGGGAGGTGGGGCCTGGCTGGGAGTGGGCAGGTGCTTAGGGCCTGGCTGGAAGAGGCGTAGACTTGATCTGAGTGTGTTTGTGCTAGTTCCATCCTTACCCCCGGTCTCTCTCTCTTACCATGCTGTAAGGGTCTCTGCTGCTGGAGCTCTGGCTGTGGCCCTGGCCTCGCTTCAGCCCTGCCATGTGGTTCCATCATCTTCCAGCCACTCACCTATAAATAGACTGTGGCCTTCTGAAACTGTAAGCTACAATAAATCTTTCCTCCCTAAGCTGTGGATGTCAGTATTGAGTCATAGCAATGAAAAAGTAACCAAGACGTACCCTTCAACTGTTAAAGTGTGAAGTCTTGCTGATTCCTGAGATAATGTCAAGATACCTTTTTATAGTCCCAGTTCCAGTCACTTGGTTTCTTTTTAATGCTAATCTCTGTAGCAAGAATTCTGTTTTTGCATTGCAGTCCACTTCAGTCTGGCAAAACTGTGAATATTTTGTATTTTTTTCCTCTGCTCTTTTTCTGTGCTTTCACCTTAGAGGTAGCTAAAAATGCCACAAGCAGTGCCCATGTGACAGCATGAACATTGGGCTGCCTTGAAACTTCGTCCACCAGATTAAGTTCAGATTCTATGGACAAGGGCAAAATGCCAACATACTTTTTGCCAGAATCTATAATGTACATGTTTTTGAGATCAGTTGCCAATAAAGTCCTCCTTCCCATCTGAAACTTATTGAGGCCAGCCTTTCCAATTTGCACTTCTCTTGGTATTCTGGTCTTCTGAGATCCAGCCAGAATCTCCCATCAAGCTTGGCTTAAGCATTCTAAGACTTCTCTAGCTGACATCTCCATGTCTTCCCAAATTCTTCCCACAAAGAAGTTCCAAAGAGTTCTAAACCATCAGGTCAGATAAAGACACAGCAGTGACCCCACTCCTGGTACCAATTTCTGTCTTACTTACTTTTTTATTGCTGTGATAAAATACTTAACATCCATGATTTAAGGGAGGAAAGGTTTATTTTACTTCACAGTTTCAGAAGGTCCATTTGCGAGCTGCTGGCAATGGTGGAAGCAAATGGCAGGAGGAAGAGCAGGAGATGAGCTACACATTTCATGGCAAATACAAAGCCAAGTCAAGGAGGAAGCATCCAGGTTACGTTCCAGTGATTCACCCCTTGAAGGTCATACACTCAATAATCTACTACACACCCCTAATCCATCACTTGCCTCTAATCTGTAGTCTACTCAATGTTTGTTCTCCACCACACACCTGTAATCTCTGTCTCCTGACCAGGCTGGGAGGAAATCCACAGCACCTAAATACATGAGGATTTGGGGAGATATCCGATCAAAACCATACAGTGAATGTTGAGGACTTGTCGTTTCATCACATGGGAGCACTTAATGTTATCTATGATGCAAGTTTGACTTTTTGGCTAAGATTGTGACCACAAGATCCCTTCAGTAAATAGCTACAGGGTTTCTGGCTCGTTGGTTGTTGCGCTTGAATAATGTATCAAGAAGCTTTTTTATGGATACCTTGTTACTAACAATATAGTGCCCAATTGTTCAATAATCTATAAGGATCCATCAATCCCTCCATCAGTTATATTGGGCACCATATAATGATACTTAAAAATTCTGTAATCTTTGCTACAGTTATTAGCTGATCTTTTATAAAAGAAGATCTTTCATTCCCAGAATTCTTTCTCTCCCTCTCTCATTTTTTTTCTGTCTATCTCAATCTCTCTCACTCACAATTTATGAATTATAAATTCATGGTTTTTCAAGTTAATTTGCTATAAACACGAAGCGTCATTTTTTCCCCCAGACATTCAGATTGTCTAGGATGTCCTCAGTGGGAGTCTATCTAGCTGGTTCTTGGATCCTTTGGATATGACCCCATGGATATTTTAGCACTTTTTTATTTAGGGGTATAAGTTGTCTTAGACTCATTTTGTGCTTTCTCTGCTCCAGGGCTGACTTTCCCCTGGGTTCCTTTAGTAGGGAATGGCATTGTGTATTCCAAATCCGGACATTCAGTAAACTCATTGTGATGAGGCTGTCTCAGTGAACACACACGGGAGGCATTATTTTCCAGATAGTCATGACTTCGAAATAATGTTTTGTGCACACATCTCATTGCATATTTCCTTATCTTCTTTTATTTTATATTTTTATCTTTTACATAAAAATGTTTCGTAAGTGGACAATACAAAGCTATTTTCAAATTGCAGCAAGGTTATCAGTTAGACTTCACAGATAAAAGAATTTAATACAAGGGATTATTTTATGAAATTATGAGGGCTAAAAAAATCTCAAGACCTACAGCCAGCAGGCTAGAGACTCCAGAGAGTCAAGGGCATAGCTCCAACATGAAGTTCTGGCAGTGTGGAGAGTAAGGAAGAGCTGATGTTTCCTGTTTGATGCAAAGGCGGAAAAAGAGGACAGGACATCCCAGCTCAGCTGGAGTCAGAGAGAGGGAGGAGGACTTCCCTGTGACTCATGGAGAGCCATCCTTGGAGTCTCGCTTAGGCTTTCAACCAATGGCAAGAAGCCCACCCACCTTGGGGAGGGCAATTTGCTTTACTCATCTATTGAGTCACATGTTACTCTCATCCGGAAACAACCTCACAGACACACCCAGAAGAATCTTTGAACAAACATCAGGGCAACTAGTGGCCAATTTGAGTTGCAATGTAAAATTAACCATCACAAGTAACTCCATTACTGCTATCAAAGAGATTAGTGAGTGCAGGTTTCCTTGTTATTCTTTTGGGCCTTAGAATATGGGTCATTACAGATGCTGTTATGGTTTGGATCTGGAGTGTCTCCCCGAAGCCTCCTGTATTTGGAGGGTTTATTGGATTGTGGAGGTCGATTGCATTAGTGATAAAGCACTGATTTCCTGTGCTGTAGAACGGTGAAGCCTGGCCAGGAGGCGCAGGTGACCGAGGGTGTGGTGGATCACTGAGGGTGTGGCCAGTGTGGTCAGCTTCTCCCCAACTCACCTTCTCCTTCCTGTTGTGATGCTGTGAGCAGCTGTTCTCTCCCAGGCCTTTCTGCCATGCCACCATTGCCAGGCATGAGTGGACTCAGATCTCTGGAATGTGAGCTCTAATAAACCTTGCCTCCCTTAAGTTGTGAGTGTCAGATACTGTGTCTAAGACAAGTGTATGAAGATAAATGCAATTTAAATTAGTTAGAATCAAATCCCCTCAACATAAAAGGTTATTTGAAATGCTTCTTTTCTCTGTTAGTATTTTTACCAATTTGATACGTGTTTATGTATTTATTTTTGTTTATATTAAAAACTTCAGAGATAAAGAGTCATATGTTTTAAAATTTGCATTTGTATGTTTCAAAAACGGAAACAAAATAAAAAATGTATACAATGGCTGCCAATCATCTGCATTTTTCTTTCCACAGTTTCAGTTATCTGTAGTCAACTGTGATCCAAAAATAATATGTGGAAATTTCTAGAAGAAAATAACTCACAATGTTTGCATGCTGTTCTAAGTAGCATGATGTCATGGCATTTCACTCCATTCTGCCTGGGATGAGTCATCTTTTTGTCCAGCATAACCATGCTGTATGTTAATCACTTATCTATCTCAGTTACCAGAATGATTCCTGTGGTCTCACAGTGTTCAAATAACTCTGTGTAGTTCCGTGACGGTATGTCACAATGCCTGCATCTTCCATCTAACTTTGTCTTTCCATGAAGGCTTTGTATGACTGCACGTCATCACAAGAGCAGAGCAAGCAAAGTGCAATACATACTTTGAGAGAAAGGGATAATGTGCATCAAATCTATTACAGTATATTGTTTCAATTGCTATATTTTGTTATTTTTGTTTAGTTTTGCTGTGCCTAGTTTATAAAGCCAACCGTATTATAGGCAAGTGTGTGTAGGAGAAAACATAGTACCTGTAGTGTTTAGTAATATCTCGGTTCCAGGCATTTGCTGGGGGCCTTGGGCTATACGGTAACTGCTTGGTGAAGGGAGGAGTACTATATTTCAAGAAGTCTTGCTTCTGCCCCCACCTTCCATTCTGCCTTGTCCCACTCTTTACTTATGAGCTTATCATCCTGTGTTCTTTTTTTAGCAAAATAAGAAAATATGCTACATTCTCTAATGTATGCTGAGGCCCTTTCATAATCGAGCTCTCTCCACTTTTAATCACATAAGTATCATAAACCCATTGTAGATATGTCACAACATGCAGAAAACATTTTGTACTAAACAAACATATTTCAGAGACCTGTTTTGTAAATTCTTGTTAGTTAGCCAAGCCAACTATTCATGTGATTGTAGTTAGATTTGGCTCACTAGATTTTTCTTTAGTTAAAAAAATCCTACACATATTTTGTCATTTTGATTTATGTGATCTAATTTTTATTTCTATTTCAGTGAACCAACTTCCTCTTGAAGTTCAATGTTTTCTTGCAAGGATGACACCCTGGAGAACAGAATGCAGGAAGTCATGAAGCACTCTGTCCAGTTAACATAAAAAGAGGTTTTATTTCTACTAAGAACACCCGGAAGGACCACATCTTGGCCTCACCCACTTCCTGGGAGGAAGTGGTCATCTCCATGTGCCAGGATGTCCTCTGACAACTGGCTCCCTATAGGAGGGAAAGATGCTTTGCAAACATGCAGCATCCAGTGGTGTCTTAACGCTGGTGGTTGTGTATGCTTTCAACTGTGCTATCTCCCAAGCCAAATATGATAGCCCAATGGGGATTATACAAGGGGTGGGTATGGTTAAAGGAAAAGAACAGAAATTATGATAAGGCTAGGAATAATTTTTAAAAGTGACATATTCCATGTTTCATTTTCTGGAAGAGACTCCACTTGTATCATTTCAATCAGTGATTATATTGACTCCGAAAAGTACAGCAGGAGGTGTTGTGCCTTTTTATAAAGACAAAGAAACCCAGAGATGTCAGGGCAATGAACTGTAAAGTTGGATCTCATGGAAACAGAAATTTTCTGAGTCAGACACAATGACCTTCATGTATCAAGTATGGGCGAATCTAGACACAAATTTCAGACCGTGCAGATGTGTTTTACAAGTATTTGCTGTATCAGTTATCTATTGCTGTGTAACAAATACTTCCCACAGCCTTCAAGTTCTGTGAGCCAGGAAGCTAGTTTGGGATTAATGGAGTGTCTGTGACACCCTCTCTATAAAATAGCGTGTAAAATTTCTCATAATTTGAGAAAGTGTTGGCCAGGGGTGTCACCATTGCAAGGATTGAATGGAGGAGAATCAACTCCAAGTTTGTTTGTGTGAACAGTTAGGGGAAATCTGGACATGATGTTCTACAATTATGATTTTAGGTTTGGCACTGTTTTTGCAGCTATGGAGTAGATTATCCTATTCCTAGAAAGGGTTGAAAAGATAGATGTCAGTCCATGAGCACTGGTTACCTTGGAGGAGTGGTAGATTCATATTTTTCTTTCAATATGTATCTTTTCATTTATAATCAGTGTAAATTACAATTGAATTTCTTAATAACCTTACAAGGAAAATCTTTGTTTGCCCTGACATTCTTTCCTGTTTTTGAAACTGTTATAGATCTATTCATTTTGCTTTGAAAATTCATTTCTTATCGTTGCGATGGGATTTTAGGAGGGAGGGAAAAGTAATGCATGCTCATTTCATTATTTTGACCTGGTGTCTCTTCCACTGCTCCTTCTAACTTTGAACTGTCTGTCCTCACAGAGTTTCTTCTACTGGGCACACTTGCTCCTGCACTCAGAGTTTTAGGTAACAGCAGTGAGTGTGGAAACTCACTCTTGGGACTGACTGCTCAAAGGTCAGGCAGTGAGAGGTGCTATGAACTTTGGCTTTGGTTTAGTCAGAAGGGAAGGTGAGCTGTGACCAGTACCTATCTTCAGACCTCCTCCGTTCTCTGGAAAGAGATGAATTTGGAACAAAATCTCCACCTCATCTTGGAGATCCACAAGATCTTTGCTCTTTCTGTCAGTGGATTAAATCAGGAGCCTTGTCAGGAGCCTGTTTTCTAGTCGGCCCCTGCTGTGTTGGTGTGAGTTGAGGGGGCAGATTTACAGCAAGCAGTGGGTGGAAGGGGACAAACCAGTACAAATTGCAATGCAGAGAAAAGAGACGAAACTTGCAGGCAGCACACCTGGGTCAGTTAGTGGGTCAGCCTTTTATTTTAAATGCATAGAAATTGTGTTTTGAAAGTAACTAATGAGACAAGACAGTCCCCAGGGTTGGCGATATAATTTTTTCCAGGGAGAAAAGGAAATCTCTGAGTGAAAGTAGAAGAATTCGTCTCTGGAAATTACTGGGAGCTTATTCTGTCTTAGTTGCTTTTTTGTTCTGGGACACGATGCCTGACAACTACAGCTTAAGGGAGGAAAGATTTATTTTAGCTCATAGTTTCCGAAGGTCACAGTCCATTCGTGGGCAGCTGGCAATGGAGGTGGAAGCATGTGGTAAAGAGGGAGGAAAGGCTGCTCATGGTGTGGCAGACAGGAAGCCAAGTGGGGAAGGTGTTGTAGAGAGGATTAACATACGGGACTCACAGGCAGATGGTCAAGAGTTTGTTGTCCAGACAGACCAGCATGTGGGGACCCGACCACCAAAGGATTAGGGCCCAAGCAACGTGGGTGAGGGGTTTTTATACTCACAGTGTAGGGAAGCAAGAAGGGGAATTTTTCACAGAACAGAAGGGGGGTTTTGACAGAACAAAAGAGAAACGGGCATACATTGTTTCTGCATCAGGAAGTTTATGGCTCTATCTAACGTCAGTCTATCGACCATGGAGACTTCTGCATACACAGAAACTTGCAATCTATCAGCCATGGTGACCTCTGGATGCACAGAAACATATTGTGGTTGTTCCTGGCACAGGTGCTGGGTTAGGGTTAAGCTGATTTTCACCTTAGCTCAGAGAGAAGCAAGGAGTAAGCGGAAGGAGGCGGTAAGCCGAACTAACTCCATTTTGATTGATTATGTCTCTTTCAAAGGAAGGGCAGAGCTACTGTGTCTTTCTAGGTCATGTCCAAGTGTCTTGTCTCAGTTACTTTTTTGTTGCTGTGACTCAATACCCAACATCCACAGATTTAGGAAAGGAAAGGTTTATTTTAGCTCACAGTTTCAGAAGGTCACAGTCCAGTCAGGGGTGGCCGGCAGCCATGGAAGTAGATGGCAGAGGCAGAGGTGGAGGCAGCTTCTCACGACGTCAAAAACAGGAAGGCGAGTTGAGACTATTCCTCCAAGGAAGGCAGGAAGCAGCTTATAGATCCTTCCAGGCCTCAACCCAGTGATCAGTCCAGGTATGGAAGGTGTGGTAAGCCCCCACTAACATGCCTGTAATCCCATTTACATACCTATAATCCACCCCTCCAAACTAGGCCCCAATCTAAAATAGCACATGGTTCCATAGAAAATTCGTAACATTCAAATACATGAGACTTTGGAGGGTATTCTAGATTCAAACCATAATATGTCTGCATTTTCCAGATCAAGCGATAGTGTTAGGCCCATTGTAACCAGGCCCCACCTATTATGAGCGTATGGTTCCATAGGCATTCACGATATTTAAATTCATGAGGCTTTGGAGGACAGTCCAGATCTTAGCCGGTAACAGTGTGCAAGTAGAGAATTCTTCTCTAGAGATTTCTGGGAACATATTTTTAGTGAAACTTGGGAAGGAGCCTTTGGGAATCATTGTATCCTATGCTCTGCTCCCTGATCTAGGTAAGGGTCTTTTAAATAACATCAAGGACAGAGATTCCACTACTTCTACATAAACTACTTTAGCCATAAAAGTGTTTTCAAGTTAATATTCACAAATGTTCAAAAGTGCCCAACCGAGGAAAGAGACTTGGAAGGAATTTTATACTGGTTCATTTTGTATTATTAAGACATCCAGCTTGTCTGCTTATCTTCAATGCACACTTAAAATGAAAAATGTAGAAAGATAGTTGGAAAACACCCAGGAAACTCATCTAAGAGCCAGGATAGACAGCACCGCTGGGTAGTACGTGACTCTTCCCTCTTTCTGGCTGTCCCAGAATTTCTCAGCCTTGCCCAACTCCATAAGTTATCTTCTGCTGCAACTAAAAATCGGTCCACACCATGTGAGGTAGCTCCTCAAATCTTGGATATCTCAATATTAAAGCCCATTGTTTCCAGAAAGGACTTGGACTTAGGACATTGACCTTAAGGCCTGTATTGACAATAGTCTTTGCACCTGCTATCTTTGAGTCAGGTTCTAAGAATTGGAACTCTAGATTGACTTGTTGGTATGACTCTTGTCTGTTATTTGCATGTCCTTTAACTTGCCTTTTGTTCAAATAATTTTCCCTGTAGCAATGTGTGTCATGTATGACAAATAGCAAGGCAGATAGACTTCCCTTTTGTAGTTTTCAACAACACAGAATAGTTAACACAACAATACCTCACATTAAAAGGGCACTATGGTTCATAAAATACACATGCTTATGTGCATACACATACACACACCATCTCCGTTTTTCTTCATGTCGGTTTCCTAAGGCCAGCAGTATTGCCCGTCTTTTCTAAATGAGGAAACTGAGATACAGGGAAGTTGGGCAACTCCTTAAGACAATCAGCTAATAAGTGGCCAGGCTGGTTTGCTGGCTTTAAATCTCTTGATCTTTCCCCCCTCTAACAATCTGCATTCTCTCCACTCTAAGCCCACCCTTACACACTAGAGTTGGAGCTCTCCAAACTCCATTTTTAGCCTCCCTGACAGCTGGACCCCCGTCAGGTCTTGCGGATAGTAAGAATTCAGGGAAGAGTGATGGCTGGGAAAGTGGTGGAAGGAGCTTTCCAGCTTCATCATTATCACTCCACAAGCTGCAGAGAGAAAGCCCAATTGCCCATCTCATAACTGCTCCCGTCTCAGCCATCCTGTGCCCGTTTAGAGATGCTGCTGGCAGCTGCAGAGTGTTCCCTGACAGAGCCAGCTGTGCTATCCTCCTCCTCCCCTTGAGAGGCCTCCTGGACCATTTGAGCATTTGTAGGGAGCACTCCCAGCCCCAGTGGTGATCTGAGCACCCACTGGGCTACGCCTTGACTTTGAAAATCCACATCATGGCCAGGCCTCCTCCAAAGAGTCGGGGATTCAGACCATGTACCGCTCCTCTTTGCAGAGACGCCTCTTGAGAGATAGAAAGTTCAGTCTGTTCTGCAATTCTGGTGGAAGACTGCCGTGAATTTCAGAGCCACAAGGAAGAGTTTCTAGGCTGCTCCAGGAGGAGGATAAAAGATTTCCATTAATGTAACATAATTAAATCAGAGGTCCACAAACAGCAGCTGTAACTTGAGAGATGAGCTATACCCATAATAAAGACCTCACACAGATTACCTGTGAGATCAGCTAAAATGCTCCCCCAAGCACGGGCCCTGAGCTTTTCCTGGGTATGTAAGTTTGAGAGGTTGAAATAAATTATTTCACCTGATACATGAGTTGATCTCGCAAGTCTGCCTGAGTGGATTTTTAATTGAACACAGTCCAGTCCCCTGACTAACCAAGCAGCTAATATTCAAGACAACAGAGGTACAAGAATCCCTCGTCTGATGACCAGCCTTGGGAGCCATTGTGAACTCCTTACTTAGAGGACTAGACATCATGGTGCAAAGTTCCCCCCACCCCCCTCAAGGTCTGATCTCCCGCAAATAGTAGCTTGTCCTCAGAGGCCGGGGCACTAGCTGTGCAGATTCCCCTCAAGGTTTAACTGGGGAGTTTTGTCTAATACCTGGGGCTTGACCACAGCACTTCCTGCTCTTCGCTCTCCCAGCTCTGAGAATGGGTCTTCTTGCCTTGAGTCTTCTCTGGGTTATCTTAGCATTCACTTTTCATTGGTTCAGCATTCCAGTGCTTTAAAAAATCTGGTTCAATGCACTGAAATACTTAGTGTGTTCTCTCTCTTTTGTTCAGCAGCCCCCGAGCCACAGAGTAGAGTACTAAAAGAACGGTCCCAGAAAATCAGATAACCTGTAGATTCCAGAGAACTTACAGATGAGGACTTCAGAAAATGGAATTTAGGGTTATTTGCCTTTGTTATTTGCTTTGAAGTTAATGCATAGCTTCTTTGCCAGTGAAACCTTAGGTGCTTCCCATCGTGATATGAACTGGTATAATTAAAAATTTCCTGAGGTTGCTTGCAGCAAAGTGCCCATTAAAGGTAAGGTCATCACAATCCACGTGGCTACTACTGACTTAAATGGAGAACTAATGAACGAAAACTGACATGTGCAGGCCTTTGAAAATTTAGCTGTTTCTTGGTAGGACATCTCCCAATATACAGGATATACATGGTTTCCAGAATCTGTACTTGATTCTGATTGTAAAAGGTCTATGGTTTGGATCTGAAATGTCCCCTAAAATCCTCATATATTCAGATGTAGCGGGCTAACTGCATTATTGGGAGGGAGCCTGTCTGGAAGGGGTAGATGCTTGGGGTTTGACTTGAAAAGATTGGGTCAGCCTGTTGACACTGTGGGCACCCAGAGTTGAGGAATGTGTTGTTGACTTGTGGGCCACGAAGTGGGTGAGGGACACCTGCCCTTTGTCTGGTTGGGGGCCCAACTAGCAGCTTAAAGTAATTAAACGAAGGAAGAAGGAACATTGTCACAGCTTCTTCCTGGGAAACTCTGTGACAGTGGGCGTGGCTCCTGCTCACTTGCTTTCTGTTTGCAATGGGGCGAGAAGCTCTCCAGCCTCTGCCATGTGCTTCCACCTGTTGCTGGCTGCCCATGAAAGATCTCTGTGATGTTTTCGAAACTGTGAGCTAAAAGAAATCTTTCCTCCCTTAAATTGTGAATGTCAGGAATTCTTCCACAGCAATGAGAAAGTAACTAAGACACACTGGAGACTAGAGAAGAGGTACAGGATGACTGTCTCAGAAGGGCACAAAGTTGGGAGGGCACTTCTACCCTCCGCAAATACTCTCCTGGTAATATTCACACCAGGCTGTCAGTAATCTTTGAATATGAGAACACACTCTGGCATGCTGGCCAGCTTTTCCCTCAGCCACACCACTGCTTAATTTGGCAGGTACAAAGTGGCATGTTGGCGGGCCTGCGTTAGTCCAAACTTCTTGGACACCTGAGGACTTTGCTTCACCACAGTTAATCTGGCTATAACCAGTTGAGAGCTTGATTTGCCAGTATCTGAAATAAACTATGATACACCCCTCCGAGCCTGAAGCTCATCTGTGGGTGGGTTATTGCATTGTATCCCCTCTCTGAGAGAGACCCTTTACGCTGGGTGGGTCATCTAGCTGGAGTGGACCCTTATGCTAGATGGGGATTGTCTGTCGCCTGTGGTGTTTCTATGTCATCAGTACCTTTGCTTTTCTGTAGTTTTTTTAGTTGCAGTCATGAGTTCAGGTCAAGAAATAAATTCATTGCAAAAGAAAAGGAATGGTGGGCTTAGCCTAGGAGAATGCAGCAGCAATCTTTTCTATTTCTTTTTCTTTTTCTTTTTTGTAGCCTTCTCAGATTCTCTACCATCCAGAACCAATTGGCTTAATAAAATGTTGAAATAGCTTCCTGGGAACAGGTGTATTACTAATACAAATTTAGAAGATAATGCTTGAGATACTGAGACTCTATTTTACAGTATGCATTAGTGCAGATTTGGCACTACTTCCCCCATAACCAGATTACAACGGACCAGAGTCCAGGGGTCAAGGATGGAATTGGCTCCTATTACTCGTAAGCCTTTTGCGGAATTTCCTCTTTCCATTCAAGTAAGTTTGGAGTACAGTTGTCAGTTAGTAACAGAGGTATGCTTCCATTAGGACACAACAGTTTCATCCAATTCAGAGTTGGAATTTTGTCTAGACAGACATTTGGGGCTTTCATGTAACTAAAATAATAAGTTAAAAAAAAAGACTTTACTCCCCCGAGGGGAATAATTAGTTTTAATTTCCAGGAAAAAATAAAATAAGCGACATTATGGTGTTGGAGCAGGAAGGACTATGTTTGGATCTTAAAAGATTCTCTGTGAAAGTAACCTTTAGTGCTTCCTAGTCCAAAAATAAAGTTGATGGAAAGGTAGAATAATTTGAGGTAAGTAGGACTGTAGGAGATTTAGTTCCTTGAGGAATGAAAGTAAAAGAAACAAAGTTAAAGAAAAAAAAAAAAAACCTCTAACCAACTAAAGAATCACTGGCTCTGGGGAAATGGAACTTAGACTGAGTAAGGGAAGAAGGAAGTTATAAAAATCAAAAGTGGCCTTGTGTCCCTTTATAGAAAAAAGGGGATTATACCAAAGACATTTGTCTTCTGCTTGTTTCTGCACTTCTTTGTAGGAGATTTATTGCCGAGGGCTAGCTTTGTTATTTCGTCTCGGGGCTAGAGAAACTCAGATGGTACTGAAATGAAACTTGGAAGAGGAATTCACAGCAATCTAAGATGTACTGTTAGAGGGGACTCCTGTGGAAGGGGCTCATCATTGGTAGAAATGATTGCTGCATCTTTTACGGAAGCAAATTATTATTGAGTGAAGTTTCAAGTCAGACGAAAAAGTTGTTTATGGATTTTGCCCAAAGGAGTGATGACTCATCTGTTTCCTGTCAGATCTGAGACCATTTTTCTTCTACATTCTGCTGTCTGACTTTGGGACTGAGACCCTGCAAATCATGTGCCCAGTCGATTGCTAGCTTGCCATCAGGTCTGCTAACCAACAGCACAGGAGCAGGTGCCCCAGCACATACAAGGAATCTCCTTCCTGTTTCTTGTTCCAGCCACCATTCCTTCTACGTGTGCAGAGATCAAGCTGTGACCTCAGGAGTCTGAATATCAGCAGCATGGGTCTTTCTTCAAGGGGACTAGGCAGTAGTCCCAGGAGACTCCCTGCCCCAGCCCAGAGTTCTCTTTTCCCATTTGCATCTGCAGTTAATTTCTAGGTTACTCTAGAGTTTACATTTTGTTCTCTCAGCATTTCAAAACCTGTGCAATTGATTTCCTGTATTATTAAATCCTCTCTAGAATTAGTATGATTTCTGTTTCCCTAACTGGGCTTTAATCGTCAACATTTTCTACCTTGCTGTAGTAACCAGGCCTAAATATCTACCTATCCATCCTGTTTGCTTACCTACCTAATCTAATTAACTTGGATAGCAACCAAGAAAATTCTTACAAAGAATTCATGAGTGAGGGTGGAGATGGCTTTCTTTAGAATTCCAAAAAGATGAACTTGGCCTTTTCCTTCTTTTTGCTTCCTTCTTTTAAAATTTGCCCCATTCATCATGGACCTCCAGAATCTCACTATGCCATCTCTTCCGAATCTGTAATTTTCTCCTGACAATTACTTCTAGACTTGACAACTAGAGTCCAGAAACTTACAAAGAAAGATGAAAGGAAGGGTCTCTTTGGAATCTTGAGTACTTTAAAATACACCCCCGAAGCGCCAAAGCTTTTCATGTTCAAAAGGAATCCAGCAAAATGTGATAATCAGATGACCTACAGTTAAACTGGAAAGGTTACATTGGTCCACCCTGACCAAAGATTGTGTGGATCCCATTATACTTGCCTGAAACCCTGGAGTCTCAACCCCAGATGAGATGATTTAGTAGAAGAGATAGCAGCAGGAACATTTCTTGGACTTAAAAAAACTTAGGTTTTGCAAGAATTAGATAAAGTAGATGACTTATTCAGGAAGATAGATCAGGTATAAGACATTCCAGTACCATAGACTTTAATATTATCTTTCTCATTACACTAAGAAGAGAAATGGACCTTGACTGGTAACCAGGTGTGTGTAGGCACTAATGCTTTTCTCTTTCTATCATTTTTCTCTTAAGGTCTATCAGGTAGGATGGTTTGGGTGGTGAGTAACGGAATACCCAATTCAGGATTACTTAAATAACTTAACAATTCTGTTATGAGGTACAGACTCAGGAAACATGAGAAAATGTGACCACACAAAAACCTTAAATATGAAGATTTATGGTGCTCAGCCATTATTTATGAGAGTCAAAATGGGGAAACCATCCAAATATATATCAACTAGTGAGTGACTAAGCTAGATGTGATACAGCTACACAACAAAGTATTATTCGTCTATAAAATAGAGTGTGGTATTGACACATATGATGGTATGGATGAAACTTGCAAACACACGAGGTGAAAGAATGCAGTCACAAAACACCAACTTATTACATGGCTTCATTTTGAAATATTCACAATGGACAATTTCATGGAGACAGAAATTCACAGTTTTTGGAGCCAGGGAGAGTGGGAATGCCGAGGGGCTGAGTGACAGCCCAGGGGCATGTAGAGTTTCTCTTGGAGGTGGTCAAATGTCCTAAAAATGATTTGTGGTAATGATTCTACAACTCCGTGAAAAATTATAAAAATCACTCTATGATACATTTTAAATGAATGAATTGTATAGTATGTGAATTTTCTTAATAAAGCTGTCACCAAAAATTACTACTTGAATAGTAAGGAAATTTACTTCTTCAGCAACAGGAACTCTAGAATGAGGTCAGCCTAACAGCTGATGAATTCAGTGGTTTAACTGTGTCATCAAAGGCCTGGAGCTCTCCATTTGAGAGCTCTTGGTCCTCAGCTAGCTGCCCCAGTGGTTTATGACAGTGGGACAGTGGTGGCAGCTTCAGACACTCTGGAGACAGAGTGTTCTTTTTTTATTTGTATTTTTTCACAGAGTCTTGCTCTGTAGTTGAGGCTAATCCCAAACTCACTATGTAGTTCATACTGTCTTCAGACTCACAACAATTCTGCCTCAGCCTCCTGAGTGCTGGGATTACAGGAGTGTGCCACTACACCTGGCTTATTTGGGCTTACACTTAGGGCCTTGTGTTTGCTAGGTGAGTGCTTTAACTGCTGAGCCACTTCCTCAGGCCCGAAATTTTTCTTTTTACTTCCTTTTATTTCATCAAGAAAAGCCTTTCTCAGTAGTCCCTGAGCTAACCGGCTATCATGTCTTGTCAACTAAGAATCAGTCATGTACCAAATGTTAAACCAGCCCCAGCAAAGGCCTGGAGTCATCAAGTCTGCTTAAAGCAATTGGGTTAACCAAGAATCCTCACTTGGAGAGGCTGGGCTCTGTCACTGTGGAAGAAGGCACTTGTGGCTGCCACATAGGCAGTGCCCACACCTCAGAGACAATGCAAAATTGTCTTTCAGTAAGAATGGAACCAGAGGGCTCTCTGAAGTTGTATCTGTCTCTTCTCTTGCCTATGCACGTATGTGAATGGGTACACACACACACACACACACACACACACACACACAGACACTGAAACACATACACACAGTATAAATGTTTATACTTTTAATTATAATTAGGTGGCATAGGAATTTACTTTTTTTCTTTTTGATTGCAGAGGTTTAAATCTTCCTCCCAGTGTTCCAAGTCAGGGAGGACTAGGACAAGAGCCTCTGGCCCTCTCTGGGCTTCTGAGAGATACTTTGGGGGTGTGCAACACTTCACCCACTCTCCATCCCTGGGAAAGCACTGGCTAATCAGGCCAGCAGGAGAGAGCAGCTGGCTGGGGTCTTCCTGGAATGAGGCACGCCCTTGATCTTGGCATTGCCCACCTCTCTAAAGTTTCCAATCCTGACCTTGCCTTTGCCAGCCTTGGCAAATGATATGTGTAAGCGGCCCCGGTCACATGTGGTTATGTTTAACTCTATAGAACTTTGAACCAACCTCAAGCTGCGCCAGTGGGGAGATCAAAGTCAATAAAGCGAATGTATTTTATAAGCGGTGAACTTTTGTGAAGGAACAAACTCATTTAAGCTGCGGCCAGAGGGGAGCGTTATGTTTTGACTGACACATAAAACAAAGAAAGAAGGTTGTTTCTCCTGTGTGTTATTTGGTGTTTTTTTTCAAGAGTGTTTATTAAAATCCATACTTGAAAATAAACAGAGAGGACCCTTGTGTTCTTTTTTGTAAACACGTTGAAGTCCTTTGAAGCCAAGGACGAGTACGATAACAGAGGGTTGTTTATCCTCTCCTGGGTTCCGTGTTTAGTTAGCTGGCTCTTGAAGTCTTTACAACTCTTTTACTCTGGAGACTTTCAGAATTCACCCTGTTAGATCAGAGGAAGAAGGGAAAGACCTCAGAAGTTAGCGTCTGTATTCAACCTGCTCTGCAAACAAGGTCCTGTCCCTGGAGAGTCACAGAGCCTGGACCTCAGGAGTTTCTTCCTTCTCTACATCCATACACAAGCCGGTATGCACCCAAGTCCTCGCACCTGCCGGATGCGATGGACTCCATCAGGGCCTCTCTGCTTAGCTCTTTGTTGGTAAATACTGGTCCTAATTTGTAGCATATGCTGATTTTTGTGGTGTGATGTGTCCGACATTGTCAAGGTCACATGACTCACAATCCCCTAGAACACACAGCCAGGCAGGGTGGGAGCCCTCAGGTGGGGGCCAACAGGTCCCTGCCTCGGGTCTCTCTCCTCTGGCCTCTTCCATCATCTTTTCCTTCCTGGGCCTGGCAGTTAACAGACAACTTTACTTCAGTAAATATTTACAAGCAGCAGTTTCCCCTGCTCTGGGGAAATATTCTTTTCCTTTTTTGAATGTCCCCTCTCCCTGGGCTGCGGAGATACCACCTTCCGTTTTCTTCACCCCCTTAGCAGCCAGTGGTCCCCGGGCTATTCTGGTCACTTCCTTTGACAGTTCCTTGAATTGTTCAGAGAGGGCATTGTATGATTCGTAGAGCGTGGCTTCCCTTCCCCTCGCAGGCAGCTGGGAAAGTCAGGCCCCCTTCAGTTTCCTTTGTTAACTGATGCATCCTGGAGTCACGCCTGGCTGGGCAGGACTCCGGTGTTGGCCTCTCCCTGGCATCAGAGATGCTCCGGGTGGGCTGGGAGGAAGTCCTGTCAGGAGGCTGGCCTGTTAGGATGAGGCGGAACTCAGCCCCACTGGGGTCTCCAGGGTTTAAGATCTCAGCGGGTGCGTATGGGATCCTACTCTGCCATTCTGCTGGAGAAAGCCACGTATGCAAGATGGTGAAAGCTTTGTTCAAACGACATAGAGATGAAAGTTTAAGGAGTGCCTGGTAAAGAGACCAGAAGTTCTACCAAAGTTGCACGCAGCTCACAGGGCCAAGGATGCCCTGCGAGTGAGGGCAAAACCTGGCAGCGTGGGGTGCAGCCTCACCGTGGCTGTCTGCAATCCTTCCACCTGACCTTCAGGGTTCTCAGTGCTTCTCCAGGGTTGACTCAAAGGAACCCCAATTTTTTTTTTTTCAGAAATCTGCCATAGAAATCAAAGGCAACTTAGCTTTATTATCACTATTGGGATGGAGACATCAGGGCAGCTCTTCCTGCTAAGGCAGAAAGGGCAGCAAGACGCGAGGGAGGCGCAGGAGACTCAGGGCTCCTTCCCGGCCTGCTGCTCTCACTCCCTGAGCACCTAGGGTCTGTTCCTAAGTACTTCCCTAGAAGGAAGAGGAGAAAGAGAGTCCTGCCAACAACAGCACAGGGCTGCGGCTTTGTCCTAGTCTTCCTTGGTGATTTCTCACCTCTAACTTTACAAAAAGAATCCTAACCCCCATAAGAACGATGCTAAGAAGAATCACCTACTGTGTATGTCTGTAGGTGAACTACCGTGCAGACTTCCCTGTACCTCTTACAGTGTTCACCTTTCCCATTAACCCAGTGGGTTACGAATTTTATTATTCTTATTTCGTACGGGGAGATTGAAGCTTAGAGGGAGATGATTAGTTTGTCCAGGGTTGCATTGTTAATAAAAGCAATTGACACAAGTCTAGCTCAGCTTCTCTTCCTCCAGGGGCTTTTCTGCTACTATAATCCAATCTTCCTCTCGGAACCCAGTGTGGGCTGGGGTGCTGGGGTGAGCTTGATTGCCTGTGTCCTTACAGAAGGTACAAGTAACAAGACTGGGTCCTATCTTCAGCACCAGGCTCAGCCCAACCAGATATAACAGAGGATGGACAGAACATCATCCTTCCACAGTCTAGGGACGCTCAGGCCTGACAGTGTCCCGTGACATACAGCTTGTGTCCTCAGCTGGCTCTAGGGACTCACGTGACACCTGTCACACCTTCTCCACTGCTCCAATCTCTTCATTCACACTTGCATCTTTCTGACCCAGTGAAACGTTTTGGGCAGATGACCTAGTCAGATGGTCAGCCTGGGTTTTCTTTTCACTCTGGACTCTGCACACAGGCCTTGCACCTCAGTGTCAAGCACTGGAGTTCACAGCAAGGCCTGACCTGGCCTGCGACCTGGCTCATTGCCCTAGCTTTCTACTAGGGAAGGATGGAAGACTAGAGGCCTGCTCACTTTGCTGTCCTCTTTTTCTCTCTCTGTCTCTCTCTCTCTAGAAGGACTTGCTAAATTGCCCCAAACTGGCTTCCAACTTGGAATCCTTCTGTCTCAGCCTCTCAAATGGCTGGGGTTTCAGGCTTGGCCCCACACTCACCCAAATCCTCCCCAAGGAGAGCCAGAAATCTCACTCCACATTCTCCTTCTTTTTCTTGGTCCCCAATATTCTCATTGACTCCACTGGACTGTGATTCCTCCTCCTCATGGTGGCAGCAAAAAGCCACCCATGGCATACCAACTTCATTAATTGACCAGGGTTTGTTCCTAATCAAGGTTGGTAATTTTCAACGTAAAAGAAGATCCAGGGACTGACTCTTGGCTCCAGATGTGACTCAGCTAACCAGCTGTGTCTTTGGGAAAATTGCTCGCCTCTCGGAGCTTGTTTTCTCACGTGTGCAGTGGGAACAACAATAGAATTTACTTCATCTGTTGTTTTGAGGACTAAATGAGCTAACTTATGTGAAGCACTTAGACTCATGCTTGGCACTGGGTAACCCATATCTAAATGTTAGCTGCTTCTATTACTATCCATAGAAGCTTGTTTTCTTCAGTGTCATAATTTGCGGTCACTGAGAAATGGATGGTCAGACCACTAAACCAGTTTAACTCTGTTCTGATAGTGCAAATCACATTAGTAACCAGTGAGGTCCTTAGAATGGCACGTGGCTCAATCAGCTCCAGTTGACACTGAGTTCCTGCTGAGCCAACTTTGCCACCACTGTCCAAGAACCTGAATTCGGTAAGTGCACCTCTAAAAAGGAAAAGGATTTTTTTTTTTTTTTTTTTTTTTGCTAAAAGATTGTATACTTTTTTAAACTCCTAAAATCCCCACATGGATTCCTTCCTTCCTTCCTTCCTTCCTTCCTTCCTTCCTTCCTTCCTTCCTTCCTTCCTTCCTTCCTTTTTTGGAGACAGAGTCTCACTCTGTACTCCAGCTGGTCCTGATCTCATTATGAAGCCCAGACTGGCTTCAAATTCACAGCAGTCCTCACTCAGCCTCCCGATTGCTGGGATTACAGACATGCACCACCATATCTGTCTTACGTGGTGCCGGGGAGTCAAACTCAGAGCCTTGCACTTGTTAAGCAAACACTGTAACTGCTGTGCTCCTCCTCCAGCCTTCCTCCCATTGTACTAATTGAAATCATATTCTCAGATGGACAAGTATCTTTAACAAAATACAAGCAGATATTAAAAATTAGAAAAAATAATCTCTGCTTACAGCAGTGTAGTTACAGTACAGTCCAAAGTAAACGTTCAGTAATAAAGAGGGAGCGATGTGTGGTAATTAACAACGTGACTTTCTTCCCTGATACAATAAATCAAACTCAGTTTTGAGCCGCCAGTTGGTGACCCCAGTTCAGATGCCACCCTGGTTTGCAATGTCTCTTTTCTTTGCTGGGTTGGCTGCAGACCTGCACGCAACAAGGGAGTTCCAGCACCCTGGCCCTCTGCCGCGGGATGCACACAGTGGCTCTGAGCTCAGGAAACACTGGTGGGACAGGCTGCCTGTGTTTTCCAGCACGTGCAGCCACCAAGCTCTGGTTTACTTAAGCCTGCCATTCAGATGCTTCTGGAGCTATTCAAAGAGCTGAGTAAATAAACAGCTTGCCCGCTGGGAGGACAAGAAGTCCTTGTCCTCTGCAAGGGGACAGGAAGATCGGCACTCCTTCCTAGCTGTCAATCTCCCCTCTCGGCCTGGGAAATCTTCAGGAGATCTGTCTGTAACATGGTGCTGGCTTGTGTATACCTACCCCAAGATGGTGCCTCAGGAAGCTCAGACTTTGAGGACCGCTGCTCCTACCTGTACTCTGACGGCAGTGGTCACTGTTGGTACAGTACTGTGCCTGCTGACTCATTCCCAGGGAGCAAGTATGGTTCCTTCCTGTACTTGGGGTTCTGAGACATGCCGTCTGCCTGCAGGTGTCCCTGTGTTCTGGAATCATGAGAGGAGTTTAAGGTGCTGAGGGCAGAACTGTGGTAGAAGGTACAGCCTTCTCATCTCTATCCCTGAGACTCGTATCTGTGCCTCCTCACCTGCTTTCTTTAACTAACACACAAAAATTTCCACATGTCCATGTGGTTGTGAGAATCGGTGAGAAAAGTCATGTTCAAAACTTGTGGAGAATAGTGAAAAAAAATCTCTAGACATGTTGAAATGCTGACAAATGGAAAGTTAGAAAGTAGGGTGTTATTGCAATTTGGATACGTTCCCCTAAAATTCATGTTTTGGAAACTTAATCTCCAAATTCATACGTTAATGGCATTTGGAAGTAGGGCCTTTGGGAACTGAGGAGGTTGGCATGAGGTCATGACGGTGGGGCCCCCATGATGGTATTAGTGGCCTCATAAGAAGAGTACGAGAGACCAAGCTGGCATACCTGCTGTGTTTGGCCACGTGATGCTCTCAGCCATGTTTTAATGAAGCCAAAAGGACTTCAGAGGGTGCCATATACATTCTGGTGCCATGTTCTTAGACTTTCCAGCCTTCAGAACTGTGAGCCAAATAAATCTCTATTTGTTATGAATTACCTGGCCTCAGGTGTTTTGTTATAGCAATAGAAAACAGACTAAGATAGATGTCAAAATCTGTCCCATCTCTGAGAAATCCAGATTTGGAAAACCAGCAGCTACCTAACTTTGGAAGATTTTCCCTAAATGAGTACTGCAGTCTCCTGGGTGACAAAGGGCACTTTCTTCTGTGCTTATCCCTTCTCCCCAAACCTACACAATGTGAGAGCTACGAGTCTCTCTCAACAAAACTGTGAATCCAAGCTAATCCCCTCCTTTCATGACCACCTCCCTTCCTCCTTCGCAGTGTTCCAGTCCCAAATTGGTCCTCAAGGTTCTCATTTTCCTTCCATTAAGGCTTCTTTTGAGGAGAGTCTGATGAACTAATTTCCCCAATGATTCCAATTACTGATAAAGCTCAAAGTGTTATTCTTTCTGAGATAATGCTACCTTAAGAGAGAAGACAGAAACGGATATGAAATATAGGGTTTTAGGCCTCAGCAGGCAGGAAGGAAGTGGAGTTTTCACACACACACACACACACACACACACACACACACACACACACACACACCCCATGTCTCCATTCTGTAATAGCATAGAGTGTGCAAATCTACATTGCTCTCTGGAAAGGCTTGGGCTGGCTCTTTCTTTTCTGGGGAGGAAATCGAAAAGCCTGAAGACATATGGGGATCCTTCTGCCACCTTCTTCCTCCCTATCCTTACAGAGTGCCCAGAGTACACGGGGCATAGCCTCTGATGCTTCCTTTTCTTGTTTGCTACATTATAGCCTTACTGAGCTTCTGTCTTACCCACAGCGACTCCTCACACCAGAGGCTCAAAGGAGTTACAGTGCGGGCAGCAGATTTCCAGAAAGGCCCAAGCGCGTATGCTCTGAGAGCCCAGCACTCTACAGGGCTCGCGGACCCTGCTGGCCAGGCTCCCCACCAGTCTGCTGGCCTCAGGGAAGATGGCTTTTCCAACCTGGCTAAGGCTGGTACTCGGTCGAGTGCGGGGTGTCCTCTGGCAATTCGGCCCACCTCCCCAGCCTGGAGCCCTGCAAGTTCACATTCTTGAGTCAGAGAGAAGCCAGGGTGGTGTCAGATTCCTCCGCCTTGGCTGGGGCACTGTCCTGTTTGCTCTCTTAAAGGACTCGCTTCTTAATGGCTGGGTGAGTCCAAGCATTCCACTTCGTCCTTCTCCCAGGCCTAGTCCTGCCAGAATTCCTGTCTGAATTCTTCTTCATTAATAGTGATGTGCTCCACACCCGGAAGTTCCCGAGAGCTCATTTCAGTGGATAATGATTGTTTTTGCAGGAGGGACCCCGATGGTTTTTCCGTTTCTGTTTCCATAATATGTACCAAAACCCACATTTCATTGAAAGCAGATGGTAAAAGTATCCCTCGATGCGCAAGATGAGATGTGGGGTTGGGGGGCCTCTGATCTGTCTGCCTCCTGGCTGGCCCCGGGGTCAGCGCTGGAGTGTCTGGGCAGTACACGGCACACTTGGGATGATGGGATACAGGAACGAGGGCCTTGGGTAGGGAGAGATTGAAAGGGAAGGAAAGAGAAAAGCCAGTAGAAGACATGTTTGGAACTCTCCAAGTCTCTCATTCCCGTGTCCTGAGTCTCACAGTGTCAAATTCTTGGGAAAGTAGTGTGCACAAGGCAGCCGCCCCTGCAGAGGAAATTGGTGCTAAAGTCTCAGCTTCAGAGCCCCAGGCCTGACCCGTCTGCTCATCCGCCTCTGAGGCTGTAATGAAAAGCATATTCTCTACTGTATCTTTCCCAAGAACATAAACTCTTACTACTCTGTCTCCAAAAAAGGAAAAGAGAGGGTTTGCTGCTTTCCTGACTGCCCCACAAACAACCGTCACCCCCCAGCCTGGTGTGCAGAGCAGGGAGCCCGAGGCTCTAGCACAATCTTGCGTTATCCAAATCTCTCACGCCACGGCCCAGCGATTCTCTGGACCCCAAATCTCCACAATGCAGACCTGGACGCTCTGCTCACTTTGTGGACTCCTGGGTGACTACTGCCCATTAAAAGCCACTACTCTCGTGGACCTGCTAGTCACTTTGGATAGAGGTGACAAATAACCAGCTGCCCTAACCAGTGGAAGAAACTGCGTGTCCTCAAACCTAACCCCAAACACCAGCACAACTGTCTCGTGGGGTGGAGGCTGTCCTCTCCAACTTGGCCATGAGATCAAGAGGACAGTACGCACCGTGAGGCTCCTTACTCCATACACAGGTGCTGGGCTGCACTCCAGGGATGAGCTGGGGAGGCGGGTCTTCCCCAAACCTTTTTTTTTAAGTGAAGGATTAAAGTACCTCCCGGGGAAAACAAAACAAAAGAAAACACTTATCCTACAGAACAAGGCAGTCCACAGGACAATTTTGACTCAAGGAAAATGGCAAGGGGGTGGGCTAGGGTGATACAAGCACAGAGAACGCTGTTCATCCAATAGGCCAGAGTGCTCCAGTCTAGTTCCCTGTTGGCTCATGATTGAGTCCCTGCATGTGAGAAGCGACTGCATGTACGCGGAAGGAGCTGTGCGCAGTAAGCTGTGCTCATGCCTTCCACAGTGGAACCTAATACACCAAGGAGAGAAGGTTTCCTCACCAAGGCGCACAATGGTGCACAGCAATACCTCTCCAGTGGCCGCACCTGGACGGCGTGGGAGGGAACTCTGGAAGTCCAGAAGTGGGCAGGGCCTGAGGAGCAGAAGCAGCGCAAGTGTACGCGCGATGGAAGCAATGATATTCTTGAGCTGCTCCTAGGCAGGGCGGAGGCTCAGTTGATGGAGAGCGTGGAAAAAAAATAATAGATCTACTAAAAAATATTTTAGACGTCTTCCTAAGACTAAGTGAATATAGGTCCCCTAAATCACCCCAGGCCACAGGAGGAGATCTGCACACCCAGGTATCCCAGTGTCTGTGCCTTTCAGAAAATCTCGGATAGTACTCCCACACAGGAACACACCCTGTCTTGTGAGATCTGGTTACTACTAATCAACGTTAATCCCACCCGCTCAGGAAATCCAAGATGACAACAGCAGCTCCACCCTTCAGGGGGTCTTGGAGTGAATAAAATTCCAGACACTAAGAACACTTAAGTCTCAGAGTGCAGACTTGGGAATGAGGTTGCTCAGGAAGTTGGGCTCAGGAAGAGGGTGTTATTTGGGAGACAGGCAGGGAAGAGGAAACGAAGGGCTAGGAAGGGTGTGTGGCTGGAGGCCCCAAATCCCACTGGTGCTGACAAAGCCTCAAAGGCCGGGATACTTCTTCTGCACCTTGGGCTTCCGATGCTCCCCTCGCCCTCTAACGGCTTCCTTGGCTTCTCGCTTGCTGCTCTGATTCGGCTCGCTTATGCGGTTACCTCTGCATGAACCTCAGCAATCCCCCACCGTGTTTGACAAGGGGGTGCTGGGCACCCCACACACGTGGCTGAATGAGAATCACGGCCTGACTGGTGTCGTTGCCTGAAGACTGTTGCATATACCCACTCACGGTGTCCCAAGCCACTTAAAGTGACTCAATACCCCCCACCCCCACCCCAGGGGAGATAAACATGTAAGTTTATTTTACATAGCTGACTGAAAAATAAATTTGAGAGGTAGCAAATAGAGTTTAGTATGCTCTCCTATGCCCTGAAGGAGGTGGTGGCCGATTTGGAGAGGTAATTGCTACGTTCAAGTAACCACCTGTTAAGAACTTGTGCAATTGCAGGGTTGTGGAATCATCTGTCCTCTTTCTGCAGATCTCCTTAACCTGATAAGCAGGTCCTTTAAGAACCATAAAAACGATTGCGAAATTGAAGTGTGAACCCTTCTTTCTAGCTTCTGGATAGACTTCTTTTCCGACTCAGTTCTTTCAAGGGGAACAGTCTCTTGTGATGTCATCCACCTTCCCCTGGTCCCTGTGAAGGCTGACTGGCGTGGTCGTGCTGTTTCTGCAAGATAAGGGAGGCCTAGAGGACCTTGATCTTGCAACATGCAGCCTTAGGGCAGAGCTCAGTAGTAACTGTGTTTATTCTATTATTTAGAGCAGCCTTATTCATGAAAATATGTGACTTTTCTCTCTTAAAAATCTAAACTTAAGAGTACTCACAGTGAGCACTTACTGTGTGTTGGGTGCTACATATATAGAATTTAAAACATAGAATTCCGTAGCAACTTATGACAGGGATACTGTTATTACCTCCATTTTTCAGATGACCAGAGGATTAGAGAAGGTAGAAATTCACATCTGAGATAGTAAATGGCTCAGAACTGTCTGACCCTAAGCCAGTGCTCGGCCACATGCCGTTGCTAGAAGCTCTAAGATCTGCCAAGGCTTTAGGAGGTGGGGCCCTGCACACACCCCATCATTCTTTCCTGGCTCTCCTGAATGCTTAGGCTGGGGCCCGGTCTCCTGTCTGATGGCATAGCTGCTTTCCAGTCTGGTTTTCACATTCTGCTGTTTCCTTTGCTACCCTGAGGAAATCCTGTTCTCATGGTTGGCTGGGTAGAAAGCTCTCTGATGTGGTATCCAAACTCAAGCCAGGACTGAATGTCTTCTTGTGAAATTGCTGCTTTTTCCCTCATGAGAATGTGGCATGTAGGACCAACCACCCGGCCAGGGACAAGAGACTGTGCTCCCATCACTCTCTTTTACTGTCTGGTGACCTTGGGCAGATCACTTACCATAGCAGGGCCTCCATTTCTCCTATAAAAATAAGGGGTATGGACTATGCAATTGGTGTAATTCCTCCATACATCCAGTAGTTGATGATTTAATTGCAAAGTTCTAGGACATTTTTATTTCTACATTTTTCTGTTTAAGTGAATCTCAAGATGCAATTTGAAATCAAAATCCCTCCTCAGGTCTGGAATGTGACAAGTAATACAACATTAGAGTTATTGGAAGTATCTGCTATCTTTTGTCATCATAATCTTACTTATACCGAGTGATTACTGCATTTCTGATGATTTTGGTGGCAATTTTATTTATTTCGATGAAACATAATGGACAATCAAGAAGTTAGCACAAGCCTATAATCCCAGCAATCTGAGACGCTGAGGCAGGAGGATTGAAAGTTGGAGCCCAGCCTGGGCAACTTAGCGGCTTAGTGAGATGCCATCTCAAAATATAAGCTAAAACATGGACTCAGGGTACAGATGAGGGTGAAGGCTCTGGGCTCAATCCCCAGTACCACACAAAAACCATAGCGACAAGAAGTTAGCACAAATAATATAATGAAACACAGTTTCAAAAATAAATCTTGGCCAGGCTCTATTTACCTCTTCTACAATTTCCTGCTCGTCCTGAGCCACTATCTGGAATTTCATCTTTTCTATTTTGTTTTGTTCTGTATGCTGGGGATAGAACCCAGGGACTCTGGCAGGCTAGGCAACGGCTCTACCACTGAGCTTGTCCCCGAGTTCTGCTTGAATTTCATCTTTGTCAATGTCAAACACATCAGATTTGGCATAGATTTGTGGGGTTTTTTTGCATACTTGAACATTACATCATTGGTACGTGTGCTAAATATGCTGCATGTCTTTTGATACTTGTTTCCCTCCTGAATTTTGTGACTTTTGTGCATGATGTGTTTACACTGCTGAAGAATCTTGAAGTTTGGAGTTTCTCCTCTTGGCAACTTAAAGGTCGCCACCCTTTCTCCCCTCCTTCTTCCTTTTCAGACGCTGAACACACGAACATTTTGAATGCTTCTCTATGCATTTCCTCATACACTTGGGAAAGCAGCTTTTCACCCCCTGAGACATGTATGTAGGAACGTGGCTTCTAGCCCACACTTTGGAGTCGTAGCCCCCCTGCAGTTCTCCCAACTTTCCCCCTCCCACAGTGTATATGTTCATAATGTTTGGTTTGTTCTTCTCAGAGTTTTGCTTTTGTAACGAGTTCAAGTTATTATTTTTGAGTAAATAAAACTCACAAGTGCTTCCAAGTTCAAAACTACACAAGGGTAGACTATGAGAATTCCTTGTGTCTGGTCTCCAGGCACAGTTCCCAAGTGGTGTTCCCGGTCCCTAATGAATTCTCCCCAGATGCCTTTATCCCACAGAGACAGACATGTACGGAGGGGAGACGAATGTGGCTTTCCTTCTCAATCACTCTCTCATAAACATCCTATTCTGGACCCGTTTTTGCCTGACAAAGTACTTAAGATCTGCAGGCTGTTTGTTTTGGGGTACTGAGGATTGAACCCAGGTCTCTGTGCAAGAAAAGTGTAGGTGCCACAACCAAGCTACCCCCACAGCCCAAAATATCTGAGATCATTCAATATCAGTATACAGACCTTCCTCAGCCTTTTTTACTTTTTAAATCATTCCCTGCTACTTGACTGTTTCCCAAATTAAAAGAATAAATTTTTATAAGGCACATCGTACATGGCAGAATATAAAATATTTATGTACAATTAGAAGAAGAAAAATAGGTCAGGGAGAACAAAGGAAAAGAAGGGGTGGGTAGAAGTCAGTCAACAAGCTTACAGGAACAGTTAGGAAGGAGAAATAATTTCTGGTGTGTTATCACACACCAGGGTGATGAAAAGTAATATAATATACTATATATTTCAATACAGCTAAAAAAGGTTTTTAATGGTTTTTTTTCACCACAAAGAAACGATAAATATTTGGAAAGACAGATGGGCTTACCCTGATTTGAATATTATACAATGTATACCTGCGTCAAGACATCGCACAGTACCCCATGAGTAGGTAGTTTTTACACGTCAATTAAAAGTCTACTTAATTTAGAAAATGAAGATGAGGAAGAGGAAAGGGAGGAGGAAGGGAAAGAACAATGAAGAGGAAGAAGAAGAGAAAAAAAACGAGTCTTTGAGCATTCTTCTCTCGGGCTTGGAGGGAAAGTCACGTCACTGTCTCAGAAGTGTCCTCTGCTCCCCTTCTCAAAGTTCCCTTTCCCCTTTAGCCCCAGGAAATCTCCTTTTAAACTTTTCACTAACGATGCTTTGGCTTTTATTTGTAGGTTTTCAACCCATGTATCCACGCAAAATAGATTGGTCAGTTTTGCCTGAGTAGCAAACACAAATTTAGTTGTAATACAAAAGTGAATAGTACGTTTATGAGAGAAGATAGGTTCAACCAAATCTCCGGATTTGGATTCTCTTAATGTGTAAAGGCTATCTTTTCTGAAACGGTCAAGAACACGGTCATGGTTGAAACCTGGAAGTATGATTCACACTGCTGAGGCACCATGTCGTGGGATGGTGTCTGGGTCCAGCCATGATGTGCTCAGGCAAGTAAGCTGCTCAGACTTTCCTGGGTCCAACCTCCAGCTTTCAGGATTAGGTCAGAAAAAACTTTTCTAAGGGATGAAACGAAGGCCTACAGCTGATCCAAGCGCAGGATATGGAGAAGTAAACTAATTTTAACAGAATTTTGGTAAGACAGGTCAGTAAGCTCAGCTGGGCACTCTGACCTAGATTCAAAAAGTGGTAGCAGGAAGACTACTCGTGACCATGTCAACATACCCTTGGTGACAGTTCTTCCGTCTAGACTAAATGCCCTTTGTCCAGTTGGCTTCGAGCCTCCTTTCATCATCCCCAGGGTGCCCCAGGTCTCTCTTGGTTGGATTTCCTGTGTCTTCCACATCTCTTCCTTTGTGGTGTACTCTCTCATTTTGGTGGAATACTTCCTCCAGTAACTTCCTAAGTATGTGCAGGAGATAAGTTTTTTTTAAAAAAAGTCTTTATTTTACTTTCCCCTCATTTATAGTCTAACAACCAACATCCATCTAACAACCAATCTGGTGGCTGCAGCCCCGGTGGGGGTGGGCTCTCAGCTCTGCGGGCCCCACCTGGCAGCTCCTCCTGTGTGCGCCTGTGTATTGTTACCTCCTGAGTTTCATGAGACTCCCTCCTCTGTCTTGGTGGCACAGGGACTTGCAGCGTAACACCTGCCACATGTGAACAATAGAAGAAAACTGCTTCTACTGCTTGATTTTCTTACAGCTGTACTAAAGCCACAGTTCATTTCGTCCATCTTCCTTGTCGTAGGTAACGTATTACAGACATATTGCAGGATCTTTGCTAGATCAGCATCACACTTCTGGTCTAAATATCTGCATGTATCTGCTTAGACGAAATTATGTTGTAATAGTAAATGGTCTTCACAACACCGTACAGTCCTTGCTGGTACACATATGACTGTGAGTCAGCTTTTGTTCTGTACGTTTTGTTCTGTGACACAGGCTGAGGAAACAGCCTCTACCTTGGTCTTGTGGAGAGGAAATGAAACAATGGTAGAACCATGCAGTAACATGGTCCAAATTTCATCAGGCATAAAAATTCATGGTGAAGATGGCAGGGATGAGTAAGACACTTAATCCTCCCACTAGGTATGACTCTAAGAAGGGACCTTAGGGATAGGTTGATAGAAATACCAAATGTTCTGAGTTAAGAAATGCAACCCTGTCTCAAAGATCAATCAACCAATCAACGAATCGTCAGTGAGGCTGGAAATGGAAGTCAGTGTGAAGCCCCTGGGTTCCACCCCTAGTACCACAGAAAAGATTTAAATTAAGAAAAAAAATGGTAAAGTGTATTTTTTTCAATGCTGGAGATCAAACCCAGGGCCTTTGCACTGAGCTACACCCCCAGCCCTTTTTATTTTTTATTTTGAAATAGAATCTCGGTGCTAACTCAGATACTGAACGTGGATCCTTCTGCCTCGCAGAGTGCTTGAGGCCAGACTGAGATCCTCTTGCCTCCTAGAGTAGTGGGATTCCAGGCATGTGCCGCCACGCCCAGCCAATTTACGTCTCCTTTAGATTGACTAATTCAAAACAGGGATTTCGCTTTTTTTCATGGCCTAATTTGCTAAATTAAAAATTACCATCTACTATTTCCACCCTTACAGCTCCTGTTTCGTTAGTGAGCACACATCCTAGATGACCAAATACAACTGACACTGTTGTACAGGAACTGCCAGCGTTCCATCTTGGGATAGGAAGGAAATCCCCACTGCCACCCACCCCACCACAGCACCCCACTCTCCGGATTCTCCTATGCAGGACCCCACTCCTGATGCTGAGTAGGTTCCTAGGGATGCTTTGCACATTGCTTCATTTTCATCCCAGTCTGGGTGCAAATCATTTCTCTGCTTCAGTTCCCAGAAGATGCCCTTTCTCTTATTCCTCTGAAGGGACTTCCGTTACTTAAAGTAACTTGAGAGATTCTGTTCTAACAAGCAGAAAAATGGAACACAGCTCTTATCTTCACATTGTCTCTGTGTGGGCATGTTGTAGGCCTTGCATTCCCCACCGATCCCTATCTGCTGACTGGGCTTCAATTGATTCAACTTACATTTTTAGAAAAAATAATTATCTTACAATTCATACTGAAGAACATTTTATCCTTGATGCTCTGTAAGGGTTTATTTTAATTTCTTCATTATTTATGTTGAAAGTTCCAAGATTCACTGGCCTTGCAAAATCTGCAAATAATCCACTGACTAAACAAATAGCACCTTTCCCTGGGTTTGGAGGATACGGGCTATTTATTTGGCTTTAAAAGTGACCAACATTAAATTACGCCTTTGTTCCAGATGTTGCGCCCAGAAACACTAAAGCAATCAGTGGTTAACAGTGTCACCGTAGGTCCTGAAGAGAGAAGGCTGAAGTCTCTTCACACGGCAAGAACTATGTTTATGCCAAAGGCTGGGACGTTGGGAGCCCAGGGGTTTCTGTGGCTAAGTCATTGTGTCTTCTCCCTGAACATCTGCCCCGTTCAGATTCTCAAATGGTCACCTAGTCCAATGGGAGGGATCCACTGGGAGCAAATGTGCTAGAGAAAGTCATAGAAACAGGGTTGCTAGAAAGCAATTCTTGACTTTCATCCTAGCCAAGAAGGCAGCGTGAGCAGCAGCCAGTCCTTTGGCTGCTCACAGGTGTCCCCTTCCTGGACACAGCCGGAAGTGCAATGCGCCACCTGCAGCTCAGCTGGGACACAGGACTTTCGTTGGCCAAGGAAATGCAAGGGTCTTTGAGAATGGGTGTAGATGTGCAATTTTGCTCTATGCCACCATTTTTTTTTCCTAACACAGTGTTAGTGTATATCGATATATACTCATGTTAAAGTGGTTCCTGACACAGGTGTGAGCCAGAAATCAGCTTTGTTATGCTAAACCACTGAGATTCTATGGTTATTTACTGTTATGGATTAAGTCACACAGGCATAACCAGTGAATAACCTTGTCACTAAAAAAACAAGCTTAAAAAAAAAATCTCTGACACAAACCCAGATGCCATGTAAGGGAAGGTTAATAATTTGGGCATTAAAAAAATGAAAATTTACCAAATAATATGCATTACCATCACAAGTCAGAAAAGAAAATGAGAGAGAAAAATTCTGGTCATTCATAGGCATGGGATTATTACCTAGGGCCTTGCCTTCAGTACCCTCTAGTCTAGAAGGCAAAGACCACAGACTCACAGAAAAGTGAGGAATGGCAAATGGGCAGAAAGAGAAATCAAAATGAATTTGGAAGGATGAAAAAACACCTCATGACACTCACAAGATGAATAAAAATTAAAAACTACCCTGGCAACATATTTTAATTATTGGATGGGAAAAGGTACAAAAGTCACCCCACTCTCTTGGTGGGTGTGTGGAGGAGCCAAGCCTTTTTCCACATTTTAGTGGGAGTGGTGGGAATGATATGACTTCACTGGACTGTGCATTAATTGCCTTTCTATTGCTGGGAAAAATACCTGACACACATAACTTATAGTAGAAAAGATTTGACTCGCAATTGCAAGGGTTTGAGGCCATCTGGTGAAGGGGTATGGCCGAGGAAAGCTGCTCCCTTCATGGCAGCCGGGAAGCAGAAAGAAGCAGAGAAGAGATACACACTCTCTAAGTCATGCCCCAGGGACATACCTCCTCCAACTGGGCCCCGCATCCCGATGCCCATCCAACTGTGAGTGAATCGTGGGATTGAGCTGTTGCTGATCTCAGGGCTCCTGACCCTCTGAACATGAGCCTATGATTTTTGACTCAAATCATAACAGACTGAAAGGCTGCATACTTACCAAAATTAGGTATATGGTATCCAGCAAATTGGCAACTTGCTGCCAAAGATTTACCCAAAAAATTTACTCTTCTGTGAAAAGTGCTTTTTGTTTTGTAATGCTGATACTTGGAAACATCCATAAACTCTAAATTCCACAAGGTAAAGATTTTTTGTTTGTTTGTGTGTTTGTTTTGCTTGATGTTAATTCACAATGTGTAGAGCAAGAAGAGGCCCTCAATAAATACTTGTTGAATGAATTGATGAGTCTTATTTCCATGAGTCTTATTTAAGAAAAAGCAATGTATGAGGTAGTAGGAATATTTTTTACTATCATTCATTTGCATATGAGAGATTTTATTTTCAATAAAATCCAAACTGTTGGAAATTCTACAGGACAAGGTCACTTCAGCAAAGCAGTTGCAGGGGATTAACAAAAAAAAAAAAAAAAAAAAAAAAAAAAAAAAAAAAAAAAAAAAAAAAAAAAAAAAAAAAAAAAAAAAAAAAAAAAAAAAAAAAAAAAAGGTAGAGAGAAATCCTAGAGGTCAAAAAAAAAAAAAAAAGACTTAGCACTAATGAACAATTGCAATCTATAGATCTTCCTTAAGACCTGATTAAAATAAATGAACTATAAAAATGTATTTGTGAGGCAATTGGGCAATTATTTGCTATTATGGTTTAGATTTGATATATCCTAAAGGCTCATGTATTGCAGGTTTTGTTCCCAGCACAGGTCCTGTTGGGAGGTGGGGTGTCAGGGATTGAATTACAAGGGCTCCGAGCTCACCAGTGGGTTAATCCCTTGACAGTGTGTAATATGGTGGACTAGTGAGGTGACTGAAACCTAAGAGGTGAGACCTAGCTGAAGAGAATGGGTCCAGGGGACATGGCTGAGCAGCTGTACCTTGTCCCCTGCCCCTTCCTTACTCTTTTCCTCTGTTTCTGGCCACAGTGAGGTGAACACCCTTTTGTCCTAGATATTTTGTCAGAGCAGAGAAAAGATGGGTAACATATATACTAACTGAATATATGTTGGTAGTAATAACTTTTTGTTACTTTTCAGGGGTGATGACTAATTTGGGTTATTTTTCAAGAATCTTCACCTTTATACACTCAGAAAAATTTATAAAAGAAATGATATGTTTGGGATGGGCAGTAGGGTATAGATGAGATAAGAATGTTCTTGAATTAATGTTATTTGAGTAGATTATGGGAACACGGGGGTTCCATTAAAAGATTCTGTCTACTTTTGTGTATATTTGACATTTTCCGCAGCAAAAAGTTCACAGACACACATACACCTACAAACACACACACACACACACACACTTTTATTGACTTATATGTGCATAAAATATCTCCTGAAATATCTTCAGGAAGCTTATTAATTTGCTTGCCTTTGGGAAGGGAAACTGGATGGCTATGTGTAGGAGGGAGTATTTTTTTATAGGAAGTCTATATATAATTTTTGAATTGCTTATGTATTTAAAAATTAAGTTAAAAATAATCATTTAATGTAGATTTTGGTGTCAAATGTCCTAAGACAGTACCAACACTCCACCATCATTAGCTGTATGGTCTCAGGCAAATCCCCTACTGTCGTTAAGCTTAAGTTATCCTCGTATTACATGGGGTTAATAGATGAGGAATATAAAATTCTGAGCAAAATGCCAGAGACATGGTAAAATTCTTGATCAATTTTAGCTCCCCTCTTTTGCACTTCTTTGAGTGGAGAAATGAGACAGAGGAGATCCCTGGCTTGGGCTGACGATTCAAAGGCAAGAGAGGCTTGTTTATTTTGGTGTTCAGATGGTCTTGCCTTGATTAATCTCGGCTGTGCGCAAGCAGACAGACTGTTATTTATCTTAGGGAAGATGACTTTGGTTAGTCCCCTGTTTGATTTCGTATGCCTTTATTTCAAAATTGTGGCTTGAGGCCTGCCTCTGGAATTGGAAACAGCTGGGCCCTCTGAATGTCTGAGTGGTTTTGCCACGAGCACTTCTTACCTTCTGGGTCTCCCTGCATCCTTTTCATCCGTTCAGTGTGGTAGTAGGGTCAAGTGACTGTCTAGGGCCCTCTAGCTCTAACACACTGATCCAGTGAACTCCTACTCTTCCTTGTTATTTCTCAGAAATCTCCAGATGTCTGTTTCCAATGACCTCAAGAGGGGACTCGGAGTCTCTTCGCTCAGTTAATCATTCATTCAACACACATGTATCAGCACCATTCTGGGCGCTGAAAACTCAGCAGCAAACAGCACAAAAGTGTCGCCTGCTATGAGGCTCCAATTCTAGTACTGGAAGCTGGATGACAAAGTGGATCAACTGCCAATCAACAGAACCTGAATAATTTCAGAAGATTGCATGTGCTGTCCAAAAAATAAAGTAGGGAAATAGTGTAATATTATCAGGATCTCAGCAAAACTTTTTTTCTCAGGAGGCGTACTGAGCTGAGGCCTCAAAGACAAGGCACAAATCATGCAAAGATTTGGGAGAAATAGTCAAGAAAAAAATGCAATTCAGATACAAAATAAATGTCTTTTCTGCTCAGCCTTCATCACGGGGTGAATTTGAGGGGAACTCATGGGGCACTGTCCAGTCCTGGGCTACAGGAGATCATGTTTATTATTATATATTAAAACTTTCATCTCAGCTTTCTTTACAAACTCTTCTTGTGATTTGATTTATAAAAATGAAAACGTTGTACTTTGATGTGAGATCACCTTGTAAGCCAATGTTTTACTCTTCTCTAAAGGCTATGCTAATGACAAATGCTGAGACTTGTAAAAGGATCTAGGGACAGAGTTTAAATCTCAAGAATTAAAATAAAGACTGGAGTTGGCTTCTTGGCTCACCTTATCTTGCCTTATCTGTGTCTCCCTCTTTTCATGCCCAGCCCTCCAGAATCTTCTCCAGAGGAGGCGTGGCCAGTGTCTGTTCTTCCCAGACCCTATCTATGCAGATCGCTTTGCTCTGCTCTGGGTGTTACTTCCACCGGGCTCAGGCTGGGCTAAGATAACCATGCGCAGAAACCTCCTTTCCCAGGAAATGCATTTCCCTGTAGCCGCACCACGCTGCTTTTGTAAACGTCACAATACGGATGTGCTTGTCTTTTCTGTTGGTGTTCAAGAGAAGACTGGTGAAGAAGTTGAATTTAACCACAGACAGTTAACAAGACGATGATGTCCCCTCTTGGTGGCACAGTGTTGATCTTGAGCTCCAAGAATCAGGACGCAGGGCTGTGGGGTGACACACGTCAGCTGTACCCATCAATCAACACAGGCTGTCTTCAGGCCTGCCTGATTCATCAGGTCCACAGGGGATAATATCCTTCAGCCCATGATAGTTTCAGGATCTACAGAAATGTCTCAACTTTTCTGAAGTCAGAAGACAAAATGTTATCATATATAATAGTAATATATTTATCTTCCCGCTAGCTTAACTGTCAACATTTTTCTCTTTCAATAGAGGAAGATCCCGTGAAGGCAAAAGAGCCCAGAGTCCACAGCATTGTTCAGCATTAGTGATTAGTAAATATCATAATAAACCTGGAATTCTATTATCTACGGGCACATAAAGTTTTAAGCAGTTAAACCAGTAATAGATACATAGGCCGGGCGTGGTGGTGCACGCCTGTTATGCCAGCACTCGGGAGGCTGAGACAGGAGGACTGCTGTGCGTGCAAGGCCAGCCTGGGTTCCATGGCGAGTTCAGGACCAGCCTGAGCTGTGGGGCAAGACCCTGTCTCAAAAAAAAAAAAAAAAAAAAACCAATAAAATAAAAAATAAAACAACTTGCTGCCTAATGAACATTGTGCTTTTGGCTTCTTCACTTTTCCTGATTTCCTCCACGAAATTTTTCCCTCCTTTGTTGGGTGTTACTGATGTTTCTTTGGTCATTCTTCTTGTCATGTAACTATGAGAAAAAATTGGTGGGAAGACATGGGTGAAGGAATTTGCTCGTGACTTCCTGTCCCGGTCGTCTTGTTTTGCTTCTCTTTCTTTTTTACCTCCGTTTTACTTTTTGACTCATTCCTTCTTTTCTTCTTACCTTACTTACCTTCCTTTTCTCTCTCTCCCTGTAATTTTCCTGTCTCAACTACTACGGAATCATGCTTCTTCTTGTTGTCACGTGCACTGAAGCCGGAAGTACACTGAAAGAGGAAACGCAAGCAAGGAAGTCATCAGAGACAAAGGAAAGACCATCTTTTGATGTAGCCGCCTCCCGGAAGGATTCATCCTCAGTCCTGTCACATACCAACCTTTGTGTGAGTATGAACATGCATGCGTATGTGTGCTTGTGCGAGTGGGTCCACCTGTTTTAGTTTCTCAGGAAGTCTTGCTATAAATTTTGCACTATAAATACCTACACTGCTTCTTTAGAAATATACTAAAAATATAGTTCTGTGGCTCGATAGCAGCTTGAGAAACATGACAGCTGAGGACACTGAATTAATGTAAGTTGTAAAAATTTTATCGTCATGAAATTCACTCTTGAAACCATAAAACTGTAGCCAGTGAAAAATTGTGATGGACTACAAGGATAGGTAAATAAATCTTCCACTGAGTTTCATTCCTATCTTGGCTGCATAGTGAGCTCGAAAATACCCTTGTTGCGTGTCTTAGCCACTTTTCATAGCTGGAATGCAATATTTAACAGCCACAACCTAAAAGAGGGAGGTTTATTTTAGCTCACGGTTTCTGAAGCCTCATTTCACAAATGATTGTGGCAACGGCAGAAGGTTTGGCATGAAAGAAACTGGTTATCTATTGGCAGCCAAAAACGAGAGAGAAGGCAGCAGCCAGTGGAGGAGAGACACCCTCCTGTTACTATAGGTCCTGTCCCCAGTGGCCATCTCTCTAAGGGGTCCTACCTCTGAACAGCGCATGGAACCGTCTATAGCTTAATTCAGTGATCAGTGAATCAGCCACCTGATCCAGTCATCTTCCAAATACATGAGACCTTGGGAGGAAACATTTTAGATTTAAACCATAATATTGTGAAATTTTAATTTTTTAAATAAATGACTTAGCCGTTTCAAAAACAGGGCCGGGGTAAGAGTAATTGCATAATAAAAGGTCTTTGCTAACTTTTAAGTCACCAGATTTAAGAACACTCTGGGGGGCCACTGTCACAGTGGAAAGTTGGATCCGTCTTTAAACCAAGTCCCTGGACATAATATTGTCACTTTTTGGCCTTGGTACAGTATTGATTATTTACTTGGTATGGCCAGGCCTTGGCTTCTCCCAGAATACTTCTTTTTTTTTTTTAATTTTAAGTTGAAAGAACACAATGATTTCAAAGAAAAAGTTTTAGCCTTAAAGTACTTTATGTAATACAGAACCTAAGGTATGGTACAAAATAAATGTATTTGATGATAATATTGTTCTAAAATTTTTTCAATTTATTATAAGTACATTACAACAGTGTAACTAGGTCTGGGGCATAGCTCAGTCGTTAAAGTACTTGCCTAGCGTGCATACGGCCTGAGGTTCAATTCCCAGCACCACTTAAAAATTACTGGGTGTGGTGGTACATGCCTGTAATCTCAGCACCCATAAGGCTGATATACGAGGGCTGTGAGCTCAAGGCCAGCCTGAGCTACACAGAGAGTTCAGGATAAGCTTGGGCTAGAGAGCAAGACCCTGTCTCAAAAAAAGAAAGTAATGTAATTGAATATTGCATTGATTTTAATTTATGTGTAGATTATTTGTTGTCCATCTAAAATATCTAATTGAAAATGGAAAAAAACCTACAAAAATACACAGAGAAGGTGGAAGAGGAAACTATTTTATAATGGCAGGTACACTACACTATGTGCTGTCAAAGTCCACTGGACTTCACAACCTAAAGATTTGATTTTAAAATAGGAGCTGCTCCTAAGCACTGTATATTAGGTGCTTTTCTCCCACGGGAGTATGGGTTGACTATTCCAAAGCCTCTGGACGAGTACACCAGAACTGAGTAGTGACAGAAGGCAGGAGGCACACTTCCATTGTGAGATGGTGAGGCTGCAGAGAGGCCAGAGGAGAGGGCGGAGTGATCCACCTTGTGCCAGACTGGCGCTGGAGGCGTCAATCTCAACTCATGTGTAGGCTGACATGGAGGCACATGGTTGCACCATGAGTTAGCATATGTGCATACATCTCCTTGTTCTGTCCAATGAGGGAATCAAGAAGAAACAGCATCCCAGTCACAAAAAGAATACCCAGTACCATTCATGGTTTTGAGTACCATTCTCCAATACAAGGACCAGAGTTTTTTGGTGAAACAGCTATTTCTAGGGTTGGAACAGCTAACATACAAAGTATGTTTAGGACATTTACATTCTGTGGGCCAGAAAGTAGGAACACGTTCAAAAAACAGCTTCTCAAAAACAAAAAATGACATACAAACACAACAATGGGGGCAAATTAAAGTGACACCAGAGCAGACTGAAGGAACTCCCAGTGGCCACGCTGGAATAATTTGAGCAACAAACCAAATAACAGTACTGTTTATGAATATTTATAGAAGTTAAAATGTAACTGCAATGAGTCATATGTAATCGATTTGCATGTGCCTTCCCTTAAAGACTTCTGCTGCCAACACCCCAGCACTGGCCGGCTCTCCCTAATCTTTTCTGAGATGCTTCCTTCACCCTGGGGTCTGCGGTGGCTCTTATTCAATTGTGAATGTCCTTTGTTCCATGAATTTCTGAGATTTTTACAACACAAAGTGTCTTCTGACTGAGTCATCTGTGACGCACCCTTGAGTGCCCCTACTCCCACTCTGTCCTTATCTCATGGTCAAGGCCACCATGACATCACAGGCCAGTTGTTCACAGCCCTGCAGGCGGAGCACATCACCACCACACACCACACACCACCACAGCAGATTGTCCTTCATTTAGTACAATGGTCTGATTCTGTAAATGAACCATCATAAATGTATCTTTCTGGGGCAATGTGATGTTGTGTGCATCCAGTATTTGGACACTACTGTGATTGTCAATGGCTTTCCTTCCCACCCAAGGAGTAGGGGGCGCTACACATGCCCGCAAAGGCACTGCACAGCTAGTTGCACACAGCAGACACTCGGGAAACGTTATTCTGACCATCCCCTCACCTTCTTGAAGACAAGGGAGGTATATGACCCATAGTAAGTTTCTCTAACTGTGTTCCTCACATCACAGAAAACTGCATCACGAGTAATGTTTGTGCCATGACCACTCATGTTTTGCCAATCCTGTGCATTCTACTTCCTCTTGAAGAGTTAAAATATAAATTAGCCGGTCAGAGGGGTGGATGAGCCCTGCAGGCAGGAAAAGTTTAATTTTGTTTGATGAACATTTTCCCCACCCCCTGGGCTTATCGACAGTGTGGGAAGCACCATCACTAAACCAGAAAGGAGTTCCTCCTCCAGTCGCCCGGCAAAGGCAAGAGTAGCTGGATGTGCAGAGACTGAGTGTGGAGAAAGCAGGTGGAAATGCAGGCTGCCAGCTGCTCTGAAAGGATCTGGAGGACTAGAGTGGCACAGCGGTCTTCGGGTGGCTCTCAGTAACGGGTCTTTGGGTGGCCGATTGGGGCACCTTTTCCTTGGATGGGGTGAGGGGCTGGGGACTGAGGAACCTGGAAGCAAATCGTGGAATTCTGATCTCCAGATAGGCATGGAGAGGAAATCTCTCACCACCTCCCACTCTTCAGTGCAACTGCTCCCAAAGAGCAATCCCCGTTTTCCGTCATTGCAGGCCCCATGACGCTGGGGTGGATTCAGTGACCGCAAACAGTTCTTGGAGGCTTCAGCTTTGACTATTTGCTCAGGGGGCCTGGAATGTCTTCGTTTTCCCTCTTGACACTTTACCAATTCTTCTGGGAAGCAATTGCCTCCTGCTGAGATCACTCCACTTTCTGACAGGATGATCCGTGGCTCATGTGCTTCAGAGGAGATAACACCAGGGTGTACGTCTCTCTAGGTACTAAAAGCCTCTCAGAGGAAAAGCAGGCCCTTTTTAAACTAGAAAGAGCCAAGTGCAAATGCCCAGGCGCTTGGCCTGGAGGAAGGTCAGGCTCTGGTGGTGTTTTACCACAGAGTCACAAAACATTATCACTCTGCACGGTCACTAAACCCCAGGGACTGATGAAACCCAGAGGAAAGCACCACCCTGGATGCTAAAACAGGTCACTGAAAATTCTCTTCCTATAAGAAAATTCACATCCATCAGCCTAATCTCCTAGATTATAAAATCTTCTTTTGTATAAATATAAACATTAAAAATCCCACAGACATTATGTCACAATTATTTCCATAGCCTGACCCATGGGAATAGAGCTTTTTCGATCTGGGCGTGGTCCAGTTGCTTCCCCACATGACTCTATTTGACAAGTATTCTCTCTGGTCTTTGTCCCCCTAACAGTGATTGGCTAATGTAAGAAAAGAAAAGTCTTGGTATGGATGTTTTTGTAGGCAGAAAATGGGGATGGTTAGTGATTCTTTCAGTGTTATGTATTTCCCCCTTAAATTCCAGCTTCTGTATTGCTATAAAATAATTGAGTTATGGTTTCTGGCCTTCAGAACTGTGAAAGAGTCAATTTCTGCTGATTTAAGCCACTGGTTTTGTGGTGATGGGTTCCAGTGTCCCTAGGACACTGACACGCCCCTGAAGTAGTGACGACATGACTTTGTTCAAAGAGCTGCAGGAAGACCCAGGATTACATGGTGAATAGTGGACTATGCCATGTGGGGCCTGAGGAACCTGCAAAGAATTTTGGATCATAGCAAGTACCGCGGGAAGCAATTGCGATGTTTAAAGCACAGCAATTTTGATTTCTTTTTAAAAAGATTACTGTTGTGCAAGGTAAGGATGGAAATGGGAAGGTACATAGGTGCCAGGCGGGTGAGATGACGCTGCACGCATGGTAGAGACGAAAAGCAGACTCAATAAAGACGTCTTTGGAAGACAAAGTCACCAGGATGTCATAGGCTGGGTGTGGTGTCCAGGGCAGGGAGAAACCAAGCATGTCGCTGGGAGGTCAAGGTGCCGATGGTGATAATGGTGAGCAAATGGGTTTTCAATAAGGGATGAGCACCAAGGGCTTAGGGTGGAACACCTCTCATTTGAAAGGCTCTAGATTGTCCAAAGGAAAGTGTGAGCTGAGTATGAGAACACAGGGAATTGAAACTCAGGGAAGACCCTGGGCTGAAGATGTAATTAGGGCATCATTCTGGAGATTATCTCAAGCTTGGGTTCCTAAGGGAGCCCAGGGCTATCCACAAAGACAGCCCAGACCAAGTCTTGCGGAATGCTAACATTCAGAAATGGAGAAGAGGAAGATGAGCCAATTAAGGAGGTGGAGAGAGACGAGGAGATGGAGGAAAAGTTAGGGTATTTTTTTTTTTTTGAAGTCGTGCTCAATTTTGACAAACGCTGCTGAGAAGTTAGGCAGAATGAGCTGCAGAACTCTCTTTGTGATTCAGAAGTTGTCTAGGGACCTGGCCCAAGGCAGTGTCAGGTGAATGTGGGTGGAGGAGAGGGTGACCCAAAAATCAATTCCAGATGGAAAAAAATAAAAACATAGGAACATAACTACCAAAATATTTTGAGAAAATGCTGGAGACAGTATTTATACTAGGGTTAATTTAAAACACACACAAATTAATGAATTTGACTATACACTGACAATTAAAATCCATAGCTTATGAGAAAATTATAGAGAAACCAAAAATTACTTGCAAATTTTAAGATGTGCATATGTATATTTGCATTATATGAATAAAAAATGATTCTTATTAAGGAGCTATGAAATAATGTTTATGAATCAGTTTTTAGAAGGATGAATAACCCAGTAGAAAAATGAGACAAATACGAAAAGGCATTTTACAGAAAATGGCCTATAAATGTAGGAAAAAGGTGCTCAATTTCATTAGTGGACATGCTCATGTGCCTGGGACAGTAGACAGCTGAACACTTTCCAGTGTGTTCCATCACGGTCGGTGTTTTGGTCTATTTTTCACTGCAGGGACAAAATTTCTAACATACACTACTTAGAGGTTTATTCTGGCTTAGTGTTTCAGAGGTTTTAGTTTATGGTCAGCTTTCTCCTAGGCAGAAACATCACAGCAGAAGGGCGTGGAAGAGGAAACTGCTCAACTTAAAAACAGCTGGAGGAGGAGGAGAGGGGAGAGAGAGAGAGAGAGAGAACCCACAAGATATAGTTCCCAAGATCCTGCCCTAAACACTCACCCAGACACAACCAGAAGTATGCTTTATTAATCTCTTAGGCATCTCTCAGGCCAATTAAGCTGACAATCAAAACTAACCATCACAGAAGGAGTATAATTGGTACAGCTACAGAGGGCAGCGGCAATATTGTTGAACAATTTTCACTGTATGTAATTTGCCCTATCATTTGAAATTCACTCGTGTAGGTGGCTCATTGCTCTATTTGTAGTAGAGGAATACGAGCAAGGCATCAGCCACAAGTACATTCCTTTCTAGAGCTCTGGATCCTCTTCCAAGCTCACACAGAATTCAGATTTTGAGACTGTGGGACCAAGGTCTCCATTTTCTCACTGGATGGGAGCTGGGGACCGTTCTGAGCTCCCAGAGCTGCTTGCAGTCCCCTAACACATGGCCCCTGACAGACAGCCAGTTTGCTTCTCCAAGAGCATCCCTCCCTCCAGCCTGCCAAGAGGGTCTGGAACCATGCAGCATGCTAGGGGGAGTGGCCATCCCACCAGGCAAAAAGGAATAAAATTTAAAAATCATTAATGAAGTCATGCAAGTTATTCTGGTCTGGTACAAAGTCAATAAGCTTTTGATGGTTCCTGCTTATGATTACATGAGCATAGAAAAGAATTATTTGTATCAAAAGATAATATTAGAACAAATTTATTATAGATAGAGTTGGCTTTTATTTGAAATTGATGCATTGGGGCAATCTCTATTCTACAGGGGAGGAGGAGAATCACCACCATGCAATAGCAAAATGGCAGGTTTTATAAGTGAAAACAAGGAAAGGGAGTAACAGGAGTAACCCTTGATTGGTTAGTGCTGTAGTTTGGGTAAGAGTCCTCCAAGAAGCTCATGTGTTAGGACCTAGTGGGAGGTCTTCCAGGTCTTGTACTCTGGGAAAGGATGGTGGAACCCTGGTCTCTTCCCTTTTCCCTCTGCTTTCTGTCCATCATGATGTGCGGCACGTGGCCTCAGCACCAGCCCAAAGCAGTGAGATCAATGAACGTGAACCGAAACCTGTGAGCTTCAACAAACCTTTCCTCTTTTAAAGTTTATTATCTCAGGTGTTTTGTCAAATGAATGGAAAATTGACTGACACAGGTTAGTATCAGATTACTTCAGGGTGCTTTTTGTAAGAATTAAAACATGGGAAACGTCTTTACTTCACCGACTCAGGTAGCCTTGAATCTTCTGACTTTGAGAAAAGCTGTTCTGCTTTTAGGATCTACTTTCTCGGGTGGATGGTTGCATGAGTGCCTCCATTTTGGTTTGTCTCGTTTTGGGGGACCTAGGGCAGAAGTTCAGGGCCTCCGTTTTTTTAATTTAGTAGTGATATCAGAGCACTGTGTCCTTTGTCTTTAAATCCTAAGACTGACTCTCAGATCATCGATCAGACCAAAAGGGTTACCAAAATGAACTAATTTAAGCTAAGAAATTAAAAGAGTCCCTTAAACCCAAGCTCCCTTCCTGTGAGTTCCTTAGTCCTCTGCTGCTTGTGCTGAGTACCCCGAGACTTCCTCTCTCCAGGAGAGTCCTGGGAAATGCTGCCAAAAGCAAGTTGTGGGCAGAGGCCTTGCAACCTGGGTTTTGCTTTTCTTCTTTTGCACTGTGGCTAAGCTCATCAGTGATGTAGGATTTGATTGAGGCTGAATGGCACCAGCCATTAGGATAGATCTGTGTATACACAGGACCCAGGATTTCCTGCGGAGCTTGTCATCTTTGGAACATTCACAATGGAAAATAAAAGAATCCCTCACCCAGTTGTTCCCTGTGGCTACAGCAACACAAAGCTGTGTTCTTTGGACAGGTTGTGCTGCTCAGGCAGTCCACAAGAGATTTCTTCTTTGTCATTAAGCCACCATCATGAGCAAATTATTTTGGCAGTCGACCAAGACCTCCAAGTACTCAAGGATCATGTTAGCAGGAAACTCCAGCTGGGCCAGAGGGGGTGGGGTGGCCATGCGTTAAAGAAAGGTTCGTTTTTGTTTCAAGTTGTCATAATCTTTGACTGGGTTCAACAACATTAAGTGAAAGTAAGTACATCCATGGTTATTTCTGCGTGTGGATTAAGCTGCTCCCCCCTGCGGACATCAGGATGATTTCGGGGTGAGGGTGGAATATCCTTTTGTGAGTCAAAGAAAAAGCTCCGTATTGTACCAAGATGCCCAAAGCCAGTAGATCCTATGTCAAGCTCATATGTGCCTCGGGAATAATCACTCTGTCACCTCTCCTCCAGGTATAGTTCACCTGTCGATCATTTCTTTAGACCTGGCTAGTCCATACTCTGCTATGACAAAAAATACAGATGGAATCATTATCCAAAACTTGCTAATCGATTGAGCTCAGCTAGTTAGTACTGCTCGTGGCTTAATTTTCTTAGCTCTCTGGGCGTCCCAGGTGTCTTTGACCAATGTTAACTGTTTGTAGATCTTGATTTTGGTTCAACCGCCTATATTCTGAACTTTAAAAAACAGTTGTCACACTTATCCAAGCCCAAAACTTTCCCTATTAGAGCCTGCAATGAGATCTTCTTCCTGTCCCAGTGCCTACTGATAGCCCACAGTCCACCTGTCCACTGGTGCGAACTTTCCAAACTAAGGGGCCCTCACTTCATCCTCAACTCCACTACCCTATCTCTTAATGTGAAGTTCAAGCTCAGAGAAGGTATGGGGTAAAGGAAGAACAGTGGGATAGAGGTGGAGAGGATGAGTGTCTGTTACCTACACCTGGAAACAAACAAATCACTCCTGTGTTTACAGGTGTGTTCAGGGCTATGCAAGAAATATTGATTAAAACTCGTCAAAATGGCACCATATAAGCATCATGTACTCCTACTGTCCATGTTCTATGTGACGGCGACTTTCACAGGCACCATTAATATCGCTTTACACATTCTGCAGTGTTTCCAAGTTTAAGAGGTGCATTTTACATCTCATGTTTAATTGACTAAATTTCTCTTTGTTCATTTACTTACTTATTTTTATATTTCAGTGGTTGTGAAATTTATGTATCTTGTATTCAGTTATTATCCACCACTCTCAGCCAGGCCTTAGTGGTTACCCAGCTGCCATTGCCTAAGCTTGTAAAATGGCAGCATTCAAATCAATAGAAGGGGGCGGGGCGGTAATTTAGGAATCTCAGGGAGGATTGTGGGGCACTCAGAGCTCCTCGGGGGCTGGTTGTGTTGTAGAGAGGAGATGAGAGAAAAGTGATCAATCAAATGGGATTAACAATCCCCAGTGTCAAAACTGAGGGGGTGTAAACTGTAAATAGAGGCAGAGCCAACTTTGGGGCTCAGCACCATTGGCTTTTCAGTGTATGTAGCAAAGCCCCGGAGATCAGTAGTTCTGAATGAAACAGCAACCCAGAAGAGTCGGCGTATGCGTGGAAGGAAGTTTGCGATTTATTTTCCTTGTTTTTCTTTTAGTATGTGCCCAAAGTGATGTTATTGAACCTTTGCCTAAATAAGACCAAAATAGCTCTTTCAATATGCATAATGGAAAAATTCTATGTGATTAAAAAAAACTCATGGTCTCATAGTTTGGCTGTGTTCGCTCTTTCCTAGAAGTGGTACCACTTATAGAAAATGTTTCTCAGATCATGAAATGTGTGTGTCATTTGGTCACCGAAAAGTGGAAGGTGTTTCTTCCTCCAGAGTGGACCAGGAGTCCTTCTCCTGATGTGAGATGGAGTTTTAATTGGGAGTCAGCAGGATGTGTCAATTTCTGTCTCCTTCAGTGGGTCAGTTCATCCATGGTCACAGAAAATTTTCTATTTTTCCATCCTTGAGACTAACTGCCTATACAAGGTCTAGATTGAGAAATGTTTATAAAGTCACTGTGCCTTGTAAAAAGTCAAGTTCAGAGACAAGAGAGTGAAGAATGCATAGAGGTACCAAGTACCCACTGATATTCCTAATACAGAGAAGATGTTATAAGGATGGAGGTCCAGTGTTTTTTGGCATTAAGATATGCAGGAAAAGTATGGGGCAATCAAGGCTTGTGGAAATCAAATTTCAAGGGACCACAGCTACTGTCCAAGAGTTCTACCTGCCTGCGTCTCTTTTTGAGAATAATATCCTACTGTTTCAGGTTATAGCAAACCAACCTTCCCTACCGACAGTCACCCGATTTCCTTGTTGAAAATTACATCTAGTTGTCAAGCACTGCTGTGGCCAGGAGGCAGCTCCTGCCTCTCTCTACCTCTCCCCAACCATGAAGGCCAAGGGAACTGAACGCTTTCTCTTTATGTTTCTGGTTAGAGCTAGGTTTGCTGGGTCATTGACCTCACCTTGATCAACCAGATGCTCACTCTTGGGGACCTTGAATTCTATCCATGTTATACAGGGAAGGGGAGGAATTTCAGAGGCTTGTTGCCTTGCTTTATGACCCTTCCCCCCAATTTTTGCTGTCTTAAACCTTTCGGTTCTTTCAGCATTCCACCAGTTGTGAGAAACCCCAAGTAATACCCCTTTACATCCCTTGTTACTTCAAAGAGCCAGAGCCTGCTGGTTCAATAGCATCTCGTAAAGAATGCACAATTATCTTAGTCTTCTAGAGCTGCTATGACAGAATTCTACACCCCAGGACCTTGAACAACATGTATCAACCCTTTTCTCCTTGTGGCGTCAAATTAGAAAAAAAAGCCCAGACTGCTCTAATATCCTAAAATTCAGTTTTGTTTCAAGGTTCTGCACATATCTTAGCCTTTCTAGATCACGAACACCCCTCCCCCCAATACCACACATGTCAATATTTTCTTTGGAAGCAATTTTAGTGGCAAATACACATAGAAAAATGGAAGAAGGTGGTGACCTTCGGTGTACCTATTTGGCATTCAAAATTGGGGCTTCTCTTGATGAAATTGTTCTGGGTATTCCATTAGATTTTTAATGGATAGGGACAAAATCAAAATGGTGATTACTGGTACATATTAGAAGATGCACATCTGTTATTCTCCACTACTGAGTCTTGCTTGGTGCCTTCGTGACCTGTCCCAACAGTGCCACATCGTGTCCCACTGGACATCTTCAGTAGCTCTGCCTCTGTTGCCATCAGCAGTGTCTGGGGAGGGACAGAAGATAAATGCGACAGTTTCCACTTAAATCTCTGCGTAGATGCTGCACTTTCAGTAGGAGTTAGATTGCTGAGTCTTCAACAGGAGAATCCAAGATGCGAATTGTTCTTCCAGTAGAGAAAATAAATAGGACTGGCTGGGCATATTTTTGTGTAGCTGGCCAGGCACAGCATTTCTAGTTAGGAAGATGAATTAGTCCCAGAAGCACTCAGGAGCGCTGACAACATGGAGCCAGCCACCAGAGTCCAGCATGTCGTATCTCCCTTTTCTTGGCGCACCGAGAAGTGAGTGCGAAGGGATCTGTTTAGTGACTCTTGCTCTAAAATTGGGCAGAAGAAAGTAGGGTAAAGGTGATGGTCTCCTTGTCCACTTGTTAGTGTTTCTTTCAGTCATACACAAGCAAAAGAGAGGTTAAAGGTAAATATTTCCCAGAAGAGAACCACAAAAGAAGTCGACTTACTAGGAAACACCACAGATAAAGACAGAAGCTGAAGAAAGCCAGTCTCAGGGCAGCACTTTGGAGTGCCACATTTAAATATACTGTAAATATACTGTATTTATCAAATACAGTATATCAATATATCGGTGATATTTATTAATATTTGTCATATTTGAAATTAAAAGAGAAGTTCTAAGAATACATATCAACTTATTTAAAAATAACTGTAATAGTACATGTTACCTTTCAGGTATTTTAATATTTTTAAATTTTAAAAAAACTACATTTCAAAAAACCCAGAAGAGCATTGTTTAACAGGTTTGCAAATCTCTAATGTCTGGCTTACTAGAAGAAAACTGCGTTCTCATATCTTGCTAAAGTGGTGGAAAGGGGGAGAGACAGCCCACAAGGACCTTACTACATTGTACCACAGCAGAGGACACCACAGGGCCAGAAAGACAAAGTAGCCAAAGAGAATTCACATTTATAGAAAGTTACTTGAACGGATTAAGCCATTTATAAGGGTAGAGCCGTGGTGATCCAGTCACCTTCTAAGAGTCCCACCTTAGTCCCACCTACCTTAATGTTAGGGTTAAGTCTCAATATGAAAAATCATGTGGGGCCATTCAAACCATAGTAGGGTCCTTCTAGGCCACCCGAGAACAGCCCTAAAAGGAAGATGATTTTCTGGAAGGATGACAAGGGTCCAGCTGCTCCTCCTGAGGATTTGTGTTTCACTGACTCAGTTTGTTTTAAAAAAAATTGCCTTGCCTTTCTGTTCTTAACCAACATGATCCTGTTACTTGTCACAGTTTGCCACAAACTAACGACCTGTGGGACACAGTGTCTACTACACATGCACGTGACACTCATGTCTGACATCTGATTGCAGCACGTCTGAACATCACCTCCTCTCAGTCTTCAGCCTTGTGGAGCAGAGGAGCTGCCGGGGAGCATAGGAACCAACACTCCCACCCACCTGGACACTTGTTGTAGCAGATGCCCCTAGATGCCACTTGCGGTGGCATCCTGGCCTTGTAAAGAAGGTAGAGTCTGCAGGTTAATGGCATGTTGTAGTTTACAGCCCAACTTATGCGGGCCTAACTTAGGTGTTTTAGCCCCTGGTCCCCGGGCCATCTGAGCTGACTGCAGCATCCAGGATGGAGGACAACTTAGCTGTGAGATGAGGAGATAGCAGCTTTGTTGCTTGCTTCTAAGCTAAGTGGAGCTGCCTAGGCTGCACAGTGGTTGCCCACTTTTTCTGGCCTGAACCTGGGCCCCTCTTTTCTTGCACCCAGGGACTGCATTGAGCGCTGTAGCAGCCACCTGAGATGCACCAGTGTTCAGACTGAGGCCTCCCTGGCCTTGTCTGCTGCCTGGGACTTGGGGGCTTTGCACACCTTTAGGACAGAGTCTGCAGATGACCTTGGCTATTGCTCTCACCTGTCCCAGCCCTGCAGGATCTACTAGGCAAACCTCCCAGGTCTGTGTGGAACCATCCGAGCACTTTCTGCATGATTTACTCAGTTTACAGTATAGAGGACACTGCACCCTAACAGAATATTCAGTGTCACATTTTCCTAGAGAAGCACGCAGCAATGACCCGTTGGCTGGTTACCTGTCAGCACCTGGACAGAGGTCTAGAGCAGAGAGCTGCTCCTTGCCTCCTACTCTGGCTAGATTTTAATCCATCTTTATTTTCAAGACACGAAAATAGACCGCAGAGTAGATCTTAAATGAAGACTCCAGAGCCAACTGTACACTCCTGAAGAGGGATTACCCTGTCCTGCTCCTCCATTAACTCCCAGCCACATGCTTCAGCTCTGCCTGCAGGTGTCTTGGGTTTGCATGCTGCCAGCTGGAGGCACCTTCCAAAGCCCAGAGTTTGGCACCAAACAGGGCTTGGCTACATCCCATTCTTGGTGTCGGCAGGGAGTCAGATTTAGCTCACGATCAGGAATATTAACTTGGCTATGAGCTGAAATTATATAGAATTCAAGGATCACAGTGCTGATTCTGAAGCTAAGAAACCTTAGTTACAAAACTACAACTACCCTAAGTGGGCAAACACACATCTATATCAAGGCTCTAAGTGGAAGGATGTTGGATATTGGTTTTTTTTTTTTTTTTTTTTTTTTTTTTTTGTCTATGAAGACCTCATGAATGCTGAGTACACACTGCCCCACTGGGCTACACCCAGGCCCACAAGGCCCTTGGGGTTCCTTCATTGACCTTTTCTCCTTCTCCTCCCCCCTCTTACTCTATAAGCACCCTGATCTATAACTGTCTTAGATGAAGGGAGAACAGAAGAAAACCAGCTCATTCTGACACATGCTTGTCAAGAAAATACTTAAAACTGGAGTTGTGTCTATGGAAAAAGCCTTAAAAGCTTCTTCTGTGGAATTTCTTTGGTCCTTGAGGTTTGGGAATGATCTCTTGGGAACCGTGACAGTCTAGGATTCAGGGTACTCTGGGTGGGGTGTGGTTACCAGTTTGCCGAGAACAATTTCATTATAGCACTTTTCCCTTTTAATTTGCTCTCCCAGCAAATTGCAAACCAGCTCTACAGGGAGTTTCTTAAGATTTCTACCATATTGGCTCATTTGTCATCACGTAACTGACATTTTTCAGTCTTGTAGGATTTGAGGTTTCCTCCCACACTCCCCTTTCGTCAAAGCGCCTACTTCCTCACGAAGTAGCATACAGAAGTTGGGAGAGATGGAGAAACTGGGTCCCTCTGGGAGCTGCCAATCATGTCTGCTCATCACAGGCCTGACATTTAGTATCGCTGCGTGAGTAGTGTAATTTATGGGTAGACCTGCTCTTAGCTAATACGAAGAGTGATGGAAAATTACAGGGAATGTTTAAACTTAAAGAATGTAGCCAGGCCAGTGGTGCAGACCTATAATCCTGGTACTCCAGGAGGCTGAGACAAGAGAATCAACTCTTCAAGCACAGGCTAGGCAACTTAGTAAAGTCATGAGACCCTATCTTGAAATTAGAAATAAAAAATGGGCTGGGGATGTAGCCCAGTGTGACAGTGTGAATGTCCTAGGAACCAGCCCCAGTACTTAAGTAAATAAGTACAGTGAAAGACACCTTGTCATTACTGTCTCTCACAACACTTCTCCTTTCACAGAACACACTTACCACACCATTCTTGCCACTTCCTGACACAGTTCTGGATGTCCCCTTTCGTGAGATATGAAGACCACTACTGACTGTCATTCAATGGAAAGCCAGGCTCATAAACGAGACACCTGTGTCCTACTCCACCTTACTCACCAGATCTGGCAGCAGGCAACTTCAGACCTTCCCTCAAGTCAGAATGACCACAAAATGTAAACTTTTTGAATTGATTCAGGACACAGAGATAGCGGTAATGACAACCGAAAGGCACTCTCAAAAGAGGACTTCTGCTTCAGAAAGCGGCAGGAATGACGGGACAAGCAAAGGGGAATATTTTGAGGGAGACAAGTGGTAATGTGTCTTTGACTATAATAATTTTTAAAAATCTAAACATTCACCACATTTTCAGTCATACATTATGAATTCTTACATGCTAAGCCCCATGGCAAGCAGCAGGAGTGTGCGTTGCCATTTAACTTTTAAGCACTCCCACAATATAGGGTTATTATTTGTTAGAGGCCCAGAGATGGTAAGTACCAGGAAACATCATGCAGCTGATCAACTGTGAGCTGGAACTCAAGTGACACCTGTTTCTAGAACTAGGGTCTTTTGTTTTCTGCTAGAACGGTAAGGCCTTAAAGTGTGCATTTGAAGATGGAAAGCTGAGAGGGCCATCCCAGACCTCTGCCTTCACTGCGCTGGGTCAGAGTGTTTGACCAAAGTGAGCAGGGACCACCCTGCAGCTGCTTTTGCCCATGTCCGTATCTGGGCTTCAGGGTGGCCAGGAAAATTCCCTTGAAACCATGTACAAGGTATGTGTGCGTGCACGAATGTGCATGTGCATGTGTGTGCTCTACAGTGATTGTATACCTCAACAATTCTTTCACAATTATTTGGGGTTGATAACATTAGAAACTTACGGCCTTGTGATGTAAGGTGAGATACGTTTGCTGCCTAGTTTCTTGCTTCTCTTCTAGGCTTCTCTGATGCTTCTTCCCATCCCTCACTACTCACTACTCTGTTGTTAAGCCACTGGGACCCCAGTCCTGGCCAGCTGGGTGACAGTCTGAGGTGAATAGGCCTCACAAGCATCATTCTGGATCTCCTAGAACAAACCTGTCTGGCTCTTAGTAACTTCCCAACCTGCCCATGAATCTCTGTAGATTCTGGATCTTCTCTGAGTAGAGATAGTGGACACTGAGCCTGAAGAGGTTTCTTGTAGCTGATTATCATGAGGCAGAAAATCCAGATTTACTAGTGGTGTGGGCCCACTTATCAGTAGGATCAGGGATCCCTCTGCCAGACTTTCATTGGGAGATTCATTTTGAATCACAAGGTGGTCCTCCCATCCTTCAGGCAGGGTTTTAGACTTAAGAGACCCTACAGTGACAAGGCCAGAACTGCTCCATTAAGCAGATGCCAGGTGGGAGAAGGGACAACAGGCCTTAGTCTTTCTGACCCATTTTCTTGCAGTGAGAGATAATGATGAATTCTCACATGAGCTAGTGACATCACTTCAGGCATAGTGAGGATGCAGAGATGAAAGTTCCAAACACCAAGTGTTCCTGAGCTCTTAGCAGTTTTCTTATGAGTAGAGTTTAAGCCAACAACAAAACCTTCTGAATTACAGACCATCACAAGTACTTGGGAACAAGCTATTGTGGTCCCAGTTAAGAACAGCCTTGACTAAAGCCTGACCATCCACTCCCAATACCTCTTTTCCAGAACAATCCAGAAAGCCATGAAACCACCGTCAATTTTTCCATTTGTTTTTGGTTGAGGAAAAGTGCCCCTAATAGTTAGGGAGTAAAGTGCCTTTTCCTCCTTTCTCCTCGCTTTTCTGCCCCTTCTCTAATTTGAAGAGTCTTTACTTTGGTGGATTGAAGCCAACTCTTGACTGTTACTCAAAGAACGATATTTTATGCTTTTGCTCAACTCATCTGTATTTTAAACTGGATTACAGCCAGATTCGGTTAGCAATGGAGAAATATGTCCAAAAGTCTTGGTGACCTGGAGTAAATGGGGTACTGCCTTGCTTCGAGTTAAGAATCGATTTTTGCCTTGAGGGGCCTTAAATCCTTGTTGGAGTAAGGCAGTTGGAGGTCAATTAATTAAGGATTTACACATTGGTTCTTAACAGGAAGTGGATTCTGAACTACAGCCAGGAGGTGGCCTAAGACTCCACTCCCTGCCAACGCCTCCTGCCCCTGGCCATGTGTCCTGAGGTACAGTACTTTCCACTGTCTAGAGGGAAGCAGGAACTGATCATGGGAAATGGCCTGGTTTTAAGGGAATTTCTTCTTTCCTTTACAAATTTGAACAATCATAAAGGATACAGTGTAGCCATTTGCAACAACATGGATGAACCCAGAAGACATTGTGGGATGTGACGTAAACTGGTCACAGAAAAACAAAAATGATAAGCTCTTTCTTTGTGTGGAATCTAAGAAGGGGAAACACGTAGAAGCAGGAAGCAGGCGGGTGGTTCCTACCAAGAGCTGGCAAAATGGGAGGATGTCATGAAGGTGTTGGTCAGAGGATACAAACCTTCAGGGAGACGGGAGAAATATGCTCCAGAGATCCATTGTAAGGTATGACGCCCTAGCAAATAATAATATATTATATACTTGAAAATTGCTGGAAGAACAGATATTAAATGTCCTTGCCACCAAAACAATAAGTATGTGTGATGTTGTACATTTTACTTTGATTGATTTAATCAGTTAGCAATGTTCACATGTGTCAAAACATCACATTGCAAATGGTAAATATATGTAATTTATATTTATTAATTATAGTTCAATAAAACTGAAAAAATACACTCAGAGAAAGTGCTCCAAATCCTCATTCTTGCCTTCTTAATGTGTAGTGAGTGGAATATAAAGGGGTTTTCATGTTGAAAACTGGGATGGAATTGTAGGTTCTCATAATAGGTGAGCAGAGAACCTTCAGAACTCAATATGGGGCCCTTAGCCAGTGAGTGCCTCTCTCGCCCATGAGTGACGTCAATTAAATGACTTAACTTCAGTGTGCCTCAGTTTCCTTACCTCATGCAGTCAGTACCTTGCCTCGTGGGCACTGCTGTTGTAAAAATCCCTTTCCTCCTCTACAGGGTCACAGAGTCTGAGTTCAGAGAAGTTCAAGGAAGTGAGGTATCCCCTCGCCCCTTTTCCCTGCCAGGATTCCTTCATGGCAGATAAAAGTCTTTCTCCTCATCTTAAAGGTCTCAAAGAATGGAGAACGCATCAAACCCTCAGTGACTTGAAGTGTAACAATCCTGCCAGTCAGAAGTTTTCCTTAGAAATAAACTAACCTCTGTTCTGGAAATTAAAGCCTTTCCTCTCACTGAAGTCAGGCTAAGATGTTCTTTTCTTCTTAAAATAACTTGGCTATACTTAAAATGCTCTATGAAATCCCTTTTCTGGCGTTTTTTGTTTTTTGTTTTTTTTCCTCAGAAACTATTGGAACCATTGAACTTTTCTCTAGGGCTCATCTCTACTACCTACTTGAATTGTTCGAGTTTTCTGTGCATCAATCACTGTTAACAACCAAAGCCACAACTGACAGGAGTAACTTATGAAAATTCTCATGATCTCGTAGGAAGCAACAAATGACTGCATGGCTATTGTCCATTCCTGTTTAATCTTGGCCTCATACCGTCTCCATGGCCACTAATAAATTACTTCTTCTTGGAGGAGATGCTCCTTGGCCTTCTCCCCTGTCTTACAACTTTCTTCTACTTGTCCCTGTCTACTCAGGTGCTGGACTCACACCTACATTTTTCTCATCTGTAAATGTCATGAGCAAATTAAGCTTCATGATGGAGGACCTTTGAGTCTGTCTACCTCAAACATGTCATGAGAGGCATTCCCTAAATTATCCTCAACAATATTCAGCCTTGGGAAGTGTTAGAGCTAGAGTGTGCCCTGTGGCAACATTCTTTGGTGAGCTTTACTCTCTGCCAGTCTCGGATGGACAAGGCTGTGAAGTACGTCTGAATGTGAATTCTTTCAAGTGCCCACATGCAAATATGAATGTTAGAATTTCTAACCCAAGTGTTATTTTATCTTAGAGTTGGAAACTCGGGAGAAGCATTTGCACAGCCTCACAAAGGGAAAACTTGATGTGCTTAGAGTCTAGATGCCATTCTCATGAGCTCTTCAGAGAGATATGGAGAGAAAAAGTAGGACATTGTGAAATCAAACCAATAATTACAGTGTCTTATAACTTCAACGTGGTTGTGAATTATTGATTTGAGTCCCACTTTCCACTGGGCCACTGTCTGTGAGCAGTTGTTCTTAAAAGAGAGTTATATGCCACTTGCTAAATATCTGTAAGTCATATTTATTTCCAGCAATTCCCATATGTAGCCCACCACTCGATCTGCTGTCCTTCCTTCCTGCTCTCTGCTTTGTGTCAGGCTGTATTGAGGCCACGGGGGTGATGAGCGCCTTTTCCAGTCTAGGGACATCCCGGGCAGCATTTAAGCCCACACTGAGCTCCTCTTCCTCATTGTTATTGTGTTCCCTATGTTTATAATGCAATTTGTGTCCTCCCAATGACTCATCATTGAAGGTGACCTAAGGGCATAATGTAGTACAAATGACTTTAGACTGTTGGACCTCACCGTATACCAATTTCCAGAACCACCTGGCAAGTTTTAAAAATGACCTGCTGAGTTAAAATCTTTAGAGGTAAAGCCCAAGGATCTGCCCTTGAAAATCTGTGAGGAAATCTGCAAATTCACACTCCTGGAGTCCACGAAAACATTTGGCTGCAGTCACACTGTGCACATCGAAGTACTGAATTTTTTTTTCTCCAGGGATCTTTACGTATTTACTTCTTTTTATATCCTGATCACATCCAGCTCCCAACTAAATACCACTGCTCTCACTGGTTAATTGATTTTGTATTGAGATAAGCAGGGCATTGTCTGGAAATTCTCACTTTTCATATGCTCTACTTTGAAGGATGATGTTTCCGTGGTCAATATACAGGAAAAATGCTGCAGGGCTTCGTGTACACTAGTGCTTTTATTTGTGACAGGCTTGCCCATTCTTTGTAAGCACAACCGCAATCACAACCGTTGCCACATCCAGCCTATGTTTCCAAGCAGTGCATATGTAAATGTGATGTTGGGTTGAGTGTATGTTCATTTATTCTTCTGTGCTCTTGGCTGTAACGTCTGACCTCTGGCCTCCCTCCACCGGCTTTACTCAGATTATGTCTACAGCCTTACTAATATGCGGCTTGGAATTTTCATCATCCACTAATATGTGTCTCAGTGTCACATTTTACTTTCTATGGGCTATCTACATGTTTTCTTTTTGGTTACTAAATGAAGTGATATCAGTATCAGTAAAGCCATTTATCAAATATCTACTACATCTAATACAATGTACTAGGTAGGTTCTGGGGATTCAAAGATTAACAGAATAAAATAAAACTCTTGTCCTGCAGAGGGCCATATTGTGATGGGTGAGACAGAAAACCATCATAGAAAAGGCCATTTTTCAGGACTGGACAGCAGATGCCAGATACCAAATGAACTGCCTCACTGGTCCCCTTCATCAGCCTTTGAAACAAGGCTAGATCACAGGATGCTTGCAAATCTGCTGGGGAGTGTGCTGTGACATTGGGCCTTGGATACAGTAAGAGTCCAATATGTGCCTGTTACTGACCAAACAGATGAGTGGATGGTGGTGGAATATGAACTGTGCCTAGAAATTTACATAGAGCTTACTCACAGGACAAACACACACACAAACACACACACACACACACACAGCACATTAATTCTTCATCAAAGAAACATAAGCTTGATTTGGTAGGAATGATGTAAGAAAGTTAAGAAATCACACCCTCCGATTAAGCTTAATATTTGCATTATTGGTGGTATCATTTGTGGAGAACAATTATTTTAATAGCACTTATTAGATATTATTTATATTTAGCATATTTAGTGGATTAAACACTCACTGTGTAAATTCACAGATGCACAGTGTAACGGAGAGATAGCTCTTTAGTCAGCTGAGCTGGGGAAATGACCATCTGATTTATTTTACAATCCAACAATTTCTATCCCAGGTCCTTTCAAAACAGAGGTGATGTCAAACAACTTCTAAAACCCAACATATGAGATCAGTTATGAAGGGGGCGGGAGGAACAAAGCGGAAAATATTTTTTAAATCTGAAAGAAGCTGGGTAACTGAAGCTTCTTGCAGCTTAAGCTAAAAAGAAATCACAAGGGTTAGTCAGAACTAGGAAATCAGTACATCTGGGAGAGAAGAAAGATAAAAACTTTCTCCTGGTTTCAATTTCTGACTGAAGATTTTTGTGTTATGGAGCCACTCCTAACCCACACCTACTGGATAATTGCTGCTGCTCCTACCTTTACTCCTAATAGCACTCTAACTACCAGCTAAATAGATGGTTTGTTATTGGTAGACACCGTGAAATCCTGTGTACATTTTTCAGATTTTAATTCTTCGCTGGGTCCAGTGGTGCCTGCCTGTAATCCCAGCACTGAGAAAGGCCAAGGCAAGAGAATCATGGACAATTACCTGGACAATTTAGTGAGATCATGTTTGAAAGCAAGAAGGTCTGGGGATGTATCTCAGTGATTAGAGTGCTCATGGATTCAATCCCAGGTAAAGGAAGGAGAAAGAAAGAAAGAAAGAAAGAAAGAAAGAAAGAAAGAAAGAAGAAAGAAAGAGGAATAAAGAGAGAAGGACTCCTACAACTGCCCTAGGAGACGGCCCTGTCAGCCACACAGGCGAGCAGGCAGCCCACCGCATGTGCTCTCTGCTAAGGCAGCTGGTGCTTTCCACCAGCAAGTCAGGCTTGTCTGACCTGGAATCCCACACAGAGTGTGAGAACACTGCATGGGTGGGAAACCTCCAGTGGAAGATAAGGAAAGCTGGCTTCAAAGACCATCTTTATCTAGAGGAAGGAACAGGCAGGCACACAGAACAATGTCCCTCTTCAGCAGCTCAGGAAACTTTACGGGAGGTCTCAGGACTGACCAAACTGCGTCTTTAGGCTCTGGGGCCCGGTTTCCATCAACCACCATCTTAGTTGTCAGGAAAAATGTCCTGGTCTCAGGGTCTCGGAAGAAGTATCCAGGCTCTGCTGTGCCATTGCCAGTTGTGTAAATTTGAACAAGTCATTTACACATTTTCTTAGCTTCACTTTTATCATCTATTAAATGCGGCAAAAAAGGAGCTCCAATCTCTACACAAAGTATTGAAAATTGAAGCTACAATCCATTATTTGACTCCAGTGCAGTATCTTCTTTGTTCTTATTTCTTCACAAGTCCTCACAATTGCTGCAGTTCCATGTTACGTGGTTCCTGTACCCTCAGGGCCTCCGTAATCCTTGAATGTGTCCCAGATCTTGGTGGCTGGCTGCCCCTGTGTCTTGCCTCTCCTTCCCTGTCATCACTTAGTATTATACAATCATAGACAAGGAAGGAAAGGAATGGGAATAGCATTTATTATTATACAAACATCTCACAAAAGCAAAAGCAGTTTTATATAAAAATAACACACCTATCGTCACATCACCCTTACTGTATCATAGCTCGTCACTCATGTCTGTCCTAGTTTACCCACAGGCATCTGTGATTTTTCAAATAGTTCTGATCAGAACAGATACATTATCTGGTTCTGCTTGTTTTATTTATTTAACACTGCTATAAATATTTCCTAAGCTTCTGCATCCCTTCTGAATTCTCTCAGTGGCTTGTAAACCATTCCATGGAGTAAAACGTATCATGATGAAATCCTAATTTTCTGACTGTTGAATTCCAAGATTTATTTAACAAATAATGCTATAACAACTAACTGCCGTTTAGAACTTCTTTTCTCATTACAAGTTAGAGGAAAAAGTCCTTATGATTTTTTTCTGGTATCCAAGCAGTATTTTCCAAATTTCACAAGTTGAATATTTATCAGCCTGCCTGACCCATCTTCCCTTTATCTTGCTTTATTCTCATGGGATCTTCTGGTCAGTGAGACAAGACTTAGCTGCTGTTTCTAATCACAACATTTTCCATCAATAGATTCCTTTGAATGCTATTTTTTGTTCTCTGAAAAGGCCAAAAAGAGTTGCATGGATGCCTTGCTAGAACTTGTCTCACTGTAGCCCGCTCTGCAGAACTGACCTTGTCCAAAGCAGTAAGCGGAATTCAGTCATCAGAGACTCAGCACACAGTCCCATCACTAGCCAGTGAATGTGTGTGTGTGTGTGTGGGGGGGGGCTCTCTACCAGAGCGGAAGTGAGAACAGCTGTATTGATCATGGTCTGAGACCCACCCTAAGTGTCAGACGCAAAGGACAGTTCATGCAGTGCATTGATTATACAGATGATGGAAAAACCAAGACGCTAAGCAGGGATGGTGATGCAGTTGGGAGAGTAGCTATAATGGGAAGCTACTACTATACCAAGCCTGGAGGACAGACTCCAAGTCACCTGGCAGAAGCAGTGCCGAGGGGCCTGTCCTAGCAGAGCTGAGGAGATGCAGCCCTGCTGGAGAGACCGACTGAAGCAAAGAGAGGGGAAGAAGAAACGTGTCGGCTCCCCCAACCCACCCTTCTTCTAGTGCCTTCTGGTGGGACCTGGCTGGAAACTCACACGGTGCAGGGTGGAAGAGTGAAGAGTGAGCTCAAGGCCAGAAAAATGTTGCTAAATATTAATTTAAAATACCACCAAAGCCAGGAATAAAAATCCACTGGAAGAGCTGGGAAAGAAGGCAAAAGGGAGAGAAGTGGTTTTGTTTGAAGTACCCACGTCAAGGCTAGGGGTTCCACTCAGTGGCAGAATGTCTGTCTACCGTGTTCAGAGTCCTGAGTTCCAGCCTTGCTGGAGAAGTTGGTATCTATTATCAGCCATGCACATCTGTGTTCTTAGTTACAAACAGTACGGTGCCGTAGTTGGATTTCCATCACTGTGACAAAACACCAGAAGTCAACTTAGATAAAGAAAAGGTTTATTCTGGCTCATGGTTTCAGAGGTTTCAGTTCATGTTTGGTTGCTTCCTACTTTTAGGTCCATGGAGAGGCAGAAATATCATGGTGGAAGGGCGTGTTAGAGGAAAGCTACTCACCTCGAGGCCTCCGAGGAGCAGAGGGACAGGAAAAGAGTCAAAGAAGAAAGGGCTGGAGACAATATAGGATCCCCAAGGTCATGCCGTGTGATTCACTGCCTTCAGTGAGGCCCCACCTCGTTTCCATCACGTCCCAAAAATGCCATGAAATTATGATCTCATCAGTGGATTAATCCCTGGATGATTTTAGGGCTCTTATGAACCAATCTCTTCTGAAAGGCCCACTTCTGAGCACATGAGTCTTTTGAGAGGTATTTTATATTTAAGTTACAACAGTCTTCTCACTAATTTGAGCCAAACCCGATTTATTACAGGATGTCAATTGGCCACAGAATTGGGCGTAGGAGCTGCACTTGCCAGAGCAGAGCACAAGTGACCAGGCTTTCAGGGTGGGAAGGCTGTTCCACAGAGGCAAGGCCTGATCCCAGGATTCACCATGCAGATCCTGCACAAGACACTGCAGCTTGTTTTTCCTGTATCTGCTATGGAAATCTGATGTCTGGTGCCACTGACCACCCACCTTCTGTAGAGTGCATTGGCCCACTTTCTACGCTCTTCTAGTTACCACTGAGTTGAAGCTTTTAAGGGACAGTTGACTTTGTGGTCTCTGACATCTGCCTGTATCCAACTCCAGAAAAACCTGGAAAAGAAAGTTCTGGTTTCTACTTTAGGAAACAGGAGACTCAACCTAGATAGGTCAAGATCCCCAATGGACAGCTGTTCACAGATACCAGGTAGGCACACAAGTGGTACATGCTCAACTGTGGTTCATTACTAAATAACCCCAGGTGTTGCTACCCTTATAACCCCTTGGATACAATAAGGGGAGTGATGGTACCACTGACAATGTCAACGTTACTTGCCATGGGAAGACTGGTTTCATTTGTGCCCTGGACCGAGGAGAAGAAGTCTACATCCTTTACCCATGTGGTAGGTTTGTGGCTGGTGGCATCACAGCAGGCATCATGGGAACACAGAGGACAGCCAGACACTTTCCTCTTCGACACTACACCCCTCAAAATCCAGCATAGTTCCATGTGTTAGAAAGATTTCCATTGTGCTAGTTGAATTTAATGTGTAGTTTTGCAAGAAAACTATATTCCAAAAATTTTAAATTAAATAATTAGATAACACGAAATATGCGTGGTAGACGCCTGTAATTTTCTCACTCTGGGTTCCTGAGGTGGGAGGATCACATGTTTGAACTTAGCAACTTACTGAGATCCTGTCCATATGTACTTTTTTTCCCCTAGGGCTATAACTCACACAAAGGTTCTGGGTTCAATTCCCAAGATGGCAAAAGTAAAAGACCCAAAACAAAACAAAAAGTTTATAAGTTAGCCCCTCTGGGGGAAAGAGTGAAAAGGATAAAACCAATTTCATCCCCAGAAAAGGCCATTTTAAGAACTGCCATGGTTTGGATCTGGAATGTCCCCCTAAAGTCTCATATGTTTGAATGTAGGGGTATAACTGGGGAAGTATGTGCTATTTGGAGGTAGAGCCTGGCTCGAAGGGCCGGATGCTTGGGGTTTGACTTGGAAAGATTATGTCAACTTGTTGAGATAGCGGTTTCCCAGGACAGAGCTTTCATGTGTGTTGCTGACTTATGAGCCAGAAAGTGAGAGGGGGCGCTCACAGGAGATGTGTGGGAGGACTTGTGGCTTGAAGTAATTAAAGCAAGGAAAAAGAAACATTATTACAGCTTCTTCCCAGGAAAGTTCTAGCCTTGCCTGATTCTGTAGACAGCAGGTTGTCTTCTGTTCCACTTGGCTTCTGTCTACAATGGGGTGAGCAGCTCTCCAGCTTCTGCCGCATGTTTCCACCATTGCCAGCTTCCCTATAATGGACTGTGTGAGGCTTTCTGAAACTGTGAGATAAATGAATCTCTCCTCCCTTAAATTGTGGATGTTGAGTATTCAGTCACAGCAACAGGAAAGTAGCACGAGAACCTGATCTTATACCTAAGCTTTAGCCCTAGCCTAGATATCCATCAACAGATGGATGGATGAAGAAAATGAGATATATATACATAATGAAATAATATTCCTTTTTCATACATAAAAAGGAATTAATGATTTTCAGGAGAATAGATGGAATGTGAGATCCATACTAAGCGAAATAAGCCAAACACATAAAGTTAAGTATTGCATGGTTTCTTCTACATGAGAAACCTAAAATATAAGTATATAAGTAATAAATAAAATAAGGAAAAGACATTAAGAAATCGGAATACAGACTCTTAGAGATGGAAAAGGGGTAAAGATGGCAAAGAGGAGAGGAAATAAAGAGATTGAAAATAATCAAGGTGTGTGCGTGTACCAATTCCACCCGCAAGTGAACCTCACTATTCTGTCTCGCAAACATGCACAAATAAAATAAAATACAGTCTTTGGAAAGTAGCAGACAACTTTTCCTTTCATTTCCTCTGAGATTATGTTCTGGTAGACTAAGACTGATTTATTATTGCAATCACCATTAATAAAGTACCTGTTTTTTGTCTTTAATTGTGTTAGATCCCACAGATAAAACAATAAATAAGACACAGTTCTTGCTCTGAGTGAACTCACAGGCCAGCACGAAATGAAAACCTATAAATAGATGTTGGGGCTAACGGTAAGAACTGCAGAACTGAGCAAAATGCTGCAAGAGCTTGCATTGGGGAGACCGGAAGCTCCGAAGAGGACTTCGGAGGCCAGGAGGACTTGGGAATGAAACGGGGTGTATGGGTGCTCTAGGGCTTCTATTGCAGACCCAGTTGGGTACAGCTACAATAAGTTTTTGGGAAAAAAGCTGCACCAGTGAGGTGAGGCAGTGATGCTGACATCAAGTAAGAGCTTCTCCAATGAAGGAGTAATGAAATTGGAGACGGGGGTAGGTAGATGGACATGGTACCGCGGGTAGGTGTTTCTTCCATGATGTGATCCTTAGGGATTATGGAAGGAACTACTGGTCTCTAACCATCAAAAAAAGCAAAAGCAAAAACAATGCGAAATGAAAGCAATGCAAAAACAAAAACAGTGCAAACAGGGCAAAATAACAGCAAGGTCGTACGTTTTTCATGTGACGAACCAGACAGTAAACAGTGGTATTCCTTGCTGGTCACAGGTGGAGAGCTCCTTGCTCCTTGGAGGGAAGCCCCCACCGCTAGAAGGACCGGGCCCTGTGCTTCCTCATGGAATCCTCCTGGCTGACCATCCTGCTGTCCCACAGAGGCTCCATCCCGACCGGAGGTGCCTTGGCCAGCTGCTGTTAGGCAGGAGCTGTATTTCATCCCAGAGGCGACTGTACACATGATAATTTATATTTTGGTGCAAAAGCACCTCCAGCTCCTTTGAGATGAAAGACTTTGTATAAAACTGAGTTATGACCCTGCTTAATGGGAGCACCACTGAGTTTTTCCAAAAGTAGAGTTAAACTCCTTTGGCATCTGTGGAGGACTGGCTGTAAAGGATCCTTGGCCATTTCAGCAGCCCTAGTTTTTGCTGTGGATTCTGTGTGATAAATCACTCTCCTCCAAGTGCAAAGGAGAGGTTTGTATTTGCCAAAATGAGGATCTCTGACTGGTTCAGGCTGACGCTGGGTCTTTGTTTGGGAAGTGAGGAACACACACAGCCCCCCCCCCCCCACACACACACATACACACGCACGCACACAGACATTAATCTAAAATTGCACACACAAGAATAGCTATTCTTTGACCTACAACTTTCTGTAGATTCTCATAACAACGGTTGTTGTTTGTTATTTTTGACACCAAAGATTTGACTCAATCATGCCTTTTTATTTTTCTTTTCTTTGTGAAAAGGTTCCTTTCTTTGTGGCACGAAGCTGTCAGCAGGTGTAGGTTTCCCCATGCCAAGTCCAGGATGCCAAGGCCAGGCAGCCCAGCTCAGCAGAGCATACCAATGTGTCTTTTTTTAGAAGAGACCATGAGTCCCTTATCTTACACCTTTGGAATTTTCCGTAGTTATTTAACCTCTAGTTTAGGAAAAGTCGGTTTGGAGGGTTCCTCCAACCTCCCTGCACTCTCCCGTCACACCGGAGAGCTTGCTTTGCCGGAGGTGGACGGGCGCCTCTGCTGCAGACCTACCTCAGCTGCTGTCTCTCCTCCCTCCTGACGGGAAGCCTTGTGGTTAAAATAACACACAGTCTCCATTCACAGCCCAAACTTACAGCAGCACTCGGAGGCAGATTTTGGATGGAGAAAACTCTCAGCAGATGCATCCGAGTTGTTTCTGAAAAATTCAGAGCCTTAGCCTCTTACGAAGAATCAGGATCTCCTCAGGTAAATATATTCTTCCCTTTCTTCACTGTTCCACTGAATAGCTGATTCAGAAAACGGGGTCAGGAAGCTTTGGAAGGAGCCAGGTGCTTTCTAGCTTTTTCCTGGTGAACAGGGCTCATGCCTGTGTCTCTGAGAGGGGAATAAGAGAGCAGAAGAGAAAAGCTCGGAGAGAAGCTGCGGCAGCCTTCTGTTTGTGGAGAAAGCTCTGGGTTTTTGAGAAGTAGGTAAGCCAGGGTGGAACCTCAGCATCCTATCTGGTGGTGGCTAGTTCACGGAGGGGTAGAAGCTGGGAGTCTGGTGGGCTTTTCCTGTCAGTTCAGTAGTGCTGTGGGAGGTCCCATGACTGGCTCACCCAGGAACAGTACCTGTGTTGACATTGCTTATTCTCGTTAAATAAAACTAAACCAGTTCTCACGCTGTTATTGCTTCTATTCGAGCATTTAGATATTGTCCTATACCTATTCCATTTTAAGTATTTGTAAAAATTTCCCAACTATCTGCTGTTTTTTAAGCTTGCATTTTTCTTCAGTAATAGATCGCTAAAAAGTTTGTCTGAAGTCCATTGTAAAATGCATTAACATTGTCCTTGAATGCTAATACCAGGAACTGTGGTCTTCTGGAAGAAAAGAACAGTTCATCTGCATTGGTTATCTCGCCTCTGGGTTTTTCTCGGATTGCATAATTTTTCTTTTATAAAGACTTATGCCTCCGGAATCTTACGAGATGTTTCATTGTGGCTGATTTGGGTATCCATTGGCCAACCCATAACTCTCCTTTTCTAAGTGATTATACTTTTTCAAGAGTTTTAATTTGATGAGAGAGCCAAATCTATCAGCCAGTCAATCTTTTGTCAGTTTAACATATACTCCAGACATATCTGGCCAAGGATGGTCAGAATTGGGGGAAGGCTGTGTCAAAGAAGATGAACATCGGCCTTTATCTGTATCACTGATCTTCATTCCCACTTAGTATTTTTTCTCTTCTTCCATCAATTTTTTCTTTTATTTTTTATGTCTTATTTCTTCATATTAGAGAAATCATGAGATATTTAACCTTCTGTGTTTAATTCATTTCACTAAGTAAGCATAATGATGGTTAAAGATATATCCCTTTTTCTATAAATGACTCAAATTTATCTTTCTTTATGGCAGGGTAATACCCCACTGTGTGTGTGTGTGTGTGTGTGTGTGTGTGTATCATTTTCTTCATTCATCTGTTGATGAGCATATCAGTTACTTCCAAGACTTAGTTATTTATGAATTGTGTTGTCATAAACATAGGCCACCTATATTTATAGAACTTCCAAGCATTGCCAGACAATACAAAATGCAATGTTAACTTTAAGCTTAGATTGTAGGCAGAGTTGAAGCAATCATGTGGCCACCATCACTGAGAGCTCGCTGCTCAGGAACTAAGCTAAGCACTTTGTAGCCATCTCACTTTATTCTCAACAGACCTCTGAAAAAAACCAGAATCTTAGAGAAAGACTGAGAGCCCAAGATAACTCTGCTGATGAGATCCTGGGCTGTGACCAGAAGGATTGGTGGGTATTCTGATGGCCAGAAGGCTCTGTTCCGTCAGTAAGGGGCAGGTGGAAGAGACCAGGTATCCGGGGGCAATGCCCAATTGGGAGACAGAAAAGTTCTGGACAGAGTCCAAGGTTTGGGCTCAGGGAGCACTTTTGTGCAGAAAGTGGCGCCAGGCCAGGAGGAATCCTGCGTAGAGCTGTAGTGTGGTCTGTGCCTGCCCTGCCTCTGCCCAGGGTATTGGCCGAGCCTACTGTGAGCCTCACACCTCCCTGGTTCAGGACTCTGCCTAAATCTCACCTCAGCCACCAGGCTCTCCTTGAAGATTCCATTCAAAGAATATCCTATGATCATCCTCATGAACTTCCCTTAAACATTGTGGTAAAACACACAGAACATGCAATTTACCATTTTAACCATTTTTAAAGTGGATAATTCCGTGGTGTTTAGTACATTCATGTTGTTGTGCAACAGTAACTCGTATCCAGTTCTAGAACATTTTCTTCACTCCACGTGGAATCCATGCCCATAAAGCAGACAGTTCCGTTGCTTTCTCCCTTAGCTCCAGGAAACCTCGAAAAGTCCTTATGTCTCTGAGGATGTTCCTCCTTCGTGCGGAGTCATACATTATGCGGCCTTTTATGTCTGCCTGCTTTCCTTTAGTGTGTTTTCAATGTTCATCCACAGGTAGCATGTGTCAGCATCCTGCTGTGATCTGTGACTGGGTGACGCATTATTAAATGTGCACATCACATGTCATTTATCCATTCTTCTCTTGATGGTCATTTTGGTAGTTTTCACCTTCTACCTATTGTGCATAGTGCTGCTATAAATATCGGCGTGCGATTTTTCACTTGAGCACATAATTTCAATATATTCTTTTGGGCACACATGTAGGAGTGGGATAGCTTGATCATATGGCAATTCTATATTTAAATTTTTGAGGAACCGCCAAACAGTTCTCCACAGCAGCTGCACCATTTTGCATTTTCACCATCCACGTAGGAGGGTTCAATTTCTCCACATCCTGGTGCCAACACTTATTTTCTAGATTTATTTAATATAGCCATGCTAGTGGGTGTGAAGTGGCATCTCATTGAGATTGTGAATTGTATGTCCCTAGCGACTAATGATGTGAAGCATCTTCTTGTGTTTGTTATACGTTTGTCTCATTCATTTTTATTCCTTTTGTCTGGTTTTATTTTTCCTTATGCATAAGTTTTATTGCTTATTTTTCTGTGTAACATTAGCTCTCTCCATAAATAAATAAATTATTATTACTAGCTTCTGAAGTTCTAGAAGGATTCAATAAAGATGGGACTCTGTTCGTTACTGTATCTTAATATGTAAGGAAGTATTCAGCATTGTAGGGTCTCTCTGTCCCGCTCTCTCTCTCTCTCTCTCTCTGCATTATGTAGAATAATTACAGAGCAAATTATGGCCACCCCCTGGGTCTAGGACTTTCATATCCTGCAATGGGGTCAACAGGGGTGCAGCATTGTGAGCAGAAAGGCATCGTTGGCCCACATCAGCTGATCTATACATTAGGCAGTCCATATATCCATTGGTGTATATATCAGCTGATCCATTCCACATTCCCCACCTTCCTTACTCCAGCTGATGTTGAAAATGGGTCAAGTATCTTTCCTGTGGAGAGAGAGGCTGTTGCAGCAAAGTAACTATTTGGATAATCAAGATTTCAGGTAATGAGAAGCCAGAGCCAAGGCAACAGCAAGGAGACACTTGGAGAAGCAGAAATGAAGGACACAGTGAAAACAAAAATCAACAAAATTAGGGGATCTGTTAAAGTGTCAAAAAAAGACTACTCCAGGTTTTGAAAGCGATAGATAGAAAAGTTAGGAGTAGAGGAAAGGGAGGACTCAATTTAGGCTTGAGAAGGCAATGAGAGACCTGTGTTTACACAGTCAGGCTGGGGCCAAATCCAACCCTAAGCTTAAAGGGGCCTTAGGACTTAAGGAAGCAGGAGTGGAGATCCTGAATTGAGATTAGAAAATTGAGCACCAGAAGGTTCAGTGAGGTCTGGAGAATGGATGGGCCTTCAGAGAGAAGAAAGAGAGAGAGAAACTCAGACAGGGCAACTGGATCTACCATCCCCTTGTGCTCCTCTGCCCGCCTGTAGTCTCCCAAAATGTCATCAAACTAGCCCCACCCCCGACTATTTGCGCAAAGACTCTGATGGGAGAAGTGCAGACTTGCACTCTGGAGAGGTTGAAATGGTGCCCTTGACACCAACAGTCTTTGAAGCTACAGTGGCTTCTTGGTCCTGTTGCAGGAATCCTGTCGTTCCAGTCAGTGCTGTGTCCCATTGTGGAGCTTTGGTAGAGAATGACCTCAGGGAACACAGATGTGGCATCCATCAGACAGTTGAGCAAAGGGGACAGGGAGGAGGCCCCTGAGGACGAGGGGTGATGCTGGGTGCCAGGGCAGGCAGTAGGGAGCGAGTCTGTGGCTCTGTCCACAGCTCTAGTTCATGTCATTTCAATGGGAACTTTGGTTCCAGGATTCTGAGCTCTGCCTCACTTAGGTGAAGGATAGAAGAAAGTCTGTTCCCAAAACATCCATTGTGCCACACACTTAGGGAAACTTACCAAAAGCCTGTGATGGTTCCTTTTTTAAAAGATAATGTTGATTGTACGGAAGAGGCCTGTGGAGTTCATTAGAATTTTCTCTCCCGTAGATATGTAGGCTGAAGGATGGGCTTCTAATAAAAGAACTTATTGCTTAGGCTGGGGAATTCTGATTTCAGGATTTAGTGGCTGAAATTTCAAAAGGTCAATTGTTATTATCATTTGCTTCTGCCTGTGGACACCATGAGTCGATTCTCATGTGTAAGAAACAGAATGTTGGGGACAATGAGGTATCTATTTCTTATAAACTCCACTTCAGGTTTGCAATATTGTCTCATACCTGAGGTTTCTCTGATAAAATCAGCACCTACTCATTGCAAGTGATAGTCCCAGGTCATAAGGTGCTTACATTTCTTCAGTTCTGGGCTTGAATAAAGAGAAGGCTTCTGGAGCCAAGTACACTTTATTGTCACTCTGTGACAGCCATCTTTGATAGGCTGCCACTCTGCTCACAAAAGTGAGCTCTTGATGTGTTTTTGGAGTATAACCTACTGATTAAGGGGTCCTAGGTAGGAAAGGGTATTCCAGGATATGGGTGCATATTTTATTAAGTGCTGTGACAAAAAACGACTAAATAAAAAGTTTTCAGGCAATTATCCTTGGGAAATTCAAATGCAAATGAGAACTTTGAGGTCTTTCTGAAATAACAGATGATGTATTTTCTTTCTTTTTGTTGTTGTTGTGATATTGCAACTTTGTGTCTAGGAAGACTAAGAACTTGCAAAATATATCATGCGAGAATTCAAAGAGTAATAGTTAAGCCCAAGAGGTTTAAAATCGTAATGTATTTTAGAAATTATGCAATTAATGCCACCATTTAATAGAGCAGATATGATAAAATATTGTCTTTCTCCCTTTTCCCTTTTCTTTATTAGTGGGCATTTGTGATATACAGTAGTCACATTAAACTTGAGAAAGTTGTGCGTGTGCGTCATCGCATCAGCTTCCCCTCCCTTCTCCTCCCCCTTTCCAGCCCACTCTCCCTCTTCGTATGTTTGTATCCCTATCTCCCAGCACCTCACCAGTTTCGCTCTCCTACTTATTTATACTCTGGGTTTCTTATATTAGAACAACCATGTGATATGTAATCTTCTGAGTCTGATTCACTTCACCAAGCATGAGGGGCTTAATTTGTATCTATTTTCCTACAAACGACTCAAATCTATCGGTCTTTATGGCACAGTAGTACTCCACCGTGCATATATACCACATTGTAAAAATCCATTGGTCTATTGGTGGATATTTCTGCATTTTCCATAATTTAGCTCTTATTAATTGTGCTTCTATAAACATGGGTATGCATGTAATCACAATTATGTGGTGCTTTTATGTACTCTGAAGAGATATTGCTGAGACAAGTGGAATGTCTATTTTCAGTTTTTATTTCCGAAGATATCTTTTTCTTATTTTTGTGGTACTGGAGATGGAACTCAGGGACTGAGCTATATCCTTAGCCCTTTTTCTAATTTTTTAAAGACAAAGTCAGTCACTAAGTTGCCCAGGCTGAGATTGAATTTACAGTATTTTCATCTCAACCTCTCAGATTGCTGGGATTACAGGTATGCATCATTAGACCTGGCTTTCTATTCTTTTTCTCCCATTTGAACTAAATTTAATTTTTAATTTATACATAAAACATGAAAATGTATATATTAATGGGATAGGATGATGTGATTTTTTAATTTCATAAATTTATGTGCTTATTCACCTAAAAACATACAAACATTGCTTATTTGCCTAACAAACATATAAACATAAGCCCCCGAAGAGGCCTCTGATCGTCTTACTCGAGGGACACACAAAATTCTGTTCCTACTTTCCAGTCTTAATAAGGACCAGGACGTCCACGGACCATAAGTGATCCCCAAAGAGAAAAGTATATAAGTAGAAGCTCTGTGGGCATGAATTAAAGCTCCCTGCATGTGGCTGTGGCCTTCTGCATTTGGGTTGGTGGCCAAGCCTTAGCATCCCCAGCCAGGGAGCAGGAACTGAGCGAGCTGGTGGGTACACGATGCTGTGAAATTTAAATGTTCATCCAAGTTAACCGCTTGTGCTGCCGAAGGCTTTGAAATGACCAAGTTCCAGCGGGTGTGTCCTTACTTTTTCCTGTTGCACTCTTCCCTGTAGTGATGCAGTTGTTAACAGTGATAGATGATCTCTAAAACACCTCCCAGGATAACAGTCCTATTGTTCCAGAGTTGTGCTGGAACAAAGATATTGGTTGGGGTCTTAGTATCAGAGGATATTTTTGTCCTGAAGGAGTGATGTGCTTCTTCTTGCCCTTAGGGCATAAATGCTTGAAAGAGTTAACACAGTGGGGTTAACACTGCGTCAGAGCCGATTTAAGATATAGGATACTAAATCACCGGTTGAGATACAACACATAAATTGTAAAACCAGATCTCAATATTTTTTCATGTATCAAATGTGATAATTTCAATTAATGTCATGGCTAAACTACCACAACAGATAATAAAATAAAACAACCCTACAAAAGGTTCTAGACTTAGAAAAGTATTACGTGCATTAATTTTAGTAGCCATATTTTTCTATTTCTTAACTTTAAAAAATTAATATTAAAATCATATTGCATTGTTTCAGTGTGAAATTGAAGATTAGGATTTGGATCAGACAGGAGTCCCTTAGGGGTTAAATGTCCCATTGGCAGGGCTGGTAGTACACAGCCAAGCCCTGCCTTCGTCTTCCCATCACCCATGCCAATACCCACCATAGCAGGGTGTACCCTTCTCAAAACAAAACTATTGCCTGCTGGATCCAGCAATAAAAGGCAATACAGAGCCTCAATTTTGAGAGTACATTTAGGAATAAAATTGATCTGAGTGGTCTTCCAATTTGCTTCTTTCTAGCATGTAAGTTAACCTCTCTTAAGTGCCATTTTCCTTACCTATAAAATAAAAAAATAATAAAAGCTCCTAGCCACAGGAATGTTGTGACAGTTTCATGAGCTAATGTATGCAAAACATAGCATTCTCAATCAGTGTTAACTACTATTATCCCAGGTTACCTGAGAATAACAGAATTGAGTTACTGTTTTTCAGCCGACCACCAACCTTCCTCTTTTGTCTTTCTGATGAATTTAGGCACAATACAACATATGGTTGTAATGAAGGGATCTCTGCTCAAAACCTGTGACTCAATCACGTCTAACCTCTTTAGTATGAGTGGAGCTCTTTATGAAGCTGCTTCCCTCTCCTTTCCCACCTGACGTCCTCCCAGGTCCCAGTGAGCCCCGCACCCAGGAGGCACTCCCATTTTCCTGAGTGAAGCCATATTCCGCCAGTTTCTTTGGTCCTCGTGAGCGTTCCTTCCTTGTCTCTTTGTAGGCCAATTTCAGCCAGAACTGGAGTTAACTTCCTTGGGTGTCTTCCGACCACACTATCTTCACACCTGTACTGTAGCACTGATCACTCTCGCTTGGGATTGCAATTCCTATGTTATATAGCAAAATCCTTGAAAATTGAAGCTAGTTCGTGTTTATTGCTGGGCCTCCTGTAGAACTTTGCAAGCTAGTTTGCATTGAAGCAAATGTCAGGAAAGGTTGGTTAAATTGAATTGAAAACTTGACTCTGTGAGTGCTTATTGTCAGTACGTTATTATAGTAACAAAAGAGAAAAGGCCTATTTGGAATAAAAATAACCAGAGTTAGCTGTGTGTTTTGTGTGTGCTGTGTAGAGACATCTTCTTGCAATAAAGTACACAAGTAACATTTGAACTTTCTACCCAGTCTAAAGGCATGAATCTGTGTTAAATGGTATTAATTTCCCAACAATACATTGTTAGCTATTAGGATAAAAGAATAACCAGGATTTCCAGGATCATACGTTATTCTGTCTTCTATTTTTTGAGGAACTTCTGTACTGTTTCCTTGGAATCTCAAAGAATTGAAACAAAGTCTTCAAAATGTTATCTGTATTTCCAAGTCCACTGCACCATTAGGCGCAAGAGCTAAAATACAGAAGCAACATAAATGTCCATTAACACACAAATAAGTAAAAAATGTAGTATGTGCATAACATGGAATATGATTCAGCCTTACAAAGAGAGAAAATCCTACCACATGTGACAACATGGACCAGCCCAGAGGATATTATCTTAAGTGAAATAATCCAGTTACAAAAGAACAGATGCCACACGATTCCACTTATATGAGGTAGCAAGAATAGCTAATTCTAGAAACAGAAGTTTGAAATGTTAGGTGCCATTGATTATGGGGAAAGAAAATGGGTAGTTGTTTAATCAATATAGATTTTTTATACTGGTGAGTAAGTTTACATATCTGCTATACAATATTACGATAATAGCTAACAACACTGTATATGCTCTTAAAATTTGTTAAGAGGTGGCTCTCATGTAAAGTGTCCTCACTACAGTAAAACAATAATAACCAGAACTCTGACACCTAAGACTGCAGGAAATTGAATAAGTGTGAAGTGAGTCACCAGGGGCATCTGATGGACAGGACACCAGCTCGCGCTCTGGACCACAGTGGCGTCGGTATCTGAAGGCAGAATGTTGAAAATTTCCTTTCTTTCCTGTAATATTTCAAGTGCCTTGTTCTCAGTAGTTTGACCTCAAATTTCTCTGGAGTGAATGAGTGTGTCATCTCCTCTTTCAGCAAAACAAAATAAGACAAAGATAAGAATTTTAAATATGTTATGGCATCAAAAAGTTAAAATTTATACCACGAGCCATGAACCTTCCTTATGTTAGTATAAATTCAGATTCTTTATTTTTTGTGCATAGAATTTACCACCTAACGCTACTTGTACAACCTACCACTATGTAAAATTAGGTGTTTATATGTTAATTCTATCTCTCTCTATAAAAACCTGGTCACTGTGAGGGCTGGGTTGTTTCCTACTCAGCTCTATTTTCCTAGCACAGAGCCTGACATACAGTAGGTGTTCAAGAGACATTCATTGTGATCTATGTTAAGTGTTTGCCACTAAATAGGTCTATTCAAATGGGAAATTCATTTAACCAGGGAAGAAATGCACATTCAAGAAAACAAAGCCCAAGACATAGCAATTTGGTCAGATTTGGGGAATGGAAGTGGGGCTGATAGGAGCTTTTACCTCTGATTTCTTTGGGGAAAAAGAAATGAAGGAAGCAGAAAACATCAAGTTGGGAATGAAACCCCTGAAGGCGTTGGCGTGGTTAACTGAGATTTTTCTTTTGTAATGATGGTTTATGTTTCAAATGTGAGAAGTGGAAGAAGTTGGGAAGAAGCTTATATTTCACCCACCCCCTTAAGAATTTTCTTTAGCAGAGAAAAAAGTAGAAAGATTAAAATTTAGAAGAAGTTTATGGTAGAGGTCATAGAAGGAGGACACAGAATGCATCTCAAAAGATGATTCCGCTGGTGTGGTGGAAAGCCAGTACGCAAGGAAGTCAGGGGCTCTCAGGAAATTCGAGTGAAGGGAAGAGTGGAAAGATGGGGAAAATTGCATTGTCGTGGGAAGAGTCACAAATACCATTCGAGTTCTAAGAGGGTAGGGGAAATAGAAAGTTTTTTGAGCTGATGTGGTAAGTGGAGCAAATAAATGAGAAGTGGGTGGAATTTTAAAGCTGAAGCTTTCATGACATTGAATTTTTGGACGGTAACAACTCTGGAATGGTACTTAACAAGAAAGTGAATCAGCCCACAGACTGAATAGTTTTTTTTAAAGATATGAAAGTGTTAGGGATTAGACAACAATTGTCCCACTGAAAATCTCACAAACGAGAATCCATTCCTTTTCTCACTTAGTGTTTATTGAGCATAATTCAAGCACAGAGAACACAAATGTGAATGGAGCAGGCCAATCACAATCCTGGCTTGCTTGGAGTTTGCAGGTGAAAAAGTTCTAATCTCACTGATGAAGACATCAGTGAGAGTAGGTACTGGTGGGAAAGAAATGCTGACGGAAGAGCATGAGAGTCTAATGCAGTGAGGAGAGACGGAGGAGGCAGGAGGCTTTCCGAGGAGCTGGCATCTGAGGGTCCGCCAACTGGGAAGAAGGTTGGAACTAGATGAGGATAAAGTGGAAGACTCTAGGTAAAAATTTATGGAAGAAGGAATATTGCACCTTCAGGAACAGAAGGAAGACCAGTATAGCTGGATTAGAGAAGTAATGTAAACTAAGGCAGAAAGATAAATGATACAACTTCATTTGAATCCTAAGACAACAGCAGTTCCGAGAGGTTTTATTCCAAGAACAACAGGATATCACAGAGTGCTACAATTTCTTCTTAACAGGGATAAGGTGAGGCCCAGAGCTACTCTACAGACAATGAAAACTCACCCACTTGCATTCCAGGACTGTTTGTATTTTTACCACTTTCCCATTCATGAGTGAAGGTCTCAGCTAGGCTTGTCCATTTTCTCTCAATTTGCTCCTGAGGCACACATCTTAAATCTTGAGGGTTCAAGACATGAAGTCCAAGACAGAAAGACTCCTTAGCCTTGTGCTCAGGAACACTAGCCTATGTTTCTCTCTGAGTGCTCATTTGTTTTCAACCTTTTTCACTTTGGACTGCTGCCTCCTCTCCGATCGAATGGTTTCAATTGCTGTGGAATAAGGTACAAGGAGACCCAACTTCTACCGAGCACTAGTGCATAGGCTTGGGTGCTCCTTGGTGCTATCCGTGTTTCCTTTTTGTCTCTGTTGGTCTTCCACGTGACAGGGCAGCTTGAATGAATTCCAGCAGGTCCCTTGGTTCTTTTTGGCCTAATACAGGAGCCCCTGTAGTCACCATATATGGCCAGTTATATTTTGAATAGCTAAAAGTAAAAGAAGTTACAAATTCAGTTATTGGTTTCAACCAGCCACAATTCAAGAGCTTCATGGCCACATGTGGTCAGTGACTACTGTATTAGACCACACAAGTAATGCACACTTCTGCTATTGCAGCAGGTCTTTTTGGACAATGCTGTCTAAGAGAGCATGAACCAAATGATTGACATTAATACTGGTAAGCGTCTATTTGACAGTAACTCCAGGCATGCACCAAATATGGAACTGGAGGTAGCTTTTCTTGTTGTGCTAAACTTACAAAAATATATCCTGTAAATTATTCCTTGCAGAATTGTTGTGATTACTGTAATGCTATTGAAGAAATGCTCAGAGATCTGCTATTTCCAGCAGGGAAATGGACTCAGAGCTAATTAAAATTCCACAGTTGCTCACTGGCAAATCTGAGCTCTTGCTTGACTCACCTTCCCACAGTGTCTCCAAATAGATACAAGTGGCATACGTGTCGTGCAACCTTAATCTGTTTGAGATATTTCATGATTCCACCAAAACCATTGTCAATTCGTCCTCAGCCTCAGGATACCAGGCACATGCACGAACCCGTGGCCTTGGCACAAACAGATGCTCTATTTTTAAAAAGCAAAACCATCTCCTTGAACTGATGAGCTAGTTATCTTGTGCTCTGGGTTCAGAATAGCAAATGAAGAACAGATCGAAGCTATTCCAGCTGAGTGTCATATAAAAGTCATGTCAAGGTGTGATGAATAATGCATTAGCGCCTTCTTGACTCTCATTATGTACCAGCTTGAGAATATGATCCATGCCTTGAGATTCTCATAATTTAGTTATCACCATGGGGCTCTGTAATAACTTAGTAAGGTAGTACCCTATTCCACATCTTACAGATGAGGAAACCCATGCTCAGGGTGGCGGCACCAGTGTTAGAGTACGAGCCCAACGTGAGGCTGACAAGGCAGCTGGCAGGACAACAACTTTGATACCAGCTCTTCTGGTGACTTTGTGGTTCCTGTGGATTGAACCTTGACTTTGCCTGGCAATGAATACAAAAAGAAAAGTGAAATACAGCATTTTTTCCTTATTTGTGGCCAGTTAGCTTAACATGATATGAGTTTTAAAGTGAAATTCCATTGTATGTAAAAAACAATTATACAACACAAACAAAATCCTGCAAAAATGTGTCCAGTATGAATGGGAATGGCCAGCATCTTCCTAGTTTGGTCATTTCTCACCACCACTTTTCTGGGAATAAAGTCCCAATCAGGGAAACATTCCTGTCTTAGCTATTTTTCTGTTGCTGGGACACAGTACCTGACCCAAGGTGAGGGAGGAAGGTTTATTTTTAGCTCACGGTTTCAGGTAGTCTCAGTCCCTTCCCCGGTGGTTGGCAGTGGCAAGAAGGGTCTCGGAGAGAACAGCTGCTCTGGGCACCTCAAGAGAAAAGGTCAGTGCTTGCGGCGAAGCTGGGGCAAAAGCGTATCCTTCCAGATCGTACCCTCAGGGATCCCCCACTCTCTCAGGAATTGGCCCCTTTTAACCACATAAAATCCATATATATCCCATGACACCCAAACACATGAGGTTTTTGGGGGACATTCCAGATCTACACCATAACAGCCATGGTCATTGGATCCTGCAAGTCCTCTCTCCTTGGAGAACTCAGCTGCTCACACATGTGATGCAGAAATATTTTCTCAGCATCTTTCATGTACCAGGCTCACAAACTAAGGACGAGGAAGGCTCGGTCCTTGCCTGACCATAGCATGTAGTCTAGCCTGGGAGACCAACAGGTAAGCAAATAACTAAAAACAGGTAAGCAGGGTAATTGCTCTGGTACTGAGGCATGAAATGCAAATGAATAGAAAACGAAATGCATGGCTTTGGCACCAGATTCAGTTACGGTGGATCTGATGGGGTTGCAGGCCAGCAGGTGAGATTACCTGGGCACTGGACTCCAGGCTCCAGGCTGCTGTGTGGAGCTGAGGTCCTATGACAAGCCACCTGGAACTGTAGAGTCCTCTATCGAGGCCACAGGAACCCTGGTAAACTGGCCCTGGGATTAGTTTAGATGCATTCAAAAGCAATGATTCCATCATTCAGAGGCAGAATCAGCTTTAGTAATTGCCTGGTAAATTTCTACCATCAAAACTGAAATTGAAGAAAAGGAATAGCTTAGAGGTCAGAGATATGACTTATGAACTCGTCCATCAGGGGCAAAATTGGGAAATTCAGACAGGAGAGAGAAGTAGAGGCATGGATCCAGAGACGTAGGGCATAGAGAAAGGAGAGAGTCTGTCTCAGGGACAGGGGATGCTGGGGAGAAAGCATGAGGTGTCTGCAGTCTTTTAGCGCAACACAATAGCCGGCAGGGTATCAACCCAAACCCACCCTGGGCTGAAACACATGTCTCTTGCGACTGGCAGCCTACACAGACGATCTGAATGAAACTAGTTTCCGGCGGAACCTAGATGTTCTTCACACTCGCAAATGGGGGATCTGGCGCACTTATTTCAGAGAGTGTAGGAGGAGGCAGAGATGAGAAGCCACTCCACACTTCAGCGAGATCTGGGAGGCAAAATCTGGGCAAGAGACTGGGTAATGAAGACGACGGAGAACAGGCAGGCTAAATCTGGGAGGTACGTAGGGACGAAGAAAGAAGGTAGAAGGAGGTGGCTGGCCTTACGGACACGGAAATGATGCCTTGGTTTTGGAGCAGTAAGAGAGATGCTTTCTTTCCCTCGGGCCACCATCCAGTACCCTCAAGATCACATGAGGGACAATGTAGTGGTAAAGCTCCCCTGTGTTCCCAAGAAGGTGAACCTTCTCTACACAGTGAGAACACTACCACAGCGCCTGGAAGCCTGACTCGCTCTTTGGCATCTCCCAGATTTCAGAGTAGCCTTTTGTAAGCAGTTAATGAACTTTCTTTGTGGTTAATGATTTCACTATGAGTGATGGCAAAGCAGGAAGTCTTTCCTAAATCAACCCAGAAGTATTACATCCATTCCTTTTACATGGAAGCAACCGTTTCCTGTTTAATCCTCATGGACTTAGCAATGAAGACAGAAATTCCCAACTCTTTATAACAAGATGCCCAAGCTATCAGGTGAAGACTTAATTATTGCAAGCAGTAATCAATAAACCAATATGCCTTATGTTGAAAGAGTTTAATTTATTTTGAAGTTTCTTGTAAAAGAATATGGATCTCCACACTATATTTTCTTGGAGGCTCTCTTGGCTCTGGTGCAGCCAACTAGAGTTAAGTGCTAAATATCCGAGTGCTGATATCTGATTTTAAAAAAAAAAGAGCTAGAAAAAAGGAACTAGAGCTCAGGGTGTATTGTCAAGAGCTCTGAAGTGGAAGGCACTGAACAATCCTATAAGCAGGCAATTGTCATTGATTAAGCAAACCACCAGTCTTTCTCTCTGTTCTCCAGTCCCCAAGGGGGGCAGCTCAGTGCCTTTCATCTGTTTCACTTATACAAACAAGCAGTAGTATGCACCAATTCCACTGAAATGCAAATTCCAAATTCTCCTGACTGACGTGGATACACATGTGGGAGGTATCTTGTAAGCAACATCAATAGATGGACACTGAGTGCTACTACTAATGAGTTTGTAGGCAACACTAATACCTGGACATCAGCAGTTGTCAAAAAATGAGTACCAGCCTTTAAATCACTCTCAGTGTGAGTTGTTCCTTACTGATGCCTGAAGGTAGATTCCTTTGGTTGTATGATCTCAGGATTGATGTCGAGGACATGGCTTTTGTATACCTCAGAGTTAAAAAGGATAGTAGATTCAGTGTCCAAAACCTCGGTGTAACTGCACAGCTTAAGTTCCTTCTACAGCGTATCCTTTCCATTATTTTTCCAATTTTTGTATATTGTGGTTAAACTCATGCTTTTACATTCATGTACAATTTCTATTTCTGGCTAAAATCCTTGCTTACTTGGGATGGATTGCATTCTTTTCATTTTCAAAATTTGTAGTAGTTGGCTTTCTTTGGGAATTGTCTTAATCCTTTTGTATCTCTGTAACAAACCGTTGAGTATTTTATATAGGAAAGAGATTGATTTAGCTCAAAGGTCTGGAGGCTGAAAGATCAGGCAGCGCCATCTGTTTCACTTTTGGCGAGAGCGTGTGGCTACAATCATAATATGGTGGAAGACACGACGGGGGGAGCTTGTGTTAAAGGAAGAGATCACAGGATGGGACAGAAAGCAAGAGAATAAGGGTAGGGTTCGGGCCTGCTCCTTCCTACCAATCTGCTTTCCAAGGAGCTCATCCATTCCTGTGAGACCTAACCCCCTCTGTGAGACCAGTGTTACCCCTTCACAGAGAAGGTCATGACCCAATCCCCTCCCACTAGGCCTCATCTCTCAAAGGTCCTTCTACCTTCCAGTACTACCACACTAGGGACCAAAGGTCCAGTACAAAACTCCTTAGAGGAGAAACCATAACCAAACCATAGCGGGGGCCTTTTGCCACAACAGGGCATTTCGCTTTTCAAAGGGACCTCGCGAGAATGACTGAGCAGGAAAGCAATCAAACCTGGGCTGGGGTGGAGACTCTAAGCAGTGAGCTAGAGTCATCCTCTGGCTCACTTGATCTCACCCTCAAACACTGCTCTCACAATAATTGTAGCCCATAACTCAGTAGGCAGATTGCTACCTGGCATGGGCTTTGGGGGTTGTTCATAGTCCAAGCCAGAAACGTTAAAACTTCAACTACCAAGCACCCAATGTGCTCCAGTGCTGTTATTAATCCTGTCCACAGGTAGGAAAAGGCTTCTTTCCAGAAGGCTCTAAACCTTTCATTGTGTGGGCTGTTTGACACACAAAACCAGGCTTTGTGCTCCAAGGTGAGGCTCCTGTCTGCGCTTCCCCGGGTTTGCTAAACTAAGAGCACCTTGACCTGCTAGGTGGCGTAAGCAGGACCAGGGCGTTAGATGGAGCCGTCGTGAAGAGGGCTGCGGGCGGCAAGTGCTATGAACTTGACACTGAGGTGAGCCCCCTGTTGGTTTGCCATGCCTGCACCTCTATGGCAGGAGATGCGCTTCCATAATAAATGAGTATATCTGACTTTAGCCATCCCTGCTGCTGTGGCCTTACTTGGGTCCTGTACACAAGAACATGTGAACAAACACTGCTCGTTCTCTGTTTCCATCCCACTTCCTTCATTCCTCCTCCTATATATTTTCTTCTCTCCCCTCCCCACCACCTCCTTTTTATTATTATTATTATTATTATTATTATTATTATTATTATTTGTAATGCTGGGGATAGAACCCAGTACTAGGCCAGTGCGGTACCACTGAGGCCCTTTAGTCCCCTTTCCCCTTTCAGATTATTCCTGTGTTGCAGAAAATGTGCTCTTTGATTTCAGACCTGAAGTAGATTAACTTCAAAGAACTTGAATAGAGTTAAAAATATCATTATTGCTATCATGAGGAAATTCAAGCAGTTGCCAATCTTGTCACGTCTTTCCACCCTCTTACCTCCCACACCTCTAGGGGAAACTCTGACGTCAGTGCCCATGTGTTAGTCCCACCTCTCTTAGCTACTGTCTTAGCCCTGCTTCTGACAGGAGCTTCCTTTAAAGATAAATTTAAACAGAAATTCCATTATGCTGTTAGAATCTCATCCAGAATCACATCTATTTTAGAAACATTTTTTTTCTTAGCTCTGTTTAGTGATCTTTTAATTATGCCAAACAACTGTCAGAAATCATATTGCAAAGCTTCTCACAAATGTACCAGTCAGTCGCCTTTAAGTCGCCATATTTTTCTCCTTCAGAGTTCCGGGGTTTTATTTTGCCTTGAGAATGACAACAAGCCTGTGCACCTGTGATCTGAGTAAGTTAGTGGGCCTGAACAAAGATCACTGAGCTGCCTAGGCCTTGCTCTGTGCAGCCCAGGCCATGAGCTTCTTTCTTTCCAAGGCTGAATCAAGCTGGCATTTCTCCTCCGGCTGTGGGGTTTGGCTCCAATTCTGCACCATGACCTCCCATCTTATTTAACAATTGGAACAGAGGCCAACAGATAGACAATGAGCCTAATGTAGCCCATCTTCCCACCTTGTTTGGATGGCTATGTCCCAAAGGCCTAGGTGTACTATTTTCCCTACAGTGACTTGTTTATAGTTTTCTTTTCTCTTGATTTCTTTTTCGTTTTCGTTTTCTTTTCTTTTCTGTCCTCTCCACTCCCAGCCTTTTTCTAAGATGAGATATTACTGTGTTATCCAGCTGACCTCAAACTTGCTTCCTCAGCCTTGTGAGTAGCTGGTGTTTTAGGAATGTGCCACCACACTTGACAATTTTCAGTTTTTAGGGTCTGATCTGATAAGACCTTTGACTGCACCTAGAAAAGGATTTAGGAGCAATCAGAATCAGCTGCAGAATGTCCATATTTTTAATCACTCCTCCCACCTGTCTATCAGTTCCACAAATATTTTCTCCTAAAAATGTCCTCAAGCAATCAGCAACTAAGCACTTAGCTTCCAAGATGAAGTGTGGGGTCTTGTATATTCTTGGGGCATTTTTGGTGTCATTAGCTTTGGTAACAAAGGAATATGCAAAACAACATTTATCACATTGCTGGGCATTGCAGCTGTTTGTTTTTAATAAGCTAAAGATGACAGAATTTAGTTAAATAAGCACCCGTCAGACCTGGAAGGGAAATGTCAACATAATCTCTAGCTGTTGGTGAAAGTTAGGTGGATTATCTATGGATACATAACTTTCTTTTTGGCCATTTTCGCAACATAAGTAGGAACAAAGCAAGTCATTTTGAATTTATTTTGAAACAATCATGTTTTCATGTATTGTGGATAAATTCTATGTAGCAGAGTTGATGTGTGTTTGTAAGTGTGCTTTAAAAACCTCAAAACACAGCAAAGCCTTGTTGTGCACTAGACATCTGGCATCGGGTGCTCTAGTCCAAGTGATTAACTCAGCCACAACGATTTCTTCTCCCTTTGGAAAAGTCAGACAGCGTCACTGGCTGCAAGAATGGTGGCAGCCATCCGATATTCTATGAAACAACTATCCGGTGAACTCCGGATATTTTTATGCATTTTAGAAGGGACTTCCTAAAAGGTCTTCCAATGTTTCTGTCCCTAGACAGCCATTAATAGCAACTGAAAAGATATGAAAGAAGCATCCACATTTCACACCCTTTTCCCCTGATGCTCTACTGAGACTCGGCAGATGGAATCACAGCAGCAGTTCTATGAGTGGCTGCCAAGTGGGGCAGCCAGACCAGGCCGGGGGAGAAGAGGTGCTGTTCAGGATGCTGGAGGATGAATGAATGGCCTCCTTTGAGCCTCTGTTCCTTCCAGGTAGCCATGCCCTGATCTACCGGGATTCAGTTTACTAGCTGGAAAGAAGCAGGTGGAGCCAGGAGACCCACCCTCATCACCACTGGACCAAGGCTGCCTGGCCCTTCACTTCGCAGAGGAGAAATCCTGAGTGTACACAGGAAAATGACTTTATTAAGGGGATAAATGGATTGAAAAAGCTGGCCTGGAATTCTAGCCAAGAACTGAAGAGAAAATCTTAAGGACTCTGCTCCAGTTTGGATATTGGGTGTCCCCCAAAGTCTCGTCTCACCTATTTGGAACTGTGCATAATTAGTAGGTAGAGCTTGACTGGAAGGGGTGGATGTTGGGGGTTTGACCTGCAAAGATAGTTGCAACTTGTTGGGATTGGGGGTTTCCCAGGGTAGAGCTTTCAGGTGTGTGTTGTGGACTTGCAGACCAGCAAGTCAGGGAAGGGCACCCACTTTGGAGTGGGGGGTGGGTGGCGGCACTCAACTGGCAGCTTGAATTAAGTAAAAGAAGGAAGAAGAAACATTGCTACAGCTTCTTCCCAGGAAGGCTGTAGCCTAGCCAGTCTGCAGATTGCACTTCCTTCCTACTTCACACAGCTTCTGTCTGCAATGGGGTTGAGCAGCCAGCCAGCCTCTGTCACTGCCGTAAACTTCCACTGTTGCCCGCTGCCCTATGATCGGATCGTGTGAAACCTTCTGAAACTGTGAGCTAAATAAATTCCCTCCCTTAAATCGTGAATGTCTAATATTTTGTCATAGAAATGAATAAGTGACTAAAAACAGACCCCAAGCCCTACTGTCATCAATGGCTTCTCCAAGTTCCCATAAAGAGGGAAATCTTATCTCCTCTTTGGTTGCCGAGCATTCTGGTTGCACATTGCAGTCATAGAAATAGGCCATCAGTGCTGATCTTCTGCTTTTCCCACACTGTGTCCTGGAAACCAACAGACTTCGTCCAGCTCCCGTCTTTGGGTCACTGTACTTCTGAATCTTGTCATTCTCAAAAGAGAAAGAACTGAGGTTGAGTCAGGGCCCATGGTGTTGTCTCCCACTAGTGCTACGTGGCTGAGCTCTGCACTTGCTCTCAGGCAACAGATGGGTCAAGAGCTGCAGTGAGGATTCCTCCAGCTTTTGCTGATCCTGACACTCTGAGAACAGGGCTCTGGAGCTCCTAAGGGGACTGTTTTTCCTGAGTTTCCTTGGGTAGAATGATTGTCCTGCTTGCTACTCCAATGCTACTGATCCCTTCGGGAATTTGAAGTTGGATCAACCCTTAAATGGCCTTCCTATTTATAATGTTTACCTACCCAGACTTCTTTGCTTTGTCACTAGACCCGCTCTCACCTTTAACTAAATTTAAGTAAAACATCACTAAAGTCTCATGATGTTCCAGGTACTAAGATAGTCCATTTCTAATAGGGATGAATAAGTATCAACCCCTCTACCCATTCCATCCCCTCCCCCGCCTTTTTTTTCCTCCCTACATTCAGAATCAGTTGAATTAGGGACTTATGTGACTGCTGAATGAATGCTGTAGAATGACGCTTCAGGCTAACTGGCCAACTGGCTGTGCTAGTCCCATGGCCCTAAAGTAGACATACTTTCCCAGCCATCAACGGCATTGCTATTGAACAACACTTGAGATCAGACCAAAAGTATGTGCTGTTTGGTAGAATCGGGGGAGAGAAGAGGAAAATGCAGGGCTAAGTATGTTTAGTAACTTCTCTCAAAGGTGACAATCACATACACCAGTCTCCTCACCTGGCACCATGTGTGAAGGAATGGAGTCTGAAGCACAGATTTACTTCAGGGAATAAGGGTGACCTCCCAATGGGAAGAGCAGGCACCCTTCCCCCAAGACCCTCATTAATCAAGTTTCCATTGCGCTGACAGAGTACCCGAGAGAGGATAACTTTACACAAAATAGAGGCTGCCTAGTTCTAGAGGTTCGAGGGCTTGCATCTGTGATGAATTTCTCACTGGTACAATTCAGAGAAACAACAGATCGTCAAATGGCAACAGAAAGGGAAGCTGCACGTGTATTTGTATCTCTCTGTCCAGTCTCTCTTCTTAGCCAATAAGATTTCATTACGGGACTCTACTGTATGGACTCTCATTTTCTCTTTTTCTAAACACCCACTGTCTCTGTCACTTTTTCTTCTTGCTGAGACACAGTACCCATTGTCCATAATTGGAAGGAGGAAGGGTTTATTTTAGCTCACAGTTTCAGAGGTCTCAATCCGTTCACGGTCATCCAGCAATGGTAGAAGAACACGGTAGAGGGAACTGCTCATCCTACAGCAGCAGGAAGCAGAGAGAATGAAGAGCCACGGACAAGGACACACCCTTCTAGGCCATGCCCTAGCGACTCATCTCCACCTTCTAGCAGTGCGTGAACTCATAAATGAATCACTACACTGACGACTACGGTGCCCCAAGATCCAATGACTTTCCAAACACATGAGAGAGAGGTTTGGGAAATATTTAAAACTATATAAACCATTGTCAGATTAAGTTTCCATGCCTTTAATACCTTATAATGAGGATTAAATTTCAACACACGAAGCCTTGGGAGATAATCTGGTGGCTCAGGACCCCAAGCTTGGGGTTAATTCTATGATATTTACCTCATTGTTCTTCTGATACCAGGAATTTTATATTAAGACATTGAAAGCTCCAATAAGTAAAAATTTTATCTGGGTTTTAAAATCAGAGAAACAAATATCTGTAACCCATTTAGAAAGGTATATCTGATTCTCAGGCTGTTCTAATTTCTTTGTTTATAAGAAGTATCCAGACGTTTCCAAGTCATGTTCAACACATTGGAAAGAGTTCAGATCTGCTTGCTTGCAAACACTAGGTAGGGATCTCAAGCATAGCTTCACCCGGAGTATATGCTGTGGAAAGAATTGTGGTTAAAAAGAGGAGGAGGCCTTGGTCAGCTGGAACAAAGTGTTGGACACATTTTTACAACGGCAGGATTGGATTTCTCTCTGGTTTAGATAGTAATTAGTAACCAGAGCTTGTGACTTGGCTCTCAGCATGTAGAATTCACTTTTGAAGACCCAGAGGTGAGAACACTGAAACATCCCAAACAAGGACAAAATTGATCATTTTGAGCCTACTGACATTATCCTGGAGACAGATGTAAAAGAAAAGAAGTGAGCTTTTGATTGGATTGTCTAATGCAGTTTCATGTCAAACTCAGTAGTAGACTCCGTTTCCTGCTCTACTGGCAACGTTGTCCCTCCGGGACAATGCCCTGAAGAGGCGACATGCCATTTATGCCAATTTGTAAGCTGAGGTTGTGAAGAGGGAAAGAAAGCTCAATACACACAACACAAAAAAGGCAGGCAGTAAGCAGACACTTTCTGCTGTTGTTTTTCGGGATAGTTATTTTCAATGCTTTTTATATAAGTTAATTTTTCCTTGAGAAAATTGATTTCTGGTTTGAAAAATAAATACACTTTTATTTTTGAGGACATTTTATTGCCCAAAAGTTCTAAATTTCCCATCCTTTCAAAAGGTTGGTAAAGACATACAGAGTTTGATAAATTTTGTTTACAAATAACCCAATTTTCCACATTCACTCCAATTTTTAACATTCCAAAGAAGTTACTTAAAAAACAGACGTTCTACAAGGAGAACAGATTTATTTCTAAATTATTTAAACAAAAAACCTGTGCTATGTTATAGTTCCCTTCTCTGTGGATAAGCAGGGCATGCAGGTAGAACCCCATTTTTTAGAAAATGTCACCGTAAGTCCACGGACACATTAAATAGTGTCAGTAAACTGACTCATGTGTATGTTAGAGTTTAGGGCTCATGGTTCTGTTGCAAAATACCTGGGGTAGCATTTTCAGTCTTGGTCCATCGCTTGCCACTTTCGTTACATCCCAACTTCAAACTTAATTCCCAACATTTCCCTTCTTGGTTCTTGAAGCTAATTCTAGTTTTTTTTTTTTTTTTTTTGGCTCATACATTGCTCCTTACTTAGAAAACTGTTTTTATTTCTATTGTGTGAAAAAAGTGTTCCTCCTCCTCAAATAATCTTTCATGATTATGTAACTGCCATTGAACCATTGTCTTCACAGAGTTTTTAAAACTATTTGTTTGTATTATTTGACCCCAAGTGATCTTCCTCCTAACTTGATGACAAACTTATTGTCTTTTATTCACTACATTATTTTTGAGATAGAAGGGATTCACAGTAGGAATTCTCTGGAAAATGTAAAAATATCATGAAAATGTGAAGACCAAAACAAGGCTGCATAAAAATAGTGAGAGACAAAGCAGATGGTCCGCCAGAATAGGATCGTTCATTGCATTTCCTGTGCTTAAACCTTGCTTTTGCCTTGATGTTACAATGTGAGGCACTCTGTCTCTAATACCAAGAATATGGATCACATCAAAAAGGTAATCAGATTACTCTTTTGGAATAGGTAGAATTTAAAAACTGGATTTGAGTTCATTAGGAGCCAATAGATGAAAACATAGATGGTTATGTATATCTGGAAGGAAAGAAGCCATGAATCGCAGGTGGCTTAGTGCTCTACTTTATTTTTGCCTGGGGAGAAGAGGAAAGTGAACCAACTCGAAACAGTGTGAAGGTACAAGCAGAATGCATATTGATTGCTTCCAGAGTGCAAACGGTTAAATGGTTGCTCTATGTATTCAGTGAGGTTATCCATAAAAACAATCCTAATGGGACATATATAGATAAACATAGACATGATGTCTATGGCTAGATATAAGTTACTATAAAGTATTGGCTCATGTCATGTGGAGGCTGACAGGGCCCAAGATTGCCAGTGTGAGTTGGCAGGCCGGAGACCCAGGAGAGCTGATGGCGTAAGTTCGAGTCTGCTGGCCAACAGACTCAAGCCCCAGAAGAGCCAGTGCTTCAGTTTGAGTTTGAAGGTAGATCAAAGGGAGGCAGGTAGAAGGAACTCTCTTAATAAGCAGGGGCTCGATCTTTTTGTTCTATTTGTGTTTTCAAGTGATTGGATGTGGCCTGGGCATAGTAGAGAAATACAATTTGCGTTAATCTACTTTGGCGTATTTTGATCACACTCCTCTCACCACGCTCTCTTTTCTCCTCCTGCTCCAATCTTCTTTCTTTCCTCTACTAGTCTCTCTTCCATTTTTATATTAGTCATCTCTCATTTTTTTTAAAAAAAACTTTCTCTAGATTCCTCATATGATGAAAATAAAAACATGACATATTTGACTTTCTGAATCTGACTTATCTCAGTGAACACAATGATAATCTTAATTGCATTTTCCAAACCCTCATAGAAACATTCAGAAACTGCTTGACCAAACACCTGGGTGCCATGGTTCGTCAAGTTGACTCACAAAATTAGTATCCCATTCTGTGTAAAATCAAATTCATTTAACATTTCCATCTCATAGACAACAGATATATTCAAATTCTTTAAAATTAATCTGTCCATTTCCATGTTTTCTTTCCCATGATTCAAATCTCTGTGTTTCAGATGTATGCTTGGCATATGCTAATGCTAAGGAAAAGACATTTCATTTCATTTCCATGTAAATGGATTGACTTATTTAAGCTCTGATTTGATAACTCAGTACATAATCATTTAGGGTTAATATGAAAATATCTCCAGCTATCTCTACAGCCTGTATTGCATCAAAGAATTCTGCTGTTTCACTGAGTGGAGATAGATACCCATAAATATATTTGTTTACTCAGAAAACACTTTGTGGTCACTTAAAATGTTAAAAAGTCACTTATCAAAACACGTAGTAGATCCGCATGATCAAACATATAAAGAAAATCTGACATGAATGGCTATTTACAAAAACATTCCTTTGGAAAATGACTGATTAGCATTGGGGCAGATCTAGAAAGGGCAAAGAGATGGCGCTCGACCCCAGTTCCTGTCCTGGCTTGAATGAGTCAGAAGACCTTGGGTGAATCATTTGCTTCGTCTCTAATGACTTCTAAAGGTTCCTCCACTGATGGAAATCTGAACGTTTGTACATCCAGAAATTATTCATTCTCCTTATCATGGTCATTATGAGAAATAAAAAGATTCCAAAGATGGGGACCTGAAAATTGTACATATCTACATTTATGGAAAACCCCAGTAAGTTGCATCATTTGGTCCCAAATCAAGTATACCATCTTTAAAAGTTGTTTGAATTAAATTTCACCTCATCTGATCAGAGAAGTCCTTTTATCTTAATTTTTTGAAGCTTGTGACATTTATTGTTAATCATCATAGTCTTCCCATGCCAAAATTTTGACAATAGAATCCGTATCCTAAGGTATAAGAATAAGTGAGAGCTTTTTTTAGCACCACCTGAGAATGAATTCTATTTGTCATCCTACAGGAAGCTAGAGTTGACAGGTAATGAAACGGTTTTGTTCTACAGCTACCATCTGTTACGAGGTACTTTTTAAAGTTTCTATTATCTCTGTTATCTGGGAGCTACACAAAGATGCATTTATAATTATTCATTTCCAAGAAAAAAGGTAAAAGCACAGTTATACTTAAACATAAGACATATAATATTTAAATGATGTAATTGAGTTTAAACTTCAGCAAATTAAGAAATTCATAGGCCCACAGGTCCTCCAGCTATACGAGCATTTGCCATCTTTAAAAATAAAGGAACTTCTTATGGAACAGAGTTGCTGGTATTGCTCAAGCCAATAGAACAATACACGAATTCTAAATATGCATCTACTAGATCTAGGAGCTTCTATGGTCTAAATATGTGTGATGTATTCAGGGATGGTCACAGGGACACCAGTCTCTCTCATATAGTCACAAATTTTCTGTGCCACTGCTAGTTCTTATTCGTATTTGAATCTCTGGGTCTTAGTGACCTCTATGCGTTAATTTATTCAACTTTTTTGTTCAACTTTTCGTTCAACTTTTTTGACCTTTCTCTAATTCTGTGATCCAACTAAATCTTTCATGGTCACCAAGATACTTCAAACTTGGTTGGTATTATCCATAACAAAAACTTCTTATTGGTATATAAAATATCAAAGCAGATCTGCCTTTTGTTTTCTGTCTTCATTCTCTAGTTATAACTAATTTGGTAAGATAGCCCATGATATGAGCCTATTGGTGCCAGTGTTTTCTTCCTCCCAAACAATACAAGTGTCCTCCAAGATCAATCTCAGCAGTAAAAAGAATATGGCCAGGGTATTGTCTGATCCTTTATAGGCTACTACAGGTAGCCCTGATGCAGCTCTGAACTTGGGCTGCTTGAGTGAAAGGGGAAATGCATTTTCTTTTTGTCCTAAGTTGAGAACAAATCTTGGGAGATGTCTGTGTCATATGGCAGAGGAGCTGAGGCAGCCAATGTAGCAGCAGACACTAGTGGCATGGAAAAGGTATGGTAGGACAGTTGAAGGAAATCGCGCAGACTGTGCAGACCCAGGGTCATGCTGGGTGATTGCCGCTGGAATAGGACTGAATGGGGCCGAGGAGGGTAGTGATGGGGAGGAGCATTCCGAGGGAGCAACGGCCTGTACCAAGGGTACTGGTTACAGCACCTGGACTGCAGAGCATGAGATGCGGGCAGTTCTACCACCCAGGGGTTGGCTGGTCATCTGTGAAGCATGTGATGAGGAATCTGACTGTAGGAAGCATGTGATGTAGGAATTTGAATCCACAAAGGCTTTACCATGGGTTGCAGAAGAGCGTCACAGTCAAAGCGAGCTACATGGTGAGGCTGTTGTCCAGGCTCTGTGGGAATCTGAGCCAGCAGAGGAGGGTGAGTGGTGGAGCTCCAGATGCGAGAGCATTGCCAAAATTGAAGAAATATGTTGGAAGGCATGAGTTGGATTCAGCTTTGACTGGCTTTGGAGAGAAGGAGGCAGAGGAGGGTGGGGCTGAAGTTGACTCAAAGCGGTGAACATTGTGAATTCTACCCATTTGTTTGAAGGTGGGAAGGAAGGAAGGAAGGACTAGAGAAATCAATATTGAATCTTATAGGAGAAAGAGCCAAATGATGCTTTGAAAATAGGTAGGTGTGCTAAGAATCCCCAAATGGGCCCAAACTTTCTTCCTCTTGCCCAACTCAATGGCTGTCAGACCAGAGCTCTGGGCACTAAGAGAATTACTTCCAGCTGGCCTTAATCTGGGAAACAGCTACTTGATAAAGTAACTCATTAGAGAAAGCATTTTCTACTTTTTCTGCCAAGAGATTAATTTATCTTTCTCACTTTTCCTCTCTTTGAGGGAAGTGGGAAGTGTTGTTTGAAAAATTTAATACGTGTTTACTAATGATGATTAGGAGTAAGTGTACATGCAAGAAGACCTGACCTACATTCTTTTTACTTACTCTCATAATCTGTAGAAGTTGATCTAAGATTTGAACATGGGAAACAAATGGGAAGTGCCACTGTCTGATTTTCTGAAGTGCAGACCTAAGTGTAACTCTGTCAGGTATCAGTCATAGATGTGACATCCAGGTCTCTTGCCTGCTACCCTCTCTTATTTTTCCCCTAAAAGTATGGGAGCAGCCACGCTGTGTGTCATATGATCTGAGAACAGCCAGTCTATGGCCAGTAACCAGGAGAAGGTTTGCAAAGTTCTGGCCAGAAAGAGATAATTATGTTCAAGAGAACTAATCAGATTCTTTCTTGTGGAAGTTTTGTTCCATAAAAAGTTTAAAATCCATTGAAACCGAATGACTCCAAAATTTCATCTCCCCTTCCTGATTTCTACTCTGTGTTAGCAAGAAGCTCCTATAATTCCACTCCTGACCTACTAACACAGGAAACCAGATACCAAGACCCACAGGACCAACCAAGGTACATCTCACTGTTACTGACTATTACAGCTTCACCAGCATGTGAGCATAACCGGCAGATTTGTAGGACCAGATTTGTGGCCCTTGTTCCCACTACTCGTATTGTCTCCACCTCTGCAACATCAAATAAAGCGCCCAACTTCAAGGGAACACAGAACAAAATGACTATGACTGTCTCTTACTGACGTATTTAAGAACATGGACCATGACCCTTCTCCCCTTTATGTCCCTAGTATCGTCCCAGAATCAAGGCACCGTCCTCCTGAGCATCATCAAGTAGACATGAGGCACCTCAGACACAGCAGCCAGTTCTGAAGACAAATGTGTAATTATCTGCAGCCTTTGAAAACAGTAGTCTGAAGGGGCCTGTCGCCATTGGCCAGTCATCACAGGAGCAGCTCCTCCGAATGACAGCCCAGGATGCAGCGCTTCCCAATTATCCCAGGGCTAATTTACTGATCATGCTGTCAGGCCAGAGCAGTCAGTGTCTTGATCCAGAGGAGCAGCCCTGGGCTGGCTGCCTTTGTTCAGATCCCACGCGTCAGGGAATCCCTTCGGCTGCCTCCACAGGCTTGGTGGGGAGACTGCTGTCCACTGAACAACAGCTCTCTGAGGCTGCAGAAGAGAAAGAAAAAGGAAGGAAGGAAGAGAGAGAGAGAGAGAGAGAGAGAGAGAGAGAGAGAGAGGAAACCTTCATTCTGCCTCATAAGGAGTTCAAAGGGCCATTTTGCCTTTTTGCCATTCAGATCTGCCTCTGCATTACAAGGGGTGAGAGACACAAGGTGAGGTCCCTGCAGTGTGGCTCAGAGATTTGTCAGGTAATGGGCTGATCAGGGGGAGCTTCTGAGGTAATCCTTATGGACTAAATCAGAAAAGGAAGGAATTTACAAACCAAAAGCCCTATAAGGTATCATTTCACCCCATGAAAATAGCTGTTAAAAACCAGTACATAAAAAAGGTAACAACTAAAGGATGTGGAGAAATCGCAATTCTTGTTCATTGAAGATGGAAAGGTAAAGTGCTGCAGCATCTGTGGAAAAAAAAAGAATGGGCAGATGCTCAAAAAATTAAACATGAAAATACCATATGATTTAGCGATTCTGCTCCTGGGAATCTACCCAGGAGAACTGAAAGAGATCAGTGTTCACAGAGTATTGCTTACAATAGTCAAAGAACGGAAATAAACTCAATGTACAGTGTGCCACTGTAGGTGATGAATGAACAAAATGGTAGTGTATGTACATAGAATGGCGTATATTTAGCCTTTAAAAGAAATGTCACAACATGAATGCTTCCTGAAGTCATGCTAATGGAAGTCAGCCAGTTGCAAAGTGAGAGATTTGTTATCCCACTGTGTGCGTTACCTAGAACAGATAATTTTATAGGTAGAAAATAATAATAGTTATGGGTGTGGTGGTCGATGTCTATAATCCCAGCACTCTGGGACTCCAAGGCAGAAGGATTGCAAGCTTAAACTCATGCTGAGTGTTTTGTGACTTAGACCCTGTCTCAAAATTTGAAAAAAAAATTATAGAAAGGGCTGGGGATATAGCTCAGTGTGAAGAAATTTAGTCCAATCTCCAACACACACACACACAGACACACACACGCACACATACACACACACACACACACACACACAACAACAACAACAACAACAACAAGATAAAAAGAAAGAAAGAAAATTTTACCAGGGACTGAGTGGAAGAGGAAACTAGGGAGTCATTAGTGAATGAATAAGTGTGGATTTGCTCCTTGGAGCGGTGAAAATTTCCTGGAAATGGAGAGAGAGGATGAATGTCTATAGTGGCATCAAAACGCATACACAAAAGGGTTAATGAAGAAGGAATGGGAAGGTCAATTTAATTTGCTGAATGTTTTGCCAAGGGCTTACAAGGCTCAGGTCAATTGACCATCTTGAGCTCTGGGGTTTGTAAATGTGTTGTCACAGCAGAAAGCAGTAGATCCTCTGGCCACCCGACCGGGAGGCAGGAGTCACAGCATCAGTCACATCATAAATGTCTTCATCGTTTTATCCAAGTTCAGTCAAATACACGTCAATTTTTCTGCCCATCTCCTGGGCAAGTAGGTTCTGCTTGTGGATGAGTCTTCTCTCCCTGAGGAACCTTTGAAATGAATAAAGCGCTGGCCGGGCCGGAGCTGCTCAGCCTCGCTGCTGGATCTTGCTAGCCAGCCATATGTCTTTTGTCTCCTCCTGCCCTTGACAAGCGAGATGGCTTTGCTCCCACGCTGACTTTGATCCGGGTGACGCTGAGGGAAGCAGACTGTCTGTCAGTCGCGTCTCACCAGAGTTTGATTTAGATGCTAGTGATTAGCAATGCCACGCTACCCAGCGCTACACTCCTGTCCTTACATCGTCCTTGCTGCACAGAGATAGCTCTTGGCAATGCCACAGCAAAATGAGGAAAAGGGGGTAACCAAGCAAGCTGGCATGCTGCTAACCTTGTGCTAAACGGGGAAGCCCTGGCCCCGTCTCTGGCTGAGTGGGACACACGACCTTGGAGGATTAGAATATGGAGCTCAACTTCCTCTGTGGTTTATGCAGTCAGCAAATGCCGCCCGTTGTGAGTTGTGAATGAGTTGACAGACTAAAAACGCTGCTGTTCTCACTCTAGGAAGAAATGCCTGTCAGATTTCTGTGGAGGGACCATGTTGGCTTTCCATCCCTACAGTGATGTACCTGAGATAACCACCTTGTTAAGGGAAAAAGGTCGTTTTTGTGGTTCACGCTCTAGAGGTTCCATCCCATGATCCATCAGCCCCACTGCTTAGACCCAGCATGACTATGGTAGTCACGTGTGACAGAGCGAAACCATTCACATTGTGATCCAAGGACCAAAAAGAAGCAAGAAGGAGAGGCAGAGCTCCCACAATCCCCTTTGATGGTTTACCCCGAATGACCCGAGGACCTCCCACTCGCCCCACCTCCTGGAGTTCCCATTGCCTCCCAGTAGCACGACTCTGAGCCAAGAATTCAACTCATGGCTCTCTGGGGGATGTACAAAATTTAAGCTATGGCAGGTACCAAATGCTCAGAAAGTCCCTGTTTGAACCATATTTATAAATTAGAAGTGAAAACACACACGCCCCAGAAGGCAACAGGCTAGCTTCACTTGTCATTTCTGAATAGATGATTCAGAACAAGTGACAGGGCTTGGAAATCAGTGTTATAATGAGCACGCACGGCGACAACTGTGGAAAGGAGGTGTGCGCAGGGCCAGGCAGCTCCTCTGCTTCATACCCATGTTCTTCTCCGGGGCTTTGCCCCCTTTCCACATTTTAGTGAGACAAAAACAAACCACCCTGATTTCCAGTGCGTTTTCCCCTCTGCCCACTCCCCTCGGGTGCTTCAGTGTGCTGCTGTGTAATCTGACAACATGATCCTGACAGGTTGGCATCTGCCTGGGGTTGATGTTCTGCATTTCTGATGGGACACTAGCTTCATTCATATAGAAATTTTTACCCACAATGCAGGTATAGTGGGTTAAGGGTCCAGCTTCAGATCAAAATCTTACAGCTGGAGCAAACTTGGGCCATCTATGTAGCTACCTTTAGCCTTCTTCCAAGGTCATTGTCACTGACAGGACTATGAATCAAAGAGGTCATTCTATTGAATTCTGAAAAAGCTGTGTGTAGTGTCATAAGAACCACAGGTTTTAATGACATGAGCTTATTATACCTAAAAACCCAACTGTAGTTGTACCGCAAGCATGAAACCAGGTTTGTTACATGCCAGGAGCTTCTTTACTGCGTTAGAAGATGACTGTGAATGCACCCTGTCCTCCATCACCAAAGCACCCTGGCTGTCTGTAGAAATTAGGATGAGAGTCAGGCATAATGGCACATGCCTGTAATCCCATCGCTCAGGAGGCTGAGGCAGGAGGATCATGACTTTGAGGTCACCCTGTGCTACATAGCAAGACTTTGTCTAAATAAATAAGATGAGGATGATGCTGACCCATTTTGTTCTGAATTCCAAAGCCCTTTTCCTCATAGAATAACATGATCATTCCTAGATGCCTAGAATCGTAGTTTATGCAGTTAGAATTTAATAAATTAAGCTTCCTAAGACTTGGAGAATGGGAAGTAATCATTGCTTTCACATGAAGAAGCAGTCACATGTGGGTTGTGGTGGCTCACGTGAAGAGGATGGTGGGCTTGCATAGGTAACACGTGCCACAGCGCCTTTCCCTTCCCCCTCCCCAGAAGCCTCCCCATTATTCTGGTATTGTAATAAGATCAGGTATGTATTCTGGATTCCCCCCTTTTTTTATTATGCAACACTGGAAGCTGGCAGCAAGCACAATTGTGCATTCTGTTGCCTTTCCTAGAAGCTGTTGCCATTGTGTGTTGGGGTAGATGCAGAATTTTGTTCATCAGCACGCTTTCAGGACAACCGCTGATGATATATCCAGGGAGACATTACAGCTGAAAGCAAATGGAGCCAGGCCCAGGGAGCCAGCTTGGCTCTTCTGAGTGTTCAGGTCAGAAGTTTTGGCTCAAGGTCCACCAAGAGTACTTTAACTTGCTGAAACTTTCAGTGAGTTTATAACATGGACACATTACTTTCAACTTGGCCAGTTGCCTGCTTAGAACTGTCCCATTAAATTGGAAGAGAAAGGTGCCAGGCAACGAAGTACTGTCCCAGGAACAGGTACAGTGTGAGCCAGTATCCAAAGGAAGAGGTACACAGTTTGATCATGCTTCTGCATACCACAAAGAACACTGATTTAAGATCAGATGGCTATTTGGTCTCAGTATTTTTGTCGAGATTTCCCTTTTTTTGTGGGGAAAAACGATTTCCAGCCCATTTATTTATCTCTTCTTTATTCTCCCAAATTACTCTTCTAAACTTCAAAAGCTAATTTTTGTCCTTTTCACACATGTGCAGGTGTGTGCACACACGCGCACACACAGCTATAACTGAGATCAGGCTCTTAGATTTTGCATATCACATTAAGGGGCTTTTTGGTAAGGTGTTCCATTGGGATCTGTGCTGTCTGGGCTCCGTGGGAGAAGGAAGGTACTTCTAAAAAGCTTGCCTTTTGGGGTATTTTGACTGCATACTTAGTGGTATTTTAATAGCCCTACTGTTTCGTTTTAAATTAAAAATGCACATGCTCTTTGTCATACTGTTGTATCAGAAAGGAAAGAGGAAGGAAAGGGGGCAGGGGAGACGGGAAGGGAACTACAATATTGCTTTCCAATTAAAAGGATAAGTGGAAGGTCCCTCCCAAAATTTATTCATCATGTTATCTTTAACATTTCCCTACAACAAGCAAATGAATATAGTTCATACAGTTCAAATAAAGGGGTTTCCTCCCACGAGTTTCAACAAATGAGGGGACTGGGCTCACAGGTGTATTTAGTTCCAAGAAATAGAAGCTAAGCCTGTCCACAGAGTTCTGGGACAAGCCAGGTACTTTGCCTCGCTCTGGTTCATTCTTACATGACGTCCAAGAAGGTCACAGCAGAAGGACAACCAACATTTAGGGAATGTTGACGTAGACCTGAGAGCTTCCATATAGTATCTCACTGAATCTTCATCACGAAATCGTGATTTGTTCTTATGTAAGAAAACAAGCACAGGGAAATGAGTTGCCGAAAGACAATTTATGTCAGTGTTGAGATCCCACCTAGATCTAAAGCCCACGTGATTCTCCCTTGAGGTTATGTCACCTGGAGACAAGCAGCCAAGTTGAGAAGCACTCTCCTCTGAATAAGCTCAGCTCCTCACATGGCACAGCCAACGTTTTGTGGTCAACATTTTCATAACAATTGAGTGTGTGTCACTAAAGGCCATGTTGATGTAGTATTTGAATCGGTCATGAACTGTGGCTCTCAAACTTTGGTGTACCCTGAAATCGGAGAACTTGTCTTAAAATATGGAATTCTGGGTCCCACTTGTAAGGGATGTAACCAATACTGCTAACCATAATATACCATGATCCAGGCTTTAAAAAAATTCAAGCTATAACTTTTCTAGTCTTAATGGTTTATCTCGCAAATGGCAAGTGTCACCGGGCAGCTTGACGTTAGGAAACTTACAGCCTGACTTATTACAATAAATGAGATTGTTGTGCGTTTAGGAATGCCACAGGAAGGCCTTAACTTTTACTGAGGTATTAGTAGAAATACTAGGCAGCACAAAATGAATCACGTCATCTAAAAAATGAAAACATTAAATAAGTAGGCATGACCGAGTAGCAGTGGCTATTAACTGTGAGGTAAAGATGTTGCATAGCCTTTATTTAAATTCTAGATATGTAATTAGATAACTAGCCTCACTCAACTCATCTACCTTTTTGGGGAAGAAAGTATTCCCTTTTCCCAGAGTAATGATATGTGGGGTGTCTGTAGGAGTCACTTTGTTATTTGTTATTTTAATGTTTAAAATCTACATGCAGGAAATCTAGTTATCTTTCGACTCTTAAATATATTATCTTAAACGTAATTAAGATCTTAAAATTGAGAGGCTGGGATGTAGTTCAGAGGTGGAGAACTTGCCTAGCATGTGCAAGGATCTGAGCTCAATTCCCACACTGAAAAGAAAACCCTGAGAATTACGCAAATAGCTGAAAGCAGCCTTTACTATCCTGCCACAACTCTCTGTGCATAACCATCTGGTGGTGGTGGTGGTGGGGGGGGGGGGGCGGCTTGCTCATCAGTGCTCTGCACTTGCTACAGCTTGTTAGGGAAGATGAGAACTGTACAAACAAAAATAATAATATTGGAACAATGCATCATGAAGTAGCAGCAAAAATCAATATCTGGAAAATGTTCTCCATTTTTTTCTCATTTCTGGAAAATATATAATCCACTTTAACCTCATATTTTGATGTGCTTACTGATAAATAGGTGGTCTGGGATGTAACAAACAAGTGGCTGCTGACCAGTACTCTTTACAAGAAATGATATTCATTTTGTTTATGAATGACATCTGTTCTAATAACATATAATATTATGGCTCCAGTACATGCTATATAGAAAAGAAAAAAGAAATAGAGTCGATTTAATATGGCATCTGTGAATAGTTAGTTATGGGAACCTCCAGGTATTTGGTGGTTTCAGCAAAAGTTCTAATTTACATTCCAGGCATCAAGAACTATGGGGAAGATTGTAAAACTGTGTAGACAAAGTATTAATACATCCATTAGTTTGAGAAAATGGAGAAGCACATGCAGTTCCCTGCTCCCCTGAGACCTTTGCTCAATGTGTCCTTTCAGGAATAAGCTGATACAGGTATCTACGCTCCAACGGAGGCTCTAGGGATGGCACATGGAGAGATGGACCATCCTGCAGATTGCTACCAGTGCTGACCGGGAAATGCCCCAAATTACTTGGGGTGGGAGAAGGTAGTACTAAGGAAACATTGCTGTAATTCCTGCGGAGCTTAGAGACATTAACTGTCTCTGCTAGATAAGAAACCAGGATCGGACTGTCACTGTTATTTTTCAACATTACTGAAGACAGGTGACTTTCATATTGCATGTCTATTAATTGACTTTCCACAAATCACTAATTCTCTTTGATCTCTTTAACTTGCATGATTTTTGCTTTTAGAATATTTGATTTGTATTGGATTAAAATGAACATACAAATAGAATGGAATCTGCTTGGTATACATATTACATAAGAGGCTAAAAGATTCTTAGAAATAAAAACAGCATCACAAACAGGTTGAAAATGAGTTGAGAAGAAATTAAAAATCTAGTTTTTTCCCACCTATTTTACTGATACATATAGATGCAATGCATAATGTTTACACTGATCTTGAGTATTTTGTGCATATACATATCATGGCAAAATTACAAATCCTTCCCCTCTCCCTTTTCAACCCTCCCACCCCCTTCACTCGCCCCTCCAATTCCCATTACTCCCCCCAATCATTTCTATGAAATAGCTGTGATCTTGGTTTCTCATGTTAGAGAAACCATTCAACATTTAACCTTCTCCTTCTGACTCACTTCGATGGGCATGATGACCTCAAGTTGCATCCATTTACCTACAAAAGTCTCCAACTCATCTATCTTCATAGATGAATAGCTTTTCACTGTGTATAAATACCACAATTTATGAATCCATTGGTCTGTTGGTGGTTATTTTGGTGTTTTTCACATTTTAGCTATTGTTAGTTGTGCTGCTGTGAACATAGGTATATATGTATCTCTGTTATATGTTGTTTTTAACTTTTTGGGGAAGATTTCCAGAAGAGGTAATGCTGGATCAAAGGGGATATTTATTTCCAATCTTTTGAGAAACTTCCATACTGATTCCACAGTGGTGGCACCAGTTTACATTGTTACCAGCAGTGCAGGAGGGTTCCTTTTTCCTCACAGCCTCGCCAGCACTGATTGCTGTTTGTGTTCTTGATATACACCAATCTCTCTGGAGTTAGATGGTATCTCAGTGATGTTTTGATTTGCAATTTTGCTAATGGCTAAGGATGTTGAGCATGTGTTTCATGTGTTTATTGGCCATTTGAACTTCTCCATCTGAGAACTGCCTTTTCATTTCCTTTGCCCATTTTTCAATTAAATCTTTGATTTTTGAGGGCTTCCGTTTCTTTAGTTCCCTGTATATTCTGGTTGTGAGCCTCCTATCTTAGGTATTGGTGGTGAATTTTTTTTCCCATTCTGTCAGTTCTCTTTTTACACTGTTAATAGTTTCCTTTGTGGTGCAGAAACTTCTTAATTTGACATAATCCCACTCATTAATTCAATCTTTTTTTTGCTTTTGGTGTCTTGTTAAGACAGTCCTTGCCTATACCTATATATTTTTAGATATTTACCTAATTTCTCTACCATGAGGTTCAGTGTTTCAGTTTTATTGTCTCAGTCTTTGATTCACTTTGTTTTACTTTTGGTACATGGTGACAGGTGTGTGTCTAGATTCATTTTTCTGTGAATATCCAGTTTACCCAACATTTTTTTTTTTTTTTTGTGGAAGTGACTACCTTTTTTTCAATGCATGTTTTTGGTTCCTTTACCAAAGATCAAATAGCTGAGGGTATTTGAATTTGTTTCTGCATCTTCAGTCCTCTTCCACTGGTCTACCTGTCTGTTTTTGTGCCAGTGCCATTTAGTTATTATAACTGTTGATTTGTAGCATAACTTGATGTCTAGAATTGTAATGCCTCCTGCCTTAGTCTCGTTACTCAAAATTGCTTTGGCTATTTTAGGTTTTCTTTGGTTCTGTATGAATTTAAGAATTGTTTTATCAAGCTCTGTGAAAAAAAATAGTTGATATTTTGATAGGAATTGCACTGAATCTGTATATCAGTTTTAGCAGTATACTGATTTTAACTATATTGATTCTGCCTATCCCAGAACAGGGGGTGTCTTTCCATTTTCTGATGTCGTCTACAACTTCTTACTGCAGTGTAATATAGTTTTCTTTCTATAGGTTCTTCTCTTTTCTTGGTTAGGTTTACTCATAGGTATTTAATTTTTTGCTGGGCTATTGAGAATGGAATTGTTTTTCTGAGCTTTTTCTTAGTAAGTTTGTTGTTGGTATAGAGGAAGGCTATTGATTTTCTAGTATTGATTTTGTAGCCTGTGATTTGCTGAATTTCTTTATTATTTCCAAGAGTTTCAAAGTGAAGTTTTTGGGTTCTTCTATGTAGATAATCATATCATCTGCAAATAAAGATAGTTTGACTTCCTCCTTTCTGATATATATTCCTTTTATTTTACTTTCTTGCCTGATTGCTATTGCAAGTGTCTAATGGACAATGTCGAATAAAAGTGGTAAGAATGGGCAGCCTTGTCGTGTTCCTGATTTAAAAGGAAATGCTTTCAATTTCTCTCTATTTACTATGATATTTGCAGAAGGTTTGGCATATATGGCTTCTATCATTTTGAAGTAAGGTTCTTCTATATCTTTTTTTCCCAGAATTCTTTTATTATGAAATACTGTTGGATTTTATCAAAGGCTTATTCTGCATCAACTCAGATGATCATGTGCTTTTGGTTTTGCTTTTGTTGATGTGGTCTATTACACTGATTGATTTACGTGTGTTGAACCAGCCTTGCATCCCAGGAGTGAAACCCACTTGATCATGGTGTGTGATGTTTCTGATTACTTGCTGGATTCTATTTCCCAGAATCTTATTGAGAATTTTTGCATATATATTTATTTCGATGATTGTTCTATAATTTTCCTTCCTGGTTAAGTCTTTGTTTGGTTCTGAGACTAGGGTGATGCTAGCCTCTGGAAATAAGTTTGGTAGTGTTCCTTCTCTTTCAACTTCATGGAACAGTTTGTGAAGCATCGGACTTAGTACTGAAAAAATTCTGCTGTGAATCCATCTGGTCCTGGACTTTTCTTTATAAATAGAATCTTTATTACTGCTTCAATTTCTGTGTGTGTAATAGGAATGTTCAAGGTTTTTATGTCTTCTTCATTCAATTTTGGTTTTTTATATGTGTCTAGGAAGTCATCCATTTCTACTGAATTTTCTAAATTGTTGGAATTTACATGTATGAAATAATTTCTTATAATACTCTGAGTTTCTGCAGATTCTATTGTAATTTCACTTTTTCATTTCTAATTGCATTAATGTGTGTTTTTTCATTCCTTTTTGGTGAATTTCACTAGAGGTTTGTCAATCTTGTTTTGTTTATTCTTTCAAAGAACCAGCTTTTTGATTTACTAACCTTTTTTATTGTTTTTTTAGTTTCAATTTCATTGATTTCCGATCTAATCTTTACCATTTCCTTTCTTCTACTACTTTTTGGCTTAGATTTTTTTGTTTCTCTATGACCTTGAATTGCATCAATAATGTGTTTATTTGTGATTGCTCTGTTCTTTTGATGTGTGCATTTATGGCTATGAATTTCCCTCAAAGTACTGTTTTCATGGTGTCCCATAGATTCTAATATGATGTACTTCCTTCATCATGTAAGTCTATGAAGTTTTTGATTTATTCTCTGATTTCTTCTGTGATCCATTCTTTAGTCAGTCATAAGTTATTTAGTCTCTATGTGTTTGTGTATTTTCTGCTGTTTCTTTTGCTGTTAATTTCTAGTTTTATTCCACTATGATCTGAAAGTATAGAGGGAATAATTCCAATTCCTGAGTACTTATTTAAGCATGATTTATGGTCTATAATAATGTCTATTTTAGAAAATGTTTCATGTGCTGCTTAGAAGAAAGTGTATTCTGTTGATGTTAGGTAGAACACTGTAGACATCTGTTAAGTCCAAGTTATCTATAGTGTCATTTAACTGTTGTATTTCTTTGTGGATTTTCTGTCTAGTTTATCTGTCTATCTGTGATAGTGGTGTATTAAAGTCCTCTACTATAACTATATTAGGGCCTATATGTCCTTTCAGATTTAATAGTTTTTGGTTTACATAATTGGGTGCTCCAGAGTTGGGAGCAAATATATTGATGATTGTGAATTCTTTCTGTTCTGTTCTTCCCTTAACCAGTACATAGTAATCATCTTTTTCTCTCCTAATATGTTTTGTTTTAAAGTCTGATGAATCTGAGAATAATATAGCTATTCCTGCACTCCCATAATTCTGAGGTTGTTTTTGCTTGAGTCATCCATCAGCTGTTGTAACCATTCTCTTCCTTGTTTTTTGTTTTGTTTTGTTTTGCATTCTTCACTCCCTGTATGTTCCAGATTATTCACTTTGTCTTCCAGGTCTGACAGTCCGTTCTTAAAATGTTCAAACTGGTTGTTCATTTTTTCCTGTGAGTTTTTCGCTTTTTGGAGTTCAGCTTTCATTGTTTTTACATCTTGGCTGAATTGTTCCCTGATTTCTTGAACTGCCTTCACTATCTGTCTGTTTGTTTCTTCTTTAAGTTCCTTGAACTTCCTGTCAATGGTTTTTTTGTACTCCTTGTAAGTCTGCTTTGAGCTGTCTGTACATCTCTTTTATGTCCTGTATGAGCTTCTGGGCTCAGAAATCATCATCTTTTTTTGGATTTACTATTTGTTGGGTCTGCCATTTCAAGATCTCTGGTATCAGTTTCTGGAGTGTCAGGCCTTTTTGTCAGTGACTTAGTACCTCGTTTCCCTGTGATTCTGGTGTAATAAGTTGAAGCTCAGGTATTATTAATGGACTCTCTTTATTCCAGAGATACATTTGTTGGATTTGCCTTAAGTGTTATTTGGATTTTCCTCCAGTTTTAGAATTCAGAACAGAACTATTTTCAATTTTTTTTAGCTATTAATTTTAAAGGTATTTTCAATGTCTAGACTTTTGCTGAGACCTTAATCATCTGCACTCTTTGGTGGGGAAGAAAAAGAGTACAGAAGTATATCTGGTGTATAGCAAGAATATTTGTTAGCATATCGTGAGTATGGATGTCTTTAGCAATCTTAACATCCAAACTTTCAATAAAGGTTTATATTTACAATACTATCCACTATTAACAATTCACTGGCAGATCCCAGCAGCTAAATTAACAATATAACCATTCTACCCACAAGATTAATAGGTGCAATATACTCTTACTACATAGCTAACTTAACCTATTATTGACTTGTTAAAGTGTACTATTGATAATAGTAATATAACCCAGATAACAAGACAGCTTTAGATATACAGTGGGAGGCAGAATATTCCTATGATAGTGAGTGATCTGTCAGTGCTCCTTTCCCAGAGAGCAACCAATAGAGACGAGCACTCAAAGCTATATTCAGATGAGTCAGGGAGAACTCTGAGTGAAGGGGAGAGAGTGTCAGTTCCAGATCTATGGAAATATTTGTGACACTATGCTTAAATAGTTATTCTAGTGGGAAAAGTTTCAGGAACTATCAAATAAAGAGACAAAAGGGGTGGAAAGAAAGGGGAGGAAGGGGGACTTGCACAAGAAAGGAACAAAAGAGTAACAAAGAAAGAGTATAAAAAGTAGAGAAGAAAAAAATCGAGGAAACTTTGTCAATTTTAGAAGTAGGAACCTAAAACAAAGAAAGATAAAGATGCACAAAAAACAGAACAGCAACAACTACAACATCACCAGAACCCAACAGAACCCAAATCAAAACACAATATCAAACAAAACAAAACAAATCAAAAAACTAGTTACCCCCCCTGTATTATTTGAATGTAAACATCCTTAGTTGCTGAGTTTCACAGTCTGATGAGTTCTACTCAGCTACTACTCCTAGGGGTTTCCTCTTTGTCCTTGTATTACTTCCAGCTGGACCAGGTGGGCTTTAGAAGGATGGGTGGGTCCAGTAGGATTTCAGGCTGAGATCACGCATAGCACCCAATAGACCTTAAGTTGCTGCAGCCTCTGGGTGGGTCTGGCACAGTGCTGGATAAATCTAGGCCTGGGATGAGTTCCAGGTGGGTCCCTGAAGGCACATAAGCTGCGAGGGCCTTGGAAGGGTACAGGGAGAGTCTAGTGGCATGGCGTGGGAAGCACCTAGGCCTTGGATGGCTTCTTGGTGGGTCCACTGGCTGCTGGCACCTTGGGAAATCCTGGGAGAGCATGGTGGCATGGCATGGGAGGCACCTCAGCTTCAAAAATCTAGATATTTTCTAAAAGTTCTATTCATGTTGTCTTTTCTTATGATAATCTTCACTAATTATTTATATTCCACCATTTGAAAAGATTTGTAACTTGACCACAGTATGAGTTTAGGTGATCATTTTTACTTCAGAGATATCCAATTATCCAGTTCAATGGGTAAGGTCTTTCTTTCTTTCTTTCTTTCTTTCTTTCTTTCTTTCTTTCTTTCTTTCTTTCCTTCTTTTGAGACAAGGTCTCACTCTGTAGTCCAGGCAAGTTCTGAAATCACTATGTAGCCCAGGCTAGCCTTAAATTCATAGCAGTCCTCTTAACTCAGCCTCCCAAGTGCTGGAATTACAAGTATGTGCCACCATTCCTGACTTATGTGGTGCTGAGGAATCAAACTCAGGACCTTTCTCTTTCTAGGCAAGTGCTTTAATTGCTGTCCTACTCCTTTAGTCCCTTTATGAGAAGTTCTTTGTTTACCGGTCCAAAGGTTTGATGCTGAATTGTAGTAAACAGCAGGACTGGTTAATGTCTGGGATTTAATTTAGGAGATGTTGTTGTTGCTAACTGTTTGAACCCAGGGCCTTATATATACTAAATACATATTGTACCACTGAGCTACATTTTAAATTCTGAGTTTTAATATATAAAAGTGACTGGTTGATGACACCTGAGAGGTCAATGTCATTGAGAGAAAAAAAAATAAGGTGAGAGATACAGGGTACTTTTAAAGCATTAACTTGTACCAGGGTTGTCTGGGAGACAGAAGGACTGAGAAGCAGGCTTACAATTCAGTCTCTTTTGGGGTCTTCTCCTAAAAGACAAGGCCAGGCTGAGGGGACAATAAGGGGTGGTTACTTTGCATAATTCAAAGGGTTGGTGCGGGGGGTGGGGGTGGGGAGTGGGTTTTGAGATGACATAATTGTCCTAGTTTTCTGGTTCTTGGTGCTGGGTTGGCTCAGTGCAGGAAAGGTATAGGCCTTATGTGCGAAAGACAAAAAAGGAAGTGGTTCTGGGTTTTGGCCTTGAGGTATAAACAACTTGGGTTATTCATTTGGCCCTGTGATTATTGGATGCCAAATAGATACAGGAGCTGAGAAAACACAGTAAAACGAGATAAATAGTTCCTTCCACTAGGACCTCAGGATCTAGGAGCTGAACTAAGAATGTAAGTGATCAGGTAAATCCAAGAGGTGTGCACACCTGTGTGCGTGCGTGCGTGCGTGCGTGTGTGTGTGTGTGTGTGTGTGTGTGTGTGTGTGTGAAAGCACTAGCAGCTTGTTATGGTTTGGATTTCAAGTGTCTCCTCAAAGGTTTGTATGTTAAAGGTTGGGTCACAAGCCTGCAGTGGTCCTGACAGGTGGTGAAGCCTTCGGGAAGTGGAGCCCACTGGAAGGAATTTAGGTCATTTGGGGCACGCTTTTGAGGGATACCCTGGGACCCTGGCCTTACCTCTTTCTCTGTTTTCATTTAGGCTCCAGTGAGGTGAGTAGCTTTATTCCACGCACACTGCTCACCATGAGGTCCCCCTTGCTATCAGGCCCAAAGACCAGAGTCAATCTCTGAAAACATGAGCCAAAATATCCCTTTCTTCCTAACGAGTTGATTACCTCTGGTGTTTTTCACAGTGGTGGAAACAAAAGGCTACTGTCACTGAGAGAGACAGACCAGAAGTGGGATTCAAAGTTTCTCTCACTTGTATTCTCTTCAGTACTTAACTAGAGTACTGCAGAGTTGTATAGCTCTGTTAGTAAAGTCTACCTGTAGAAGGCCATAAGGCATGGCCTACTGCCTGGACCATAAGAAAGGATGCAAAGGCAGCTTTCTCTCTCCCTTGACACTGTCGTTGTGTTGTTTGCCACTGCTAACTTAATAAAAGGCTGATATTATGGTTTGGACCAGTAGTAACTCCCAAAAGTCTTACATCTTTAAATGTTATGGATTGTCTATGGAACTATGTGCGATTGGGAGACTGGGGCCTGGTCTACAGAGATGGTCTGCAGGAGTGTAGATTGGATTACAGACGTGTGGTGGGGATTTGCCACAGCTTCCATACCTGGAGGGAGTGTAACACTGAGATTGGACCAGGGGCACATCACTGGGAGAGGCCTGGAAGGATCTATAAGCTGCTTCCTGCCTTCCCTATGGGACTAGACTTGACTCACCTTGACTTAGCTTCCTGCTAGCAATGTCGTTAGGAGCTGCCTCCCACTCTGCCTCTGCCATGTACTTGCACTGTTGCTGGCTGCCCCTGAGTAAACTGTGACTTTCTGAAACTTTGAGCTAAAATAAACTTTTCCTCTCCTAATTTTCGGATGTTGGGTCTTGAGTCACAGCAATGAAAAAGTAACTAAGACACCTGATATATCTTCTTTTCCCAAATGTAAATATTCATTTTGCAACTAATGCTAGTGTATTAGTTTGGGTTCTTTCAAAAAGGCAGGATTTACAAAAGTTATAATGGAAAGGATCTATTCAGAAGGTTTACAAATCCAAGGATAGAGATAGTCCAAGATGGTGGCCTGAAGCTGGAGTGTCCAATGGCTACTCAGCTGCCAAATAGAACTCCGGTCAGACTGCAGGACAGCCAGTGAGAGTCTACTACAGATCTTTGTTGTTTGAAGAATAATGGTGAAGCCCAGAGACTGAAGATCAACGACTGAAGATCAGCAATGGGCAGTCAGGCCCAAGTCGAAGTGAATCTCTGATGAAGATCTATATCATGTAGCAAGTTGGCGTCTGTAGACAATTGCCAAGGTGAGAGCTTACCCAGAAGAAGCTGTAACAATCTTTCTTCTTCCTTCCTTTTGGGCCTCCCACACCTGCATGGGTGTTCTTCCCTCACTCACACTCTAATCCAGGCTAGTTCTCAATTCCCAATCTAGGCGTGGTTCCCAAAACCTCATCCGGGTGTGGTTCCTGATTGCCTCAAGCTGACATCATCTCTCCAATGTCACAGCCAGTAACCAATTTATTCCCTTGCCCCCTTTTTCCAGGAGTGGGGATGGAACCCAGAGCATCACCCATGCCAGGCAAGAGCTTTACCACCAGGCTTCACTCCCAGAACAGTTGTTCACATTTCCTCTTTAGAAAATAAAGCCACGTAGAGTTAAAATAACTGGGGCTAGTCTCAGCTGATTCTTGATTAGCTGGTGTGTGAAAGGGAGAGGTAGCCCACCACACCCATATTTGTCTTGGGCTACATATTTCTTGGCCAGATGCTACATTGGCAGCTCCCTGTCCTAGTGGGATCCCAGCCAGGTACTGCCAGCCCCTGGAGGGTGTCACCTCTCAAAGGGTTTCCTTATGAATTTGGCAAAGAGTTACAGATGGGGATGCTTGGAATGTCCCATCCACCGCTAGTAAACAGCAACCCTTGCTTATGAGGAGTGGTGACAGGGTCGGGGAGTGAGAGAGAGAAGCTGTTTTCCATTTATGTGGGAAAAAGCTGACACAAAGATAGCTAATAATTAAGAACAATTTTTCTCACACGATAACCATGCAGATTCAATCTCCTTAATCTGAAGGCATATGATAGAAAAATGTTTATTTTTTTGTCCCCAGTGTTGGGTGTGTTAATCTGCTTTCTGTCACTGTGACAGAACACCTGAGGAAATTTTTGTTTCCGTTAGTTAGTGTCTGCTAAGGCAACAGGTATCCAGCATCTAATGGCCCTCAGAGTGATGCCAATGGCTACTGTGATTTTAGGGTCACCTGTGTTCCAATTCTTCTGCTCCTCAAACTTTATTGTGTATGGGATTCATATGGACATTTACTGTAAGGACAGATTCTAAAATCGCACCCACAGAACTTGAAAATTCTCATTTGCATTGATGAGGAGGTTAAGAAATTCATTAATCAAACCCCTCAGTTGATGCTGAGACAGTTGGCCTGCACAATACACTTTGGGAAACAGATTTCTAATTCGTGGTTTAAAAAAATACGTAGTATAGCCGGCAAAGTAATATCAAGCATTGCATTAGCCAAAAGCAAGTTTCATTAGAACTTGTTAATGTATGCCCGTTCTAGTTTGTATTTAATCATTGTTTGATATTTTACAGCAAGTCAACAAGAGGGATTTCAAGGTTTTATCAATAACATTCATCTTTGGTAGAAAACTGGTAGTGTTTTTATAAACTGAAGGGAAAATATCAAAGAATATCTAAATCAGCTAAAAGAAACTTTATAGTCATCAAAGAAGGCCCCTAAAGGAAAGAGGAAGGATACTTGTTCTAGGTAGTTGAAAAAGGAGTTTTTTTTTTTAACGAAGGTCTTTCTTTCTTTCTTTCTTTCTTTCTTTCTTTCTTTCTTTTCCCTCAAGCAGGCGCTTAAGCATTTTTTCTCTGGTTATTGCACATCTGCCCTGATGACTCAATAATCCAAGTTCCTTCCTGAGACTGTAAAATCCCTTCTCCAGACTCAAAGGAAGGTGAGGACACTGGGTATCTGGGGCTGGATCCCAGCACAGGCTCTGGGGGCTGTGCAGATTTCCAGCACTATCATGTTATTATAAACGATGTTTTCAATCAGATTTTACATTTTACACTGCGTAAATAATAGATATATTTTTTTTCCTGACTTTAAATCTCCCAACACTAAGTATGTGGGAGAAAAAGACTGAAATTGAAGGAATGCAGAGATAAGGAGGTCAGGAGAAGAAATGTGATTTCCTCTTATGATTGAAATAAAATGTACACAGGTGCGTTCTGAGCTGTAAAGATCTGACTTACAAAGAAATGTCCTCTGTTCTAAAAACATAGTTATAAACACATGTACATACATTTATATGTGTGCGTATAAAATATAGACTGCATATCACTATCTACCTACCTATCATTCATTCTCCCTTATCTGCTGCTCACTGACCTGTGTCTAGGCACTGGTGCTGATGTGGGAACTCACCAAATGGATTTTTCTGACTTCCTGTCAGCTTTCTCTGTCTTTAAACATCTATACCTCATTCACCCACCCCTTTTCTTAATAATTCTATTCCCAGATCTTCAGAAATATCTCTCACCTCTTGCCTGCCCCCAACACCCACCCTCGGCACTGCCACCATGTTTCAGTTTCTTCATTTGAAGTAGACTCCATCATGGCTGGGAAACATTAGAGCAGGGCTGGTGATTCATCAGTACTGGGCAAAGAGGTAAGCCCGATATTCTGAAAGGAGGTCATATTGCTGAAGGGCCAAGGTTAAAAACCCACCCCCAAATCCCTGAAATGGCACAGTCACGCACATTGGAACCTCCAGGTTTCAATCTTATTTCCTTCCCTAGTTAAATCTGTCTTGCCAACCTTTCTGCTAAAACATAATTTATTAAACTTTCTTTGGTGTATCTTCCTTCTTTCCTTGCATTTCATCCATGTTGTTTTCTGCTGCAACTTTACAGCATTTTAGCTACATTATAAGAATTTGGTAGCATTGACCACCAAATAATCTGACACTGTCCTATGGAGAAGTAAATCCTATTCTTTTTTCTCAATAATTTTTATCGTGGTAAAAAAATTCACATGACATAAAATTTAACATTTTTTGTAAATACATGAATTTCAAATTCTGTAACACATTAGAACCTGGGGGTCTGGAGAATCAGTGAGAGTCTATGTCCACCCCTTTTTCAGAGGTTCACCCCTTTCCTATATGACCATTGCCTCTCTTTCTATCCTGTCACTCATGTTGGGGCCTTTTTATGTCATTATTTTTGTCTATTTAATAATAGAGACACCCATCTATAGTCAGTCTTTTGTGCTTGGTCCATTTCACTGACAATTACTGACTCTAGGTGACCCCATTTTTGCTTCAGATCTATCTTTATTTATGGCTACATAATATTCCATTGTATATAGATACCACAACTTCTTTAATCATTCCAGTATTGATGGGCAGGTAGGTTATTTCCAGTATTTGGCTATTATGAATTGTGCTGCTATAAAACATGGATACGCATGTGTCTTTTTGGTATGTTGGCTTTCTTTTGGAAACAGGTCCAGTACAGCAAAACTGGATAAAACAGATTTCCTATTCTCAGCTTTCTAAGGACCCTCCAGACTGCTTTTCATAATGGTTGTACCAGCTTGCATTCCCACCAGCAGTGGAGTAGAGTTCCTTCTTTTCCCCCCACCCTCACCAACAATTGTTGTTTTTTGACGTAGGCCATTCTGAGGGAGTGAGGTGAAACCTAAACATTGTTTTTATTTGCATTTCTCTGATGGCCAGCAGTGATAAAGAACACTTTTTCATATGCTTGTTGGTGATTTGTGTTTCTTTTTCTGAGCAGTTTCTTTTCATTTCAGCTGCCCACTTCTTGATGGGATCATTTATTTTAAGGGGTTTGATGTTTTTCAGTTCCTTGTATATTCTAGCTATTAATCTTTTGTCTCAAGTGTTACTGGTGGACATCTTTTCCCACTCCGTGCCTTGCTGATCCTTTCTTTTGCTCTGCAAAAGCTTTTTAATTTAATGCACTCCCATTTGTTGATTCTTGCTGAGATTGATGAAACTAGACCCACACTCATCACCACACACTAAAGTCAGACCGAAATGGATCAAAGAACTAGACATCAAAACAGAAACATTAAACTTACTGGAAGACAAAACAGGTAAAACCCTAGAAGACATAGGGACAGGAAAGGATTTTCTGAACAGATTACCAGCTGTAAATCCTTATCTTAATTCACTAGCTGTTAAATAATTTTTATATGTTGCACAGTCGATATATTTTATACGTACACATATACATGTCTACACATATGTTTCTGCTTTTAGGAAAAAGGCAGTTATACATCTCACAATCACAAATTATTGCATGGAGTTGGCGAATTGCAGAAAAAAAAAATGCCTGACATCGGGGCAACCTGTCCTTGAAAGATGCCCTTATGGCAAAAAGCAATACCATTACTGCTAATAACTGGCTTCCCAGGAAAGTCTTCTGCATTTTAGTTTCCTCTCAAAAAATTTTTTCCCATCCTATCACACGGCCTGGAGATGATGTTTGAGCCTCTGTGTAGCCACAACCCACTAGTCTTTTGGGGGCTTCCCACAATCTTCCCTGGTGGTTCCAGCCCAAACAGCACCAGCCTTCCAAGTATTGGTGGGAGCAGTTACCATTTTCTGCACTCTTACTGCAAGCCTGAGCTACGCCAAGGGCTACCAAGTCATTATGTCATTTAATTCTCATGACTGTCCCAGGAGGTGAGCACTGTCCTTGTCCCCATTCTGTCAGAGAGAACACTGAGGCTAAGAGAAGCAGCACACCTCGTAAGTGTGGTACAAGCACCCAGGAGTGGGAGCCAAGCCACCTGCTACTTTAGCCCCAAATCGCACCGTCTACTTCCATCTGCCCCACCAGACTTCGGCCCCCAAGCCACGGTGGAGCTACAGGGTTTTCCGAAGAACTGTCTTTGAATGAATAACGGTCTTCTGTGCCACCCACTTGTGTTTGGGCCGACTAGACTTAGCTGACAGCCTGCCTTTCTCCAACTCATCAGCAAAGTTTAACATTTTTTGTCTGTTCTCTGTCTTTCACAGTCTGAGAACTTTGCCAATGAGCAGATGCAGGCAGTGCTCTCAGCTTTCTGAACCTCTACGGCTGCAGGAGAGACCTGGAGTGGGCCGGAGGGGGCAGGGGCAGGAATGCTCAGCCTGCCCTGAGCTCGCCCGCTGCCCTGCTGCGGTCCCCTATCCCCAGCCTCTAGGTAAACCCTACTGCAAGCTGCCACGTCCTCATCTAGACAGGTGAGGACAGAGCAGCTGAGCTCTGAGCTTCCCTCTAGGGCTGAAGCCAAGGCTACCTACGATGCTTTATTTTAAAAAATAAATCCCAAACACTAAGCTGTTGTCACCCTCATTGTGCTCTGCTTTTCGTATGTGCACTGCGTGTATTTGTGTGTATACGTGACTGTGTATGTCTGCGCTCTGTTTGTGTCTTTGCTTATGCGTGTGCACGCGGGGTTATGTGTATATGAATGTGTTTGTGTGAATCAGTGTGTGTGCCATGTACCATGCGTCTGTATCTATGTGTTCTGGAGTACCTGTGGATGTGTGACATTCGCGCGGGGTCCATGAGGTCGGAATACAACTGACAGGAAAAAGCAGAAAGCTTGGCGAGCCCACTTGTCGCCCCAGCCGGGACTGAAGAGGAAGTTACAGTCTGCCCAGGCATCTTGCGCACCAGAGCCTTGACTGAGCCTAGGTGCGGCCCGGGCGGTGGGCGGGGCGAGGCCGGGCGGTGGGCGGGGCGAGGCCGGGCGGTGGGCGGGGCGAGCGGAGCCTCTCCGGGCATGCTCGGCCGCGGCGGCGGCGGCGGCTGGCGGGGCGGGTCGCGCTGGTCCCCGGCCGGCCGGAGAGGTGGCGGCGCGGCGCGCGGGCAGCATGTGGGAGCCGCTTGGTAAGTCCCGGCATTAGCGTTCGCGAATCCCCCCGTCCCTCTGGCTCGCCCGCACGGCGCTTGGCGGGCCGCGCCCGCAGCCTCTCGCGCTCGCCCCCAACTTCTCCGGCCGGGACGTCGCCCGGTCGGAGGCTTCCCGGGCGGTGGGGTGCCGGCGCCCGGGGTCGCTGTCCCGCCCCGCGCTCGGCGCCTGGCCCTGCGGGCGGGGTCTGGGCGGCGGGCGCCCGCGAGGCCGGAGGTCCCGCGGCTCAGGTGCCGGGCCGGGCGCGGGGTCCTGGGCCGGGGCCGCGCTGGCGGGGCGGGGGTCGCCCCGGGGCCGGCCAGCCGGGCCAGCCCGACTTCGCGAGCCTCGCTCGCCACCCCGGCAGCTGACAGCCTCCGCCGAGTCCCCGAGGTCCCTGTTCCCACGGCGCCCTGCGCAGTCGGAAGCTGCGGGCGGGACGGTGGGAGCTGGCAGCCGCGCCCGCTCCCCGCGCGGGGACCCGGCCCGGCGCGCCCCGTGCGCGGCGCGGTCGGCTCCGGGGATTAGGGCGCTAATCGGGGCTAGCTCGTGCCCGGGGCAGCCTCGTCCCGGCTGCTCGCGGGGTGCTAGAGAGGAAAAAAACCCTCGTAGGAGTGCTGTAAATCCCGCTAATCAGCTCGTTTATGGGCGCTGGGATCCTGCCAGCGCTGGGTCTCCGCGTCCAGATCTGCGCTGGCGCCCTCCGGTCACGGTGTCAGACCCTTGCGCGCCAGCCTCTGCCCAGATGCCCTGTGGACTCTGCGGGTCAGCGCCCCGCTAGCTCAGGGTACTGACCACCGAAGCCGAGCGCCTCGGATTCGTCCTGGTGTTTCACAAATAACCTGTGATTTCGCTTTATTTCTTGTAAGGAGTTGGGTGGACCTGGTCACGTCCCAGTCCTGGTTTGTCCATAAGCCCTCCAAGTAGGGGATTTGGGGAATGGCCCTCATGCTGTCGCCTCCTGAGAGTCCCCAGGTCCCAGTGCCTGGCCGTATCTTTTTGAGAGGGCTGGGCAGGGCGGACTCTACAACTCCCTGCCCCCTTCCTGCCCGTGACTTTTAATGTGGTGTTTCTTTCACAGCCTTGTTTTTGCCTCCTTTGGCTTTTATCTTTTTCTAGTTAGGAAGAATAGGCATTCAGGGATTTTGGGTGAGGGTTGGAAGACAGGGATGAAGAGGGTGGGGGAATTTCGGAGACGGGAAGAATTGGTGGAATTCTGAAGCCAGAATTACTTTGCCAAAAAAAAAAAAAAAACATAAAAAGTAGAATCTGTAGTGTAAGCTGAGTCGTCAGTCACAGGCTCTACAGGTAAAACTTTAGGGAAATGGTGTCCTGTGTCAGGCAGTTTTAGAACTTAAAATAACAGGATTGAGACCATCAAAGCAAAAAATGCCTGCAAATTATATGGAGAGTCTGATATATGGTGGTTGTGGTGACTTTCGTGCGAAATTTGCAGTTTAGTAAATTCCTTTGGTTTTCCATGCTCTTCTGTGGATTAGAACTTAAATCATTTACCTTGATACCAGGTGTCTAATTGGCAGTCCCCAGCTGGAGGCACTCACTTCCTGAAGGTTTGTCTCTATTCCTCTAGGCGAAGAGTGTGCAGAAAACTTTCCCTGGGGCTGGAGTGGGCAAGCAAATATTTGTGGAACAGAAGCCTTTAATCTGTTGGGCCTTCCTCTTGAAAAATTTCACCCTCTGCTGCAAAGAGTGGAAGGTCAGGCCTTTGGCAGGCTCAAGGGGTTTAGGGGGCAGGGTGAGTGAAAGAAGCCCATGGGGTGGGGAGGGGGTCTTTTCACCTTTTGGAACATAAAATGCCTGAGTGGCCACATGCTCTGGAGGGTTTGACATGCTCATCAGAGTTGGTAACTCATCTGAGATATCCCAGATTCCGGAGGCCTGGAGTGTATTTTTCAGTAGCTGTAAAATGTAACTGGTGTTCAGAGATAAACAAGGAAAACAGAGGCCAATTCTTTCAGTTAAAGGCAAATATGAAAAGATCCTTGAAGTCCTGTTTTTTAAGATGCAATTTAGAGATAAATCCTTTCTTTCCCATCAGTACAGAAAGCCCAGGAGTTGGTTACTCCTCCAAGTCCTTGTCCTTGCTGGGAGAGCCTTGTAGTTGGGAAGAACAGTAAACACCAATTGTGGTAGGAAGCCAGAATTTCCCCCCTAATGAGCTTGGCAAGACTCCACGGTAATTAATCTAGAGAGAGTTTAGAACACAAGAGTTGGGTTGAAACAATTGTTCTGTTGTGGGTTTTATTTTGATAAGCAAAGACTGTGTCTCAGAAATCCTCTGGGCCTGTTATTTACTACTGTTTCTTCTGGTTCTTAGCAGATGTTGTTTTTCACCTTTTGGGTGGGGAAGGGTTATCTGCCTCATGGAAACATTAACTGGCTCAGGGAATGCTGAGGGACAGTCACTTGCTCAAGCCAGCAGCCTGGGAAAGTGTGGGCAGGCCTGTTTGCACTTTGCCAGGTCTCTTAAATGCTAAATGCCTTGAAACTACGTAAACCCGTCCAGTCCCAGCTTCTACACTAAAACGTCAGTTACGTTGATTTGAATTGGGGTGTCTTGTTTAAAAGGTATCTGTTACTTTTACTTTCTATAACTGAATGTATTTTTCCAACAACTTTCTGTAAATAATGTGATTAGGAACAGCCCGGCCAAACTGGCGAAGATTTATTATCAGACCACTAGCTGTCCTGTAGAGTTTCTGTCTCTCAGTTGTCTCTTTATAGCTTACCACATAAGCATGTTTTTTCTATGTAAATGAATTTAGATACCGTTATCCACAGGCACCAAGGGATATTTCAAAGAATCAAAAGAAAAAGAATCAAAGTAACTATGTATAGAAAGAAAGGGTGGAGAAATAGAAACCAACTGTTGCTGCTGGTTATCTCTTGGCACACTAGAGTTATTAGGAATCTTTTTTTTTTTTTTTTACTTAGATTCTGAGTTTTGCAGTGCTTTTCAAAAACAACTTTATGTGACTGTTAGAATGCAAATAAAATGTGAAAATTACATGAAATAATATGAACTTCACCTTTTGTATAAAGCCTTGGCTTTTTTATTCTAAAGATATTTAAAACAAAGAACAAAACTAGTATGATAAAAGTTTCATAGAGTATTTTAGGAATCTTTAGCACGGGGAGCTTGACATGTATGTTGATGATGGAATCAAGTTCTGATCGACTGTAGGTTTTAAAGTTATTTTTACAAATAGCCCCAAATTCCAGAGAGCTTAAAAAAAATCTTACCCAATTTCAGACCTTTCCTAATGACTTGTAATCTTTCAGAAATGTTAATGAGGTACTTAGGGTCTCATAAAAATGGGGAGAAATAACCAGAAGTACTAGTCCTGTGACAGAATTTAAACGTGAAAGAGAAGACAAGAGAGAGGTGTGTATGTGTGTGTGTGCGCACGCATGCGTGCTGGTTGTTGAGGGAAAGACTGACTCAGAAGAGATAATACTTAGAAATGAAATGTGTTAGGCTTAGCACTTTGTTCCCCTTTTCTTTCTCTCTAGGCCACTGTCTACCCAACAAGATTCACCTTTCAAGGTATTTTGGATCTTAAGCCCAAGTTTCCCATCTCAATTTTTTGTGTCTTTGTTGCCTTATGGACAGCTAGCTTAGAGATTCCTGCCCTGCTAAGATGATCACATAATAGACTAAATGTGCTTTTCATGCAAGACACCACCAAATTGAGGGCTGGAGCTGAGCTGCCTGCCCTACAGTGCGGTAGCCACACTCTGGTCGAGTGCTTCTCGACCCATAACTTAACGGGAGTCCTGCAGTTATGTATCCAGTTGTTGACTCAAAAGGAATGGTAATAAACTTACACAGTTCCACTGTTAAAAAAAAAGCTATAGAATGCATTAAAAATCCATGTATCAGCTAGCACCACAGTCCATTCTGGTTTGTTTTATGTCTTCCCTATTTACCTCTCGTGTAAAGAAAGTACTTTGTTATATATTAATCATAACATTAGAGCTAAAACTTGTCAGTTGAAGAAATATTTACACTGAACTGCCAACAATTCGAGGGACCAATTACATCTTAAGTATGGAATGCCAGTGACTATAACGGAAAAGTTTTAGGTTTTTTAAAGTAGCAACAATGTTTAGTCAAGACCTTTAGAATGTAGACTGTAATCTTATATTAGATTTCTTAAGCAGGGCGTGTGATTGTAGGCTTACTGGGAACAGGATGGTCACATGTGCCATATGTGAAGACCTCGTTTGTAATTCCCTGCTCATTTATTCTCTAGCCCAGTGTTTCTTTCATGGTCATTGAGTCCTTCCAAATATATAATAAACTTTCAAAAGATACATTTTTCTAATTCTATCTACGCAACTCTTTATAGGGTTTTATTTTGCCTAGAATGTGAACTAAAAACTAATAAAAGAGATAAATACCTTTTCACTTACCACATTATTAAAGCTTTGAAAAGCAGGATTTATTGTTGATGAAGACATAATAAACTATGTTATTTGTTAATAATATAGGCCATAACTATATATTAAGTTATATAACAATATTATAACTTAATATGCTGAATTATGATTGATGACTAATGATGAAATATTCTTATTAATATAACTTAATTTAGTTAGTATTAATAATGATGTATATATTGTATTACTATATATACTTAAGCTAACATTAAGTATATAAAGTCAAGTCTCTCAAGTATATGAAATTGTCAATTTGGCCTGTTTTTGACCTGCAAAATTACAATTTCTTGTGGTTCATCCCAGTACATTTTTATGACAACATCGTTAAATGCAGTGTTGACTAATAAGTAAGGAATTTTTAAAAATGTATTGAGCCGAGTACCACTCTTGACATTTTGCCATGTTTCCTTTTGGTATTTCTCCCCCTCTATGTGTATAAATAAAATCCATCTGAAGTTTTGTATCCTGTCTTTATTATTTAACATGAGAAGCATGAGCATTTCCTATGCCTGCAGACACAATACGGCAGCCTGCAGTGTGCATGAATTTTAACCATTCCTTAACTGACATTTAGTTCAGTGTTTTGTCAAGCTTAAAACTTGGATAAATATCCTTATATGTAGGTTTATCAAATTATTTCATTAGGATGGATCCTAAGAGGTAAAAATAATACCTTGTAGAATTTCAAATATTTAAAGATTTTATTACATATCCCCTAATCAATTTTAAGAAAGGAAACATCCATTTGTATGCAGACCCTCATACACAGTGACGTACCCACACATTGGAGAACGCTGGGAGATTACCGTGATATCACCAACAAGAAGCATTGCTTTTTAAAAGCTGCAGTAATCTGGTATGTCAGTAATGGTATTTTGGTTTAATTTGTGTTTCTATGTCTGTAAGTGGGAGTGATTTTTTTATAATTTTAATTAGATATTTGTCATCTTTAATTTTCATTTTACATTGTAAGAAAATTTCAAAGAGGGAAAGAGTTCAGGATGATGCCATGAATTTATTAATATTCTGTTTCACTATCTGTGAGAGCCTTGCAACTATAATATGAGAATACAATATTATTGTTATTAATGGAATGGGTGGAGACATTGATGCCTGCTAGGTGGTGTTTGTGTGCTACTCCCCCTAGTGATGAGAACATACACTATTGGAGTAATACCACGCAGACTGTCCCATCCACCAGGGAGGGTGGTGGCCAGGTCTGTTTTGTCTACAGAGTCTCCAGTGCAGAGGAGTACTGGTGAATCTGGTGCAAAACAAGAGTCTGCTGAATTGAGACTGGAATAAGCGTGCAACACTTGCTCTCTGGAGTAGAAAATGGCTGGGCCCCTTTTGTCAGTGCATGGTCCTTTACCTCTGGTCTCTTGGGTGGCCTCTGCATGGGTGCTAATGAGGCCAAGGTCAGAGGTTCCATCTGCAAATGACCTACTTAGCTTTGTTCTGTGTCATGGCCACAAGCTGCACTTTTGTTCCCCCTCCACCCACCTCTCCTGGCCAGCTGATTTACATTACAACAGACATTAGAACAGACTGGAGGGGACAGAAGATTTCTAGAGCTAGAAGGGCTCTAAGGAACCCCTGGTTCAGCCTACCCATTTTTTTTTTTTTTTTTTGATGCGGTAATGGATATCAAACCCAGGCCTTCACAGTGAGCCACATCGCCAGCCTGAGTTATTTACTTATCTGTTTATTTACTTCTTTATTTATTTTTTTATAGACAGGGTGCTAAAGGCCACTATATGCCCAGGCTGGGCTTAAACTTGGGATCTTCTTGGCTCAGCCTGCCAAAATGCTGGAATTACAGGCATGCATTGTCATTCCAGGCCCCACTGCCCTTCCGTAATTTTTCAGAGCAGGACTGAAACCCAACTTTTCTCCTTTTCACCCAATAGCATCCTGAGCCTGATCTAAATCAGCATAAGTACAGACACCACACACGCACACACACGCACACATGGCACAGCCTGTAGAAACATCCCCACAATGAGGGAGGGAGACAGCTGGACTCTCCTATCCACCTGTAAGTGGCCGTGGTTTGTTGAGTTTCCTTGGAGTATAAATGGCATTGCTAATGCTTAAAGAAGTCTGAAATGTGCCACCGTGTATTCAAGTGATCTCATTCAGCTTTTTTGGAAGGGACAAATAATTTTTGATAAAAATCCATTTGCTATGACTTGGGGAAAAGAAAATTTTGTAGTAATGGGTAGGCTGAGACAAAATGAAATTATATCTTATCTTCTCAAACCAATAATTATTTTCAGCTTTGGAATCGCCATTACCCAAGACATACTGAGGCCAAAACCTGTTGTAGTTCTTCCTTTGAAATTCACTCTTTCTGTTCCTTTTTTTCCCCCATTCCCTCTCTGCTAATATCCATATGTGTCACTTCTAACTAGTTGTCCCCTTGGGGGTCCTCTGTCACACCTCTGGTCCTCTTGTTTCCCACCAGGTTCACTGCAGCAGACTTTTCTTTCTCCAAACCAGTGTATGACTTCCCATTATCTGCTCAAAAAATCTTAATTCTATTGATAGTACACACAGCGGTGCTCCTTTATTTTTTAAAATTTAGAATATCGAGTTTTTGTTGTTGTTGCCACTCCTCTACCACTTGCCATGGGTGTAATTTGTCTGCTTTTTGGTTTCATGCAGCAGGTTTGGGGGTAGCTACATGCCACTTAACAAGTGCTTGAAACCCAAAATGACCGTGAGGTAAATGGCTCTAAGGGATCCACCTGTCCAAATGAGGGAACGAGGGAACAGAGTCTTGCAGTACAGGAAGATGAGGCTTCAGAGGCCCTTACAAAGAGGATGAGCTCCTCACCATGCTGGCAGAGCAGCACAGGCGAAAGCATCGTGAGTGGTGATTTTTATTCCCGGGGCCTCAAGTTCCTCTCTGTCTCTTTCCATTGGCAGAAAGTGTTTTTAAATAAGATCCGAGGTGATTGGTTTGGAGTCAAGCATGTCACCTTTATGTAGCCTTCGTCGCTCCTCCCCCTCCTCTCTGTCGCTCATCACGTGTAGGAGGAAGCACAGGATACTGAGAGATTGTCATTATTGTAGGAAAATGTACCATTACTATCGCTAGGTGTGACTCACAACCCACAGGCTTGTGAAGGTTGTGGAGCAACTGGATGGTGTATTTGTAAATGAATCACATGCTCAGTGTTTCAAGGTTAACCCTCCTGAAGCCAAGAAGTGACCTTTGTGTGCCTGTATGTGTGTGTATGTGCGCCTGTTTGTCAGTGGTGTGTTTGTATGAGAAGAGTCAGCTACAAGAGCCACCCAAATCCACAATAATATTTTTCTCTTTAAATGTGTAGTTTTAAAATTTAATGCCCCCTGGTCTTCTGTTTCTTCTTATTTATGTTTATGCATTACTTACTAAGTTAGGAACTTAATAGTTATAAATGAAGAAATAGAAATGGATGAGCCTAAAACAGTAGTAACATGGACTTCAAAGTTAGATAGATATGGGTCCAGGCCTCAGGTCTGCCACTTAAAAGATCTGTCACTTTGGAGGTAGGCCTTTAGTGTTCTCCTCTATAAAACAGAGACATCCGTGTCTGCATGGGCAAGTTACCTGGGAATATGGAATGAAGTGCACAGAGCCACGAATACATCACGTGTCATGCGGAATGGCTAGTGGCATCATCTTTCCTTCTCCTGCACACTTTCAGAGGGGCTCATAGAGCGGGTTTCCCCTCACGGTTCATAGCAAGTTTATTGGGATCCTGGGGCAGCAAGAAAATTAGCCATGAATTGGAGGCATTCTTAGTGAACGTGTATATCTACTTTCTAGTTGCAGCAGTCCCAAAAGAGGAAGTACATAACTTAGAGCCACCATGAAGCAATCAAAAATCCTAGCCCAGGAAACCTGGTTTCTCACTTTGCTATCCTCCACTTGATCCCCTTGCACCTAAATTAGAAACTGCACACTACTATTTCTTTTTTAGCCGTGTTTCCTGAAAGAGGTGTTTAAACTAGTCTAATAGAGGTGAACAAGACAGTAGTATTTAGGACTAAGCTCTGTCTTCTCATGCAGCTGGATATTACTTGTGTCTTGTTTCCGTCTCTGTTTCTTTGGTTGTAATCTAAGTTTGAAAAGTTTTTTTTTTTTTTTCAAAGTAAGGAGGAGCAAGTACCTGTAGGCCTGGTGAGACGTCCGCTCAACCAGCCTGCTTGTCTAGCCCTGATTCCCCTTAGTTAAACTGAGTAATGTCCCAAAATGTAATACAAATGACTTCCTCAATGTCCCAGTAGCTCCTAGTGCCACATAGTGTTTCCTGGAGTACGTGGCAGATGTGTCAGTTTTACAAATGAGGAAACTGAGGCTTAGAAGTACCATGATAAAGACCAAGTGGAGGGCCCAGCGTGGAAATGTTAGTCTTTCTGACGGCAAAGCCTGTATCTGTACTGGGGCCAGCCATTTCTCTATGCTGGTAGAATAGAGTAGGTGAACAGTTTCTGCCTAAGATAAGGAAGAATCGCTGGACACAAGCTGCCTGGAGAAGTTGGTCCATTTAGGATATATGTCTTTTCTTGTCAATTTTCCTGTGGTGGAAGTTTCTGAATTGTGTCACCCATGTTATCTTTGAAGTAGTGGATCAATTCAAGGACATGTGTGGAGAAAAGAAAGCTTCTTTGCTTTCTCAAGCCAAGGAGAGGGAGGATAAAAGTGACGGCACTGAAGCTGTGCCCTGTGAATTTCCCTTCTGCTCCTGCTGGGCTGGGTATATGTCGGACAGTGGGTGAGAGAGGCCCTCAGGTTCCCACCCTGTAACTCTCCAGGTGTGTTAGAGAAGGAAGCAGAAGATGGCACTTTCCCTTAAGGGATTTGTCCCTTTTTCATATGATGTTTGTAAGACTAGGAATGTAGCTTACTCACTTAATACCTACGATTTTTCTTAGAATGGATAGTATAGCTGTGTTTATTGTTGAGAACATAAAATAAAGAACTCCTCATAGATTTATGGGATCTTTGAGCTTGTAGAAATGTCAGCAGGAGTCTCGTCTAACACCATGATCATCACAGGAACCTTTTCTACATTGGTGTTCTTCACTAGTTTGTGGGTCATGGTATTAGTGGGTAGTAAACACAAGCATTTTTAAAGCAGTGAATTAGAGCATAACAGATTACAGTTCATGCCAAGATATGAGGGTAAATATGTTTGCCTTGAAATGGTGGTTGATATCGATTGCACCTTCCTAAAGTGGGGAGCTCTTGAAGCCAGCTTACTAATCAGTTACCTTGACCTCTGCTTGTAGGCACCCTACTTTCAGGGGCAGTTCTGCTTTGGTGGACTATTCTGGTAGTGTTTGCTTTTTGATAAACGTTTTGTTTGCACTCGTGGCATTTAAGTATTAGTAGAACAAAAATGTTATTTAATGGGCTCATTGGTCTCCTGTTGTTGTGTCCTGGCCTAGCCAGAAGTCTCACCTGAGATTATTTGTAGGCACCTTGACACCTCTTCATAGAAGTTCTACTATGAAAATTTGATTTAAGGCACACAAAAGTAATGAAGGAAAATTCTTGAATTAACTGGCTGGAATATCATACTTAAGCCATTCTCTTCTATATGAAAAAGAGAAGCAGTCTTGCAGCAGCCTTGATCCCTCGCCCTGTCAAGCTGTCGTTGTCCTTGCCTTGGTGCTATGACAACACTGTGAGAGGCTGGAAGCTCTTATCACTCACATGTACATATGCTGTGTTTTAATTGCCTCCCCCCCCCCCCTTTTCCAGCTGCCTCTAAAGATACACAGCAAGACCCTCAAGGACAAAGAATGTGTCTTTGTCATTACAATTTTAAGTCCCGGCCTGTAAAGGCACCCAGGAAATCTGTTTCAGTGTTTTGAGCTATATAAAATAATATTAACTGTTGTTGGCTTGGATGAAGGTCAGAGTATCCATTCACAAAGGAAAAGGTAAGTGAGTGATATAAAATAGGTATGGCTTCAGGTACAAGAATAACGTACCCGCTGGTACAAAGGAAATCAGGAAGTGGTCTAGTGTACCTGGTAAAAATTTACTGCTAACTAAAACTATTGGTACACAACAAATCCATACTCTTATGTGGTGATCTGCACTGCTAAATATTCTTATTGGACTCTCAAAACAGTCTAGTGAGATGGGAAAATAGTGCCATAGCCATTTCGCAGATCAGAAAACTGAGGCTTGGTATAGTTTTCTTGCTCCAGGAACCATACTAAGACTAGGTGTTGGTACTAGGGCTAGTACCTGATTGTATGCCGTTTGAACTGTCAGCGTCCCATTCCAAGATGGGAAATGTGTTGTTGCAATAGTGATGGTGACAGTTTAAACTTACGTTGAATTTTGTTTTGTGGTTATTGTGATAGCAACCCTTGGAGCTGATGCATGAGTGAGTTTAGTGTTAGTGATTTAAAATGCTGATGTCTCAGAACTGGAAAGAAGCTTTGCAGGGTGTCTTCCTAGTCCATTTTACTGGATGCCAGGGTCTCCACCTTGGCACTTCCGCCAACCTACCTAGTGGCTTCAGTCATCGACATGCTTGTGATGGCCAACCTTCTACCTCTTTAAGCAGCGTATCCCATTATTTTAAACAGACAAGGATGCCAAGGAAAGCAAGTGGAGTGTGGCACATATTAGAAATAATCATGACTGTTGAGAAATTTATGAGGGAAGAGGTTAGTATGGGTGTAAAAATGAGGCTGAAGCCCAGGCTCTTGGCTGGGATTGGGAAGGTGAAGGTATTGGTTTAACAGAGGGGATTCTACCATGAATTTGGGTGCAGCACCATGAACCCCTTTGGATGGGTTACTTCCAGAGCTCACGGGTCAGCCCTCGCCCCTTTGCCTCTCCACCCAGCTCTGATCCTCAGCACCGAAGCCAGTGTACTTTGCACTCCTGCTCTTCATGAGCTGGTGTCTCTGAGAGAGGAGAATAAGTTAGGAGTTTCCAACAGTCAGAGCACCGTCAGTTTAAAGCGTCTGGACAGTTGAATATTGTGGAAGATGTTTGTGGCTTGGTATGGGTTGTCTTACCTTTAAGATTTTACTAAATGTAATTGTAAACACTTAACCTTATTGGACTAATTTACCTAACCCCCGTCGGACTATGACCCATGTATATTTTATATGTTATTTTGTGTATTTTTGGAAATTTATTTCTCTTTTACCACTTTGATGAGTGGGGTACAGTACAACCTGCTCTGTGTGGTGTATAGGCCAATGGGTCTGGGGAATCTGGCCTTAGTAACCAGGAAGATTCTGTTTAGAAGCCATTTCCTTACTTCTGTTCCTCAGTGGGTTGGATAGCCAGTTAGAGTATGGTACAATCTGCTTCTCTGTGAAAGAGCCTTGTTCTCCCTTCTTGGGCCTCGTGCCTTCAGGTGTGCACAGCCAGAGAGCAAGAATATGTCATAAGACCTTAGCTCTGAACTGTGGGGCTGGCTGGACAGAAGGGCCTGGAGACACTGGTCTAGGCAACCGTGGATCCGTTCCTAAGTTATTTCTTTATTCTTGGGATGATTGTAACCACAGTCTATTTTAATTGCTCTTTCATTCATCAAGTATTTATCAGGAGCATAATACATGCTGAATGCTTGAGTTGTGGCCCTGAATGAAGGAAAGACCCTGCTGTCATGGCTGGGAACCTGTGTTCTGTAGGCTGTAGTTTATAATGGGATCTCTTTCCTTGCCATCCGTAATCCAGTGACTTGCTCTAGTGAATGTCCATGCTGTGCAGCTCCCTGAAGGTCAGCCGGGGCAGGGTCAGGCATGGTGAAGTGCTGTGGCGAGCTTTCCGGGGTATAATAGCCACCAGAGCTTGTTGACGTCCCAAAAGATGAAGAGACATAATGGAAAATTAGGCACCTGCACAGAGCAGTCCTCCTTGGTTGACACCAGGGACTTTCCGCTCCTGTGATATGATAGGCAGAGCAGAGTGAGGACATGCCCAGTCAGCAGAAGGTGTGACAGACCCCAGGGAGAGCTGGAGCTGACAGGAAGCACGTGCACCTCCTGGCCCCTGCACAGCGGCAGGCATTTCCTGGCCATTGTTATGGTGTTTCCATCCACCCGAGAAGCAGGAGCTCCCTGATCTGGCCAGCTTTGGGATGTTGCCCGGCAGAGCCACAGCTGGCCTCCTCTGGGGCAGAGGCAGTGGTGGACCACATTGATCTGACTACCATGTGTCTTACGCTCTGGACAGACTTACACACAGACCTGCCTCCTTGCTCTGTGGGGGCTTCTGTCCGCCTTGTTCTTCCTTCTTGGGCCTCGTGCCTTCAGGTTTGCACTGTGCTGCAGTGGGCTGCCCGCCGTGTGAGTACTGGTGTAGCATCTGGGTGTGGACACCCTTGGCTGAGACATGCAAGACGTTCTCCAGGAATCATTGGGATGAAATTAAATTCTTAAAGTTTCATGTGAAAAGGACGGGGTTTGGATTGTGTCACAAGATGAATGGGTGTGATTGACACATTGTCTTCTCATCAGGAGTAGAGAGATCAAAAATCTTCGGCTAGCTGCTAGTTAGCCACCAATGGAGCTGCTGGCAGCAGCGTTCCTGACTGCTTCAGCCGAAGCATGTCTTGGCAATGTGTCTGTCAGAAGTTCTTGCTCTGCCCTCTGGAGCAAAACATACGTGTACAGGAGGGAAGCAGGGATGAACAGGGTTGAACAGGACGTTGGAAGTTTCTCTTTTTAGCAACATAAAGTAGTAATTGCAGCTTCCATGTCTGTGTTTATGTTCGCCTCATCCCTTCAGCTCACGGTTTTAGATGAGGGGTGGCAAGAGGTCACTGGGCAAAGTTGAACTTTTCTTTTCTTTCTTAAATACTATTCTCACCAGGTACAGTAAGCATGCCTGTAATTCCAGTGCTCCAGAAGGCTAGGGCAGGAGGATCATAGCTTCTAAGCCATCCTAGGCAACTCAGCAAAACCCTTTCTCAAAGAAGAAATAAAGGGCTGAAATGTAGGTCAGTGCTGTAGCGTGTCTCTGGGATTAATCCCTGGCACTGAAATAAATACCTACATATACACAAACATGCATACACACTTGAAGACTTTTTTCCAAGAGGTAGTGAAGAGAACTAGTTCTCCAAGGAGGACCAGTCACCAGAGCTCTCTGTGTCCCCTCAGGGATGGATCTTGCCACCATGACGGTTCCAGCAGGTGAGCTGTGGTGAAGCCAGTGCACAATGTACAGTGTTGAAGACCTCCTGATTTCTCATGGATACAAACCATCCCGGCACCACCCAGTGCAGCATGAGGATGATCCTGAGGGGCGCCAGCAGGTGAGGACGAGGCCCAGAGCCAGCCATGGCCTGCTGAACGGGTGTGAAAATGGCCCTGCAGCCTTCGCCCACAGCAGGACCGCCCAGGGGAAAGGACACGTGAATGACGCCGAAAGCCGCCATAGCACGCCGCCAAGGGGCCACGGGGAGTGTCCGAGGGCTTCCGCTTCTAGAACTTCTGAGGCAGGGTAAGTGTCTGTCGTGAGCCACCATTTTCTTTTGCCTTGCAAGTTTGGCGTTTTAAGTATACTTTTTAAGCCCTTTGTTTTTCTGGGGGCAGGGAGAGCAGGGTGGGGAGGGGGTGTCTAAGGCAAGGTACTTCTTTCCTTTGTGGTGTTTGGGGTGCTGTAACAGCGCTTAGTGCAAGTGCGGCCAACTGCGGGCCTTCAGCAAACCGTGGCCAGGAACAGGCTCTCTCATACACACACTGGGCTTCCGTACTCTTCTTCTTTGTTCTGTTGCATCACTTTAAGTTATTCTACAACCTTGTAAAAGCTGGTTGGTGTTTCATATGCACACACACGGAGAATCATGGCATGTTTGGATGGCTTGACACAAATCTGTCTTGATATTTTGGCACACTATCGAGAGTTGACAAGGTGTGTGTCCTCTCCACTTGTGAAGAAGAGAACCTTCTGGTGTATCCCCCATCTTTCCCTTGCCTATTGGCCTGCTATGGACCCCATCCAAACACAGCTGTCTCTGGGAGTGTTTCCTGATAACCAAAAAGAAAAAAAAAAGGGAGTTGATTAGGGTAGCAGGGTGATTGAAAGGGAGGTGATTTCAGCAGCTTGCCACATAGGCAGCATACCTGAGGAGCCCTGAAACTTCCTTCTAGGCAGTTATAACTTTGCAGGAAACTTTGTGATCATGAAATTGTACTTGTCTTTAATACTGAATTGTAATGAGGAACAGCTTGCAAAAGGACAGCCCTGAGTGTATGTATGGCACATGTTACGGGCACAGGTATGACCAGCCCGGGATGGATACCTGAAGCACCTGGAAGTTGGGAAGAAACAAACAGAAAAAGATGGTGGATTAAGCCTGAAGGGAAAGAACCAGCCTTCTGTGGCTATAGGTCACCTTTCTAGAGAAAACATCTTCCTTGTTGGTTGAAAATTTTTAGGCATAAAGGGGAGGGATTTTGTTTTGCTAGACAAGAGTATTTAAGTATTTGCTATTTGGGCAAAAGAAGGTTCCTGTTACTAAGTATGAGCTGCCACTAGTGGGTCCACATTGTAGTGGGGAAACCAGGATGGACCTGCAGTTACTTAACCTTGCCTGCCAGGACTCATATCACCTCCTACGTTCTTGTACTTTTTTGACAGCTGTGTTCTCTGGAAGACATACCTGCCATGGATTTTGGAAGAAGGCTCTAATGGACAAGTTGGGTGGGGGTTAAAGAGCCTTGATTGCTATCAGACAAACTTGTGCTTGATTTTTTTCCTGCCTTCTGTCTAGTTTTGTGCTGAGTGTATCTGTGTCTTCCAGGATGGACTGCAAGATGCTGAGGTTGTACTTTGTCTCTTCGGTGTTTTTGTATTTTCTGCAGAGCTTATTACAGTGGTTATTTAACATGTTATTCTTACCACCTCTGTGACAACTGCTGAAAGACTCTGTTCCTAATGAGGTGAAGACAGTGCCAAGGAACTCCTACAGATATGCTGTATAGGTTATGTGGTGTTTCCTTAATAGTTGAAGCACCTAATTGGAATTATTTTTTGGAACAGGAAGCCTTAAATCTTGTTTAGAGATGCGAATGAGCAGTATGGCTCCCTCCTCCATCTACAGCCTGCTCAGGGCATTCTTGCCATTAGGGCCCTCCAGTCCAACCTGCAGGTGGAAAGGAACACCTGCATCTTCAAACAGTCTTTATTTCTGTCATGAATTAAGTGCTAGGTAAGCAGCTTTGGGTGGCGCTTAGGTGTTTTTTGCACAGGTGACTGAGTTCTAAATAGATTGACCTTTCCCGTTTCGGAGGTTTGCTGATTAATTTGGGAGGTAGATAGTAGCTTTTGGATTGAAGGTTGCTGAATTGGTCAGCTTTGCATTGCTGAGACGAAATACCAGATACATACACACACACAACTTAAAGGAAGAAAGGTTTATTTTGACTCACGGTTTTAGAGATTTCAGTTCATGGTTGGCTTGTTCAGAGACAGGAACATCCTGGCAGACAAACCCGGCGGAGCCAAGCTGCTCATCTTATGGCAGCCAGGAAGCAGAGGGCCAGAGAAGAGAACGAGGTTTCAGAGGCATATCCCAGTGACCTAGTTCTCTGACTGGGCCCCACCTCCTCACAGCCCCCTCAGCTGTGAACTTGGCGGTGGGTTAATCTGATAAGGTCAGAATCCCCATGATCCAGTCACCTCTGTAGGCCCTGCCTCTGAACATTGGTGCATTGGAGATCAAGGGTCTTCGAGAGGCCACTGCATATTTAAATCATAGCAGTAGGGTAGAAAGATAAAAAGCATACATGTTTGCAAAACTTTCTGCCAGTGCCTGAAGCCTCAAAGACCAGCTGCAGGGTTCTTGGGTTGATGTGCAAGATGCTTTCTCTAGACCTGAAAATAAAACCCGACAGAAAACTAGGCAATGGGCGAGACTTATTTTTTACCATCAGGAAAAAAAAAAAAATGTTCTCTGTAAGGAAATAAGTACTAATAGGAGAAACCCACCAGATTCTGGCTCTTGTGAATTCCAAATCTGAGTGAATAAATGGGGCTCTGCTGGCTCCCAGCATTTGGTCCTGTGACAAGAGCAGCTTTTGCTGCCTGCCCTGCTCTGCGCAGTGGCCTCTGCTGGGCGGCTGTCCATGGCTGGGGTGGGGATGGTGGGGGGCCACGTGAGGGTCAACTTCAGGCCATCGGGATCATTGGGAAGAGTCATGCAGCTCTTCTAATGCAGTTCTTTTCAGGAAAGTTAAGGTCTGATCTAGAGTCGGGGACCGTAGCTTAGTCCCATCCTCTGCACCCCTCCCTGTGTCCTGGGGAAGACGGAGGTCAGTGACGTTGATTTTGAAGGTCACACGGGCTGAATAGAGACTGGCTTGTTTTATTTTGACAAGACTGTAGAGATATTGGCATGTTGGTAAATTTTTATTTGTTTGTTTTGGGGCTGCTGGACCTTACGTAGGTGAATGCTGTACCGATGAGCTACAGCTCAGTCCTGTGTTGTTTTCTGGCTAAAGAACTTGGAGCCATGAGAACTGCAGTGCTTTTACGTGGCCCATCAGGGGGGTGTGGCGGGCACACTTAGCTGCGAGTCCTAGGCTTCCAGTGCCAGGCGGCTGTTCTGCAGCCTCGCTTGCCTGACCATTCTCTCTTGCTTCAGTGGAAAGAGGCCTCAGGTCTAGGAATGCCACCTTTAGTCCCCTGTGCTGGGCTGTCTTCTCACTTCCTTTCCCCCACCCTCTGCTGGATAGGACAGCAGTGTCCCTTGCTGTCTGCGGAGCTGTGGAAGCACTGTATTTGCTTTCATACATACATTGATAACAGATGTGTTGCACTTCTGTGGGCACTGTAAGGGCTGTGTAACGTGGTGATGCCCTCACCCTGGGGTTGGCTGGAACTTCAAGGGGCTTCTTTTAACTGTATTTTCAAATGTGCAGGCTATGTGCTTTCTAACCTGCTGAAAATACTGTGTTAGTGATATTAGATGAATATTATTTTACGTCCAAGATGGGAAGAGATTGAGAGCTTTGATGGGAATAGAGGTAAAGGGATGTGCAGATTTACTAAAAAAGCTCTTACGAGTAGTGGTGGAGACAGGATGAAGAGTTCTTTCTCATTTGTACATAGTTTAGATTAACGATCAGAGAACACTTGTTTTCTGTAGCTCTGCAACATGTGGGACTGTCCTTATGGCTAAAAAATATAGAAGGTGGTTTTGAGCACTGACCGTGTAACCAATGACTGGGCTGTCAACCCAGCTGTGCAGCAGGACTCGCGGGCCTCCTCCCCCAAGCGTGACCGATCTTTCTTTCTTGTGGCCTCTCCTCTTGCCAGTGTGCCTCCTACGTGTGTCTCCATGTGTTCCCCGCTCCCTTTCCACCCCTGTTTCTCCTGGAAACTCCACCTTATCAGTTCATCTGCAAAATGACTCCTTGGAAATTACTTCCTTAGAAATTACTCTGTCCTGTGGATATTTCCAGTACTTTCTTGGGTCTTCTGAGATCACCTGCTTAGTGAAGCTAGATACTATTATGTAACTCACCTCTGGCGTGGCTGGTCCCTGTAAGGAATTTTGCATTTAGTGAACAAGCTCTCCTTAAATGAATTCACTGGTTCATTCCTGGTGTTCACATGCCTAGGAATTGTGGAAATGTTGAGTATTCGGTTTGTTGGGCTCGCTAGGCTGGGCGATGGAGGTCCTATCTGTGATTCTGAGAGGCTGGTGGGAAGGGTCCATTGTGAGGAAGAAGAGAGTGGACTTTCTTGCTGAGCAGGTGAAGTGTCAGTGGTTTTAAGTATACATCTAGTTCTTGGGGCAGGCAAGGAAGCAGGGAACTTGGCAGAACTTCAGTGGGCTGAGTGGCTCCTGGTGGGAAGCTTTCCTCCTGTGTAGATTCTCTGAGCACTAGCAACTAGGACTTACCAAGATGAAAAGATAAGGGTTGGTGTAAGGGAGCAGCAGGGCATCCAACCGCCGCCCACAGGCGGGAGACAAGAAGAACTGGCCGACCTCCTAAAACATGGGTGTGCTAAGGCTGCTCTGCCAACTGAAGTCTCTGAGGATAGACCCGCTGGGTCCCCCTTTGTCACGTGTCTTGGCATCTCTGTTGTTGTTCTGCCTCCCCATAGCTTGGGTTTGGGGTGGCCTTCACTCTGCTTTAGGCTGCATGATGGCTTCTCATCAGAGCCCACTACCAGCTCCCTCCAATCAGTGTCTCTTAGTTTAAAATTTTCAAGACAGCATTGATGTTGTTGGGTGGCCAGTGGGTACCTCTGCCTTGTAAGGGTACCCTCGCCCTCAACGAGAAAGAGAGGACAGGCGTGATCAGGAGGAGGCAATGACAAGATACCAAGGTCGCCAGAGAACCTGAATGAGGACCGTTTACAGGCCCGGCACATGTTCTCTCATACCCTGTCGAGACCTCTAAAGAATTAGCAGTTTTCCACTGAAGTCACTTAATCTTATGGATTGTAGATCTCAGGGCAAACCTACTCCCAAATGGGATCAGTTCACACATGGTGACAGTGAGCCTGCATGGGGCTTTGCATACAAGTCGCTTAGAAGCAACCCAAAGAACATGTTCACAACTTGCTTGAGAATGCACAAGTGCAGTTATGCACACAAGAGTTAAAAAGAAAGTGGCCAAGGGGAAAGCTCTATGTTTTCTGTATGTGGTAGAAACTGCACCCTTCAAATACAGGTAGCCACAATTGAATAGTACTTAGCTACCATCAGAATAGGTAAAAGACTGTTATCAGGCACTCATGGTTTCCTTAATGTGTTTCCTCTGAGATATCATAATCAGAGGAAGCTGTAAAATAATTGACCGTAGCAGGGGCTTGACTTGGAAAGTTACACCACAGTAGGCTCTTCTCTGCTGTGCCCCAGGAATTCTGGTAAAAGGTTTTGTTAGTTGACCATGAGGATAGCTCGTAATTATCTTCTGTCATCAGCAGCTGTTGTGACTAATTAGAGACTTAGCAAGCCAGGAGAGTCTGTGATGTGGTGGCTTGGGGCCTTCGTCTTGGGAGGTTTATATCTGATCAGTAAACATCCATCCCAGACAGTGCTACTGGATATGCTAAACAGTGGATTTTCAGGGGCTTTTTAAGCTTCTCTCAAATCATATCCTGCTTAAAATGTTTTTTCCAGGAAGAATCGCTCCAAGCTTAACATCTGTTTCTATGTATCTCTTTCTCTGTACAAAATTATAAGCCCGCACATACTATTTGTCTTTTAACTTAATGCTTGTTTCATATCCTAAGCCCTAGCAGCAGGCGTTGACACGCTTGTGAGTATTCATGACGTCTGAGACCCCTTGTTTGCCCCATCTCTGGACACCTCTCCTTTGGGGTGCCTTGCTCTTATTCAGAAGCGTATGGCCTTTCCGACGTGCCTGGGTACTGGTCTTCTCCGGAACATGCTGTCATGTAGATTTTTTTCCTCTCAAGCCTTTCCCAACAGAAAGCAGTGACCAATGCTTTGAACACACACTTTCAGGAACACAGTGACAAGTGCATCCGGAGTCAGTGGGAAGCTTCGGCCGCAGCCTAGCCAAGAGCTTCGCATTGGCAGCTGGCTGCTGTTAAGAGGAGCACTGTTGGTGGAGAGGTTCTTTGGCTAGAGAGCTTGGTGAGTTGGGATCTTGGAAAGACCCACCTGAGATGCCAGATCCTAAGAATGGGAAATGGGGTAAAACAAGACTGAGAAGGAATCTTCAAGTCTCATTACTCTGTTTCCAAGAAGACTGGCTCTCTAAGTTCTTGACAGAGGACATGGAGCCTAGACTAAAGGTGTAGTTGGCATATTGCCATCCATGGGGTCCTGAGGCCTGTACATAGCTTCCCTGTAGTGTAGTGACAGGAGATTGGGCAGGAACGTCTCTCTTATTACCCTGCAGGCGCTTTCCGCACAACCCTGGTGGCTGTCTTTCCTACTCCTCCCCACTCCAACTAGCTTCCAAAGAACAGTGGGTCCAGGGTACAGAGAATATTCCATAAACCTCCACAGAGCGAATGAGTAAGTGAAAGTGAGGGTGGTGAAGGGATGTGAGCAGGAAGAGGGAAACTAGGGACGTTTGTTGTTTGCCTACACAGTAGCACTGAATGGATTACACTAGTAAAGGTTGTTATCTGCGTCAACATCCACATATCCATATGAAAGAGAAAACACGAAAACAGTGTTGAGATAATCTGCCTTACCTTTTAGGTTTACAAGAGAGCAAATGGAGTAGAGCTTGTTGCCCTTGCTGTTTTGTTCTCATGAGCTAAATGCTGGTTTGTTCTGCGTCATCACCAGGAAAACAGGTGTAGCTTCTTCCTTAGAGACCAGCTGTCCCCAGGAGGTGGCAGTATCTGACATTCAGCTGTATCATTGTTTCCTGTTGTTGTCAAGGCCTGTGATCACAACTTAAAAACGAGAGTACCAGTCTAAAACAATCACCACATGAACACAAACCTCAGCCCTTCTCCCCTTTCCCTTGTGCTCACCTTCACCTCTTTCCCCGGTGACACTTGAAAAATGGTTTGCTATTTCTTATCCATTGGCAATTTATTTTAATTGGGTTAATAATAGCTAAAAAAATTAAAAATTCCTTAGCTCCTATGCTACACACTTTAAATAGTTTCTGTCTCTTTAGTCTCTCCCAGCTGACTCCAGGGACAGGTTTGTGAACATCCTCTGTACAGGTGAGGGGCAGAGGCAGAGAGGTTAAGGGGGTCGTTGAAAGTATACACTGGATGCAGCATTCCTCCCGTGCCAGGGTGGATGTCGACAAGCTTCTAACAGCGTGACCACACTGGTCCCTGTTGGGGCAATAAAAGCTAGAGGCTATTGGGTGATCCTGGAGCCACCAGCCTTGGCTGGAGTGTCCCTCTGGGGCAGCTCTCCTTGGGGTTTGGCTGCGGCTTCACCCACCCTCCACTCCCATCCCCTGCCCCTGGCCCTGGCACGGGGTGGTGTATACTGTCTTCCATGGCTACACCGAAGTGCTTTCTTCCTAAAGCTAGACAACTAGTCAGAAAATGATTAAAGGTAGATGCATCTCCCAGGTGTGCACATGCAAAGGGCCACATCTGACATCTGATACACACTGCTACTTTTAGGTTCTGGAGCTTCCCTTGGTAGTTCAGGTGGGAGCCATTTCTGGTGCTGAGCAGAGACTATGTGGGGTGGTTTTTCCATAGCTCAGCAATGCCCTTCCATTGTGATGATGCGAGATTACTGTATGTGGAGGAAAAGAGGGATCAACACAGGGATCTTCGTGTGGGTAGCAATGTTGGCACAGATCCTTGAGAAGAAGCTGCCTTTGGAAGAAGGGAGACTCGGACGTGTCATCTCACTTCTAAATTCAGTCATCAGTGTGTCTGTGCCATTTTAATCAGTCTTAAAAAACAAGCAGCCTTACATTTTAAGTAACTGACCTGAGTCACAGGTGTGTCTCCGTGGAACAGGCTTTCTTCATGAGGAAGTGTGTTTAGGGAAAGGATGGTGACGTGATACAGGTTCCAGTGCTGTCCGGTGAAGGCAGCCCCACGAGCAGTCATAGTCGGTGGCCACTCTAAATAACCAAAAAACACCCCTCTGGAATAGTCTGACAGGTACTTTATTTCACATTATCTGTACTATTTTGTCATCTGCAGTCACTTATTGTGACATTCTGGAAAGAAGACGTAACAGTACGTTAATACTCTGATCGGGCATTTGTAGATTTTCTCATTCTAGCTCCCCCTGTGCAACCTGTAATGATCCTATTGAGCTTGCTAAATACGATGTTCCTCCGGTGTGACTTCGGAGCAGCTTTCTCTTTTCTGACTGTTCTTTAATTTATGCTAACCTCTCCACTTCAGTCAAGCCTTTTCTATGACCCCGTATTTCCCCTTTCCAGAATTAGCCTGCTTGCTGCCCTGTGTCAGTGGGTTATTTGCATGGTGTGGTCTCTTGAATATCCCGTGCCGTTCTGAGAAGGGGAGTGGCAGGTGTCTGGGCTGAGAAACAATCCAAGTACATTTTATAGGGTAAGATGGCCGACTCCATCGCAGAAGCTGACCACGCACCTTATCCTGGGGCTAGCGAGTATGTGCCGCTCTAAAGAGGTGCTCACAGGTCCTCCTGTTTGCCTAGCCTAGAGAAGAAAGTTTTTCCTGGGAGTAGGATGTATTACCTGCAGCCCTAATCTTTCGATTTTGCATCTGGAGTCAAGTGACTGATCCCTTGGAAGGGCACATGGCTGGGGCTCCGTGCCTTAGCCATCCACTGGCATCCACTTAGCACATGGCATCTGAGTTGAAGGCAATCTGTAGCCGCAGCAGGCATCTGCTAGACTACAGATTAAGGATAGAATGAAATCCTTGCACCAGGACACGTATGAGGTTAGCAAGGTGTGCTGCCTCCATACTGCCCTCCACATGGAGGAATCACTGACTAAAGCTTGGCGGCCGCCCATCGGAGGACCAGGGTTAGGATAGCATCTGTGGAGGAAGGAGGAGTGACCACGCTTCTGCAGAGCTCTCAGTGCAGTCAGCCAATTTTTAGACGGCACTTGTATCCTGTGCCCCGTGCCCCATGACTGCCCAGCACACTTCTAGGGTGTAGGATGTCGGACTGTCACAGGTTGTTGTGGCTTGTAAGGACCCTGGCATCTCCTGATAGTCTTCTCAGATATTTCCATTCAAAGCACTAGAATTTTCCTTTTTTTAAAAAAAAGGACAGCTGGGGATGTGGTTCACTGACAGCACTTGCCTGACGTGCTCAAGGACCTGGGCTTGAACCCCACCATTGCATAAACTAAGTAAATACATAGAAGGACAGTGTTTTCTGTTGTAGCTCAAAGTGAGTCCTGTGATCCAGTGGAACTTTCTCCTAGCTTGACCCCTACGTAGCTCTTACACATTCAGTGAGTAGATTAGCTAATTCGTTTCGACTGCAGGTTTTCTCATGTTCATGTGTCATACAGGTCACAGACAGGTCCCTTGTTCTGCTGGCCTCACTGTGCTCCTCCTCTGTGATGAGATGCGAGGCTGGCCGCACGTCTCGCTTCTGCCTCGTCTCTCTCCTGGTCTCTGCGGAATTCTGTACAAAGACCCTGTTTTTCCCGCTGAGCTGAACTTGTCAACGGTGTACTTGGGTTCTCACATTCCACTTGGCTGCCTTATCTTTTCCCCACCCTGTATCAATACATTCAGCATGTTTAAGAAAGAAGTCCCATTGTGAATTTTTCCAAATGTCAAATCATTAATTTCTTTTTTTAAACATGAACAATTGGATCTCATTGTATTTTCTCAGAGGCATTAGAAAATATATTCTTGTCTTCAAAGTCATATGAGATAGTGTGTAAGCGGTGTCAGATATCAAAGCTAATAGAGTTTGCAAAAGTGATAACTTGTCTGAAGGAGAAATTGCACAGAACTCTCACCATGTGGGGTCCACTTGTGTTTGTCAGCCTGGCTCAGACATGGTACAAAATAGATATTCGTTAAATAAATGTTTTGTAGTTTTCTATGTCATATGGATTGTATTTTACTATAGATTATTTAAAATTTTCCAGGTAGCTTATATATTCCTTAAATTGGGCTTTTGGTATATTAAGCAGGTATGAAAAAGTTCAATCCAGGATGCTTATCCACTTATAATTAAATTGGTTTTGGCAAAGTTAAGGTGATAACCTGTTTTCAATGGAGGAGAAAACTGACCGTATTACATCTCTAGGAAGTCACAGTCTGTTGATATTCTTGTCCTATTTGTGTCACTTTTTATTTGTCTTCTGACTATGCTCAGGCATGTACACACACAAGTAGCACCTTGGGATGTCAGCCACCTCTGCAAACACAGCACACATTCTCTGTGAAACCACAATAGCAGCTGAGACAAAGAGCTAGAGCCACCATGCTGTTTCCTCCATGGAGGCAGGCACCCCAGACAGACTTCCCAAAGCTAAGGAATAGCAGTGATACTTAACGGATCCTGTGGACTATGACACCCACTTACCCCGACTTCAGAACAGAAGTAAGAAAGCAGGTTGTTTCCGAGGCAGGCACTGACCACCGTGTACTTTCTCATGATTTATTTTATTTTCTTAGAATGGAATATGTGACAGTTGCAGTTTTTAAATCTGGCCCTTGAGTTTTCTGTGGAGGCTGATGCTGTACAGCCAGCAGGTGCTGAGAGGACTTGTAACTGCACCATCTTTGGCAGTTTTCTCAGTCTTCGAATGGGAAGCACACAGTAGCCCCTGAAAGTGGCGCTACAGCGTCTAGAATTGCAAGGCCGGCCTACCTGGGTTGGGAGGGGGGGGCGGGTGTGCATGGCAGAAGGGAAGGCACCGGCTTCCAAAAGGACAGATTCCGGCAGAACCTGACCTAGGAATGGGTCTGTTAAGTATTTGAAACCCAGAGTGCTCTAAGTGTGAGTTTGGTAACAACAAAAACCAAGAAATCGTGACCTTCTCCAGCGCCCAGTGTGGACAGCCCGCGCTGCCTATTAGCACACACAGAAGCACGTAGGACACTCGATGGCGCGTGCTTCACCTCGGAATGATTTAAGGTGGTTTTCACCCCGAAGTAAGCTTCGCTCTGAGTGGCTGTTCCGCAGGTTACTCTCACCCTTCAAGGTGAAAAAGTAACTCCAAAATGAGACCAGTCAGGTCAGGGGCTAGGGATGCAGCTCGGTGATGGCATGCTTGTGTAAGCAACATCTGCAAGTAACAAACTCTTACCAGGAGCTCCAGCAAGATAGCAGCCTTCTGTCTGTGCATTGGGAGTGGTTCTTTCAGGCTGGTCTATTCCCAGGCCCTGTGTTGCATAGGACTGATGACTCTGGGGCACTTCGTGGCCATTCATAGCTTTCACTGTGCTCTACTGTCACCGAAATAATAACTCTATCGTAGAAGTCATTTGAAGCCACAGAATGCAATATAATGACTCCTAAGCATATAAAATATGACCTCACCTGTAATCAGATTCATGCAAATTAAACAAGATGTTATTTTCACTTACCCAATAAGGAAAAATTAATAAGTAGGGATGAGAAGGCTCAGCAAGACCTGTGGTCTTCTGGGTGTTACTATCAATTAGAATTGATATGCTCCATGACCTCATTTCTGTTCCATCATAATTTATCCCAAAATAGACCTGCATTGAGTGTAGACAACAGGGTTTCTCAAAATGTGTTAGAATGGAATTTATGTTTCGGTATAATGGTTAAATAAACCATATATACATGTGTGTGTACACAACGGAATACTATTCATCTATGAAAATCAAGCACTTGAGGAATTTCCCTTCACACTGGAATGTGTAAAATGCGGTAGTTAAGCTGAACGGGCTTTATGTTCACTTTCTCCAATTAGAATTTCTCCCCAGTTTTTTAATAAGCTGCATATTTGGGAAATCTCAGTAAGCTGTCTGTGCTTCGGGTTTCTTACCTGTGAGAAGGGTAGGATTTAAGTGAAATAACCCATTCGCATGCTTAGCTCAGTGTATGGAATATGCAAGTGACTGACAAATGATAGTGGTAAGCAAGTGACTTCTGTGCCTCAGTTTCCTCTTCTAAAATAAATATGAGTCATTTCTCTGTGACAAGGGTGCTGGTGAAGCTTAGTTAAGTTAGTGGACAAAATCCCCTGAGTGTAGACCTGGCACAAAGCAGTTGCTGTTGTCTGTGGCACAGTGTTGAGACCAAGATGCCTAAGAGAATACCGAAACTGTTTGAAAATCCACATGCACTCATATACAGACTAGGAGATATATATTAAGTGACTAACTTTGAGCAGAACATTTATAAAATTTTTATTTTTACACTGTCTTATATTTTTCTAATATTCATTTTCATTTTCTCACCATTTTTATTAATGTAAATATGTGATACATAATGTTTACAATGAACTTAAGTATTTTGTGCATATATATAATATATATATATAATATATATATACATATATACATATATATATATATATTATATATATATATATATATATATATATATATGTATGTATGTATATCACATCAACTTTACAATTCCTTCCCATTTTTGGCCTTCCTACACCCTCCCCATTCCCCCTAAATCCCACTATCACACCCATTTGATTCTATAGAATGCCTGTATTCTGGGTTTCCCAAATCAGAGAAACCATACAGTACTTAACATATTTGATCATTTTTGTTAATGAGTACATGTTACTTTGATGATTTACAAAAACAGACATGCTTCTGCTTAGCCCAAGGTTACTCGAAACAGTGGAGTTCCCTGGGCTGCCTTCCAGTGAATGATTTTCTGTGTCGTAGTCCAAGACTCAGAACAGTGCGCGGCAGTCTGCATCTTAGGCACCCTTCAGTGACTGACACTTGGTGAAGTTCAGGAATCATTCCTGTAGGGCAGCATTGTTGAAAGCTCGCTTCTGGGGATTACTCTGTAGGTCTGGTCTGAGCCAGGCCTGTGTTGCACGTTGTCCGGGACCACACCCTAAGAACCACTGCTCAATGGTAGAGTCTTGGTCCTTGGGTGTTTTAAAGTTATAAGGGCTTCAACATGCCTGGATTACAACCCATATTCTTAGTGATCCTGTGGGCGGTCTGCAGCTACCACCCTAAGCCCTTGCTGGCAAAATGTGACCATCTTCCACCCATAATTAGAGGGACTCATTTTCCTTAAAGTTGGCAAGTACTGTGGTTGGGAGCCAATTTTTCAAAGGTGCTGACCTAAGTTTGACTTGAGATATAAGTCATAGAAGCAGAGAATGATTTCTTCTGTGTAACATGTATGTATGTCTCTTTGTTTGTCTTGTAGGTTTTATAATCAGCCTGCCTCAGCATGGACCTCTCAGTCCCATATTGGTAACAATCAAGCCTATTGGAGGAGAGATCAAGAAATCAGCAATTTGCAGGGTCCACGGGACCGGGACGACCTGGAGGTCAGAGGGATGGCTCAAGCCCACAGTCTGCCTGTGCACATGAGGGAGGGTCCGTGGGATGTTGGAAGAAGGACAGAGCATGTGATGAAGAAGGCGGTTTGGGAGGAAGAGCTGAGGATGGCAGGTCCTGCCAAGTGGCAGAATGTAAGCCTTGAAAACTGGAACCAGCCAAAGAAGTTAGGGAGGCAGATGTCTGATGGTGACAGGGAGAAACTGTTTCAAGATCTGTACCCATTCATTCAAGGAGAACAGGCGTTGATTTCTCAGAACAAAAAGAAATCCCAGTCGTTGCCTCGAGTTCTTTCCCCTGAGAGCCTGAATTGCATGGAAATTCCCATTCAACTCAATGATGGACATTTACCAAGTATTCCTAAAATGCCCCCATATGCACCCCAGTTGGAATCTATCAGGAACTCCGAGAATGCTGGCTCTACAGCCCCCTTTCCCCGGCCTAAGTTTGGGAGACCCCTCAAGCCTCCATTGTATGGCTCACACCAACAGCCCAAGGTAGGAGAGCACACTGACTCTCAGGATACCCAGCAGACCAGTCTGCACAGTTCCTACTTAACCAAGACAAGTGACCCCAGGCATGAACTCAGTGTGTCAGACTGTGGCTTGGAGCCTCCAGTGTATGTGCCTCCACCTTCATACAGGTCACCCCCCCTGCATATCCCCAACCCCTACTTGGAAGAAACTGTGCCCAGGCATGTGAGTGGTAGCCAAGGCCCTCAGCAGCATTTGACCGAGAAGTCTGGAGCCAGGTGTCCACTTCCGTCTGGCTCCCTTGGAACTGGGAATGAGTATGCTACAAGTCCAGGCTCTTCTCCTCTGGGGCTCCCTTCACAGCCCCGCCCTGTCACTTCCTATGAAGGCTCTGTTCAGTACATCCCTTTTGATGATCCACGGATCCGCCATATTAAACTAGCACAGCCCTCAGGTTTCTGTGAAGAGGCAAAGCTTGATGATAGACCCTATGACTCCAGTCCTGTTGCTCCAGAGCCAGCTCAGGGGAAACCACAACATGATGGTGGTTTTCTGAATGCACAGGGCCTGACACCTCTGTCAGAGACCGAGAGAAGCCTGGCCTTTGCTGACCCCATCCCTTGGTGGCTAAGGGGCCCGCTCCCAGGGGATGGAGAAAACAGAGGCTTCTCTGACCAAAGAGACCACTGCATTGTGAGAGGACCGGGGGCCACTGGGAGAGGTGGTCAGTCCGGGCAAGCCGGAAGCCACATTTCCTCCCCAGACCCACAGGGTGAGAGGACCTGCGAAGCCCAAACTAAGCTCAGAAAGTTTGAAACTGGGATTCAGACCAAGAAAAGTTCAAAGAAAAAAACGAATGAGACCATATTTTGTTTGGTTTCCATCCCGGTTAAATCAGAACCACATCTGCCAGAGATAGATACGAACAACAATGACTTAAAACAGAACGCTGATAAAAAGCGCGGGGTTGATAAGAGCACAGCCTTGCAAGAACAAAGTCTGCTGAGCATGTCTTCCACTGACCTGGAGCTGCAGGCACTCACAGGAAGCATGGCCGGGAGAGCAGAGTTCCCGAAACAAGATCTGGGGGAACCAGAGGGAGACAAACAAACAAATGACCTCAGATTCATCCACCTTGCAAAGCACAGAGAGCTCAAGTACTCTGGCTCGTGGCCAGGGAACCAGTACAAGGATCAGCAAACACAAACCAGCTTCTCTGAGGAACCCAGTGTCTCACAGGTCCTGCCTGGTACGAAGCTGGGGGGGTCAGATAACACAGAGCCAACCTCAGAATGCTTAGACCCCACTGCCTCTGACATTCAAGGGCATGTGCCATTAGGTTCCAGTGATCAAAAACAGAAGCCACATCATACTCCTAACTTAAGGAGTCAGACGTCCCTTAGCCCATCTAGCCACAGCGCTTTTTCAAGGACGTTGTCGTCCATCAGTCAAGCACCTATGCCGAAAGCTGGCCAGAGTCAGCCCTGTGTGGGTGGCCATGGCCAGAGAGCCACGCCTGGGCTCGAGCCAGAGGTGGTGAAGGGGGAGCCAGCATCGGGCCCCTGTAATAGTAAGCAGCTGTTCGGTCAGTTTCTCCTGAAACCTGTCAGCCGGCGGCCCTGGGATCTAATAAGTCAGTTAGAAAGTTTTAACAAGGAGCTGCAGGAAGAGGAAGAAAGCCCTAGCAGTGGCAGTGGCAGTGGCAGTGGCAGTGAGGATAGCGGCACCGAACAACGGCAGGAAGACTGTGCTGACTCCGGACAGAGGAACCGGAGCTTCCGTGAGAAGAGCCAGGATGCCAGAGCTGGGCACCAGCCAGTGATGTGCGCGCCTGAGGACCCAGAGTGTCTGCCGGGAGGAGTTAAAAGTAAATCTGAGAGCTGGAACAAGGAGCCCAAGCCTGGCCACTGGCACGCCGGTGCACCATTCCCGGGTCTCTTGCAGGTGGTAGACAGCAGGGTGAGCCCTTTCCGGTCAGCACGCGGAAGCCAGATGGTGGAGAAGCGAAAGCAAGAGAATGCAGATGAAATGGATGAGCTGGCTGTCAGCCCAGGTCCTCTGGAAAGGGTGCTGGCTTCTGGACCAAGTGACACTGAACCTGTCCCTTGTTCCTACCTGTTTGAACGGAGGGAGCCACTGGAAAGTCAGGAACTCACGGATGCTTTAAGTTCTGTGCAGTTGAGCAGAAGAGTGCCTCTGAAGGTTGACGGTGGTGAGGAAAGGAGCCCAGTGTTCCCACTGACCCTTACCAACAAAAGCCGAGGCCTTTCTGCCCCAGACTTGCGGTCAGTGGGGCTCACGATGGGAGAAGAGCAGGATGCCAGGCAGTTAAATGGGCCCCTGGGTGAAGGGGCTACAACAGAAATCCCCCCAAGTGAGTCCCTGCAGGAGAGGGCAGCGAGGATCCTTGGCATTGAGGTGGCTGTGGAGTCTCTCCTGACCGGTACCAGTAGACCAGGACAGAACCAGTTGCCTGAGCCCGATGCAAGTGCCTGCAGCCCCGAGTTGCCAAGAGAAGCGTCACTATCCAGCTCTGCGCCGTTGGATGGCTCCGTCCTGACCACTGATGCCTTCTATGGCAGGAGAAAGTGTGGCTGGACCCACAGCCCGCTCTTTGTAGGGGAGAGAGCTCCCCACGCTGCTGAGCACTCAGGTGTGGACCAGGTTCTCAGCGGCCAAGCCACCAGCCCTGAGCTCCAACCCAGCTCCCTGGACTCCAAGTCTTTTGATCAAAACAACATGGAAACAAAACCACCTTTCAGGTCCACTTTGTTCCATTTTATAGAAAGAACCCCGAGTGTGGCAGGCTCTGAAAAGAGGCTCAGAAGCCCTTCCAAAGTAATTGAAAGTTTACAAGAAAAACTGGCATCTCCTCCTAGGAGGGCGGACCCAGACCGCCTGATGAGAATGAAAGAGGTGAGCTCGGTGTCTCGCATGCGGTGCCTGAGCTTCAGAAGCACAGATTCCACAGAGGAGGCCGAGGATTGGAAGGCTGCGAAGGGTCAGGCCTGGCAGCCAGGAGGCCCTGTGTCCCTGTGCGGAGGGGACCGGGCATGGAGAGTGGGGCACCCACCCTCCCTCTCCAAGAGCATCACCTCTTTGGAAGAAAACGGGCATGTGGCATCCCAAAGGGAGAAGAAGGACATGAATCAAGACTTCTGGTGTCCAGGTGAGGAGTCAGACAGAAGGGCAGGTGTTCGGTATTAATTCGAAGTGCTAAAATCCTAAAGGAAGAGGTTGGTGGGTAATATGATGTGTCTATCTAGAAAAGAGAAAGTTGACCCTGAAATTGTTTCATCAAAAGAGTCTTCATTTTTAAAGAAGCATTCCTTAAAAATCAAGGTCTTGTCGTGTATTTTAAGTGATCCTATCATTGTAGACATTATCTCTGTAAACAACTATATAAAATTATTTACATGACAAGAAAAGCAAAGCAATAAAGCTTTCTAACATTGCTGCAGGCATTTTCATAAAATCCTAGTGGAGACGCTAGCATTTGTATTCTTATTTTTTAATTGTAACAATTATATAACTCATATGAGGCATTCACCCAAATAACCTCCATTGCCCTCTATTAATCTACCAAGAAAAAGTATCCCCGGTTGATTCAATAACTCTGTCCTATAAGCTGTGTCTGACATTTACACCTTTCAAATCTCCCACACCTCCTCCATTCTTTCTGATGTCACTGTCACATTATTTATGAAACTTTAGAAGATTTAATAGATGGAATTAAGTTGGCCCTTTCTCAACATCCCATGCCTAAAATTCACCCACCATGTTAGTTCATTTCTATTGCCATAGATACTGGATATATAGAAAGGGGGTTATTTTAGCTCATAGTTGTGGAGGCTAAGAAATTCAAAATTAGGCAGCCACGCTTGCTGGTGGCCTCGTGCCACTTATAAGTAGAAAGCAGCAGAAGGCTCCATAGGTGCTTGCAAAGGAGAAGTGTGTGTGTGAGAGAAGTGTGCCCGGCTCACTTAGAATGGCCAGCTCTAGAGACCACTAACCCCCTGTCTCAGGAACAGCATGACCTCTTACAGGCACCCAACCTTTCATTCCTTCTCGTTGGGACCAACTTGAGTTTGATCGGGACAAATCACACTCATGCCATCTTTCTTAAAGTCACCTAAGTTCTGGTTGTTATGCCTCAGGGGAGGTGTCTTACATCTTGCTGTGCTCTTTCTGTTGTCTTACCCTGCTCTGGATGTGGCGCCATCTCTGATTCATGAAACCACAGAGCAGTTCTCACTAAAGTCACCATGGTTTTCCCCAATCTCTCATCTCTGATTAAAACAGGTCCAGAGAATTCTTGGGATCTCTGTTGTGCATTTTTTTAGGGCCTGGGAAGTAATTAGTTCTACACATTGGAAGTATCAGAAGTTGAGATAAATTCCAAAAGATCCACATCATAAATCACAGATTGGAGAAGACCTGACATCATTTAGTCCAGACCTTTCTAGAGTAAGGGGGAAACTGCATGCTGTGAGTTGAATACTGGGAGCTGCCACCTCCTGGCCAAGCTCTTCATCTTACTGAGCTGCCCCTAACACTCATTTCCTTTGACCCTTGCTTGTTTTCTGATTTGAAATCCAAGAATTTAGAAGTACATGTGAGAGAAGTTTTTTTAAAAATACGTACTTGGGATAATTATAAAATTTTCTTCCATCAACAAAATGTGGATTTTGAGAGTGTTCGTCCATGTTGTTTTGTAACACATCCGCTGGTCAGGGTCCTGTTGGGCCCTCTAATTTGACATGCTGAGTCTTTGCTGAGGAGGGAATAGGAAGAACGTGGACTCCTCACCATTTTGATGGGGAAGGTCTTACATGGCACATTTTCCAAGCTATTGGGATTGTTTGAAATTGACGTGCAAATTTTTTTGTGTTTATCGTGTACAGCATGATGTCTTGAACTACAGTTGTTAAATCTAGCTAGTTAACATGTAATGTTACCTCATGGAGCTATCATTTCTGTGATGAGAACACTTCAGATCTGCAATTTTTTCCATTTTTCAAGACTATTTGGTCACCATTCTATACAATAGATCTTACGAACTTGTTCCTCCTAACCTAATTGTGTATCCTTTGACTAGAATTCCTCCAACTACTCTTCAGCCCTCTCCACATGCCCCAGACTCTGATCCTGGTAAGCACTATTCTCTCTCGTTGTGCAGGATCAACATGTTGGATCACATACACGTGTGAAATCACTCAGTACTTGTCTTCCTGTGCCTGGCTTGTTTCACGTAACATTGTGTCCTCTAGGTTCATCCACTTTGTCATAATTGACAGGATTTCAATATTTTTCTGGAAGAATGGTATTTGGTTGTGTATGTGTACCACATTTCTTGCATTCATCTGTTGATGAATACTTAAGTTGATTTCGTGTCTTGGTGGTTGTGAATAATGCTGCAGTGAGCACAGGCGTAAAGATATCTTTTTGATGTACTGATTAATTCCCTTTGGATAGATATACACAATGGGGGAAGTGTGGAATCATAGGGTAGTTCTATTTGTGATGTTTTAAGGAACATCCACACTCTTCCGTAACAGCTGTACTGATTTATATTCCCAACAACAGTGTCTAAGGGCTCCCTTTTTGCCATATCTTCACCAATACATGGTTTCTTTTATATTTTTATAATAGCTATTCTAACAGGGGTAAAATGATATCATGGTCTTGATTTACATTTTCTTAATGATTAGTGATGTTGAACATTTTATGTACCTATAAACAATTAGTGTGTCTGCTGAGATCCTTTTCACATTTTTAATCAGATGGTTTTTTTCTCTTGCTATTCAGTTGAGTTTATGTTTAAAAAAAAAAAAAAACTCTTGTTGATCAAGCTTCTGGAGTTGATTGTAGGCGTGTGTGATTCTTTTTCAGCAACTTTTCCCTTTAAAAAATGTCCATTTGATTTTTAAGTACTAATCAAAGTTTGGCACAGGCTTCTAAAATGAGTTGCCTCATCTCTAAAAATCAGGATAATTTTATCAGTTCTCCATATTCTTTGTTTGTTTATTTTGAGACAGGGTCTCACTGTGTGGTCCAGGCTGGTCCTGAACTGACTTCAGAGCCCAGGTTGGACTCATGGCAATCCTCCTGCCTCAGCCCCACGAGTGCTGGGATTACAGGTGTGCACCACCACGCCCAGCTAATGTGGTGCTGGGGAATCGAACTAGGGTACTTAGCGCTTGCTAGGCAAGGGCTTTAACCGCTGAGCCATTCCTCCAGCCCCACCATATTCTTAAGAATTGGAAAGATTTCAAAATAAAACAAATCCTGTTACCATAAAACACCAGTTTATAAATATTTCTGTGTCACACATATATGGACACATATTTTTGAAGAGTATTTTATAACAAGATTGCCTGGATAAATTTAGTGATCTTTCAATTTTTAGCTTGGCTTTTTGCCATGTGAGTGGGGTCCAGTGGTATCTGAAGGCAAACAAGGGGTGCAGATTTTATCTTTCACCAGCTGTTAACAACACCTCCTCCTCTAGATTCTTAGATTTATTTATTTTTATCTAATTGTTTTTGCAGTGCAGGAAATTCAACCCAGAGGCCTGTTACATGCCATACGGGTGCTCTTCCAATGCAGCTACCCCCAGCTCTTGTTTTTTAACTGATACTAACAAGTAGAAATTTTAGTCATCTTTTTCTCCTTTTTTTTCTTTCTCTTTCTTTCTTTCTTTCTTTTTTTTGAGGCAGAGCCTCACTGTATTCCAGGTTGGCCTTGAACTCACAACAGTCCTCCTGCCTCAGCCTCCCAAGTGCTGGAGTTGTAGACATGCATCACCACACCCAGCTTATGTGGTGCCAGGAAATCGAACCCAGGGTCTTGTCCTTGCTAGACAAATGCTCTAACCGATGGGTGGTGCCGCGGCCCCTACTCTCTATTGAACCTCAGGCAGACAGCATCTCATCCCGAGAGCCACGCTGCAGCCAGCGTCCCTGGGAAGCAGGTGCGCATAGGTGCGACTTGTGCTGGCTGCTGCTCCAGTGACCATTCCTGGGATGGTCCCAGGCCTCGGGGTTTGAGAGGACCTGGGGCCTAGTGATTGAGAGAGGAAGACTCTTGACCTGTGTTGACCTTTGCACTCCCTGTTCCTTCACGCGTTAGAATAAAATCACATTGCCGTCGTGCTGATCAGCGCCTGGACTTTGTTTTCCTACTGATGTGTTTTACCATTTTAGATCCAAGAATCCTCATTCTCCTCTCATCCTTGCTCCCGTTTCCCCAGTGGGCTGGAACCCCTTCAAGGCCTGGGTAAATTCAGACTCTGGTCTGGAGCGGGCACGATTCCTTGTTGCTGTTCCTCCCCTGCATGCACAGCCCTCTAGAATCCTACTCATCTGGGTTGTGCCTGGTGCCTGTCGTATCATGGTAACTGCAGATCGCAGGCGATCATTTCAACTCTCATCTTTTTAGTGGTCTTTTTGACTCTGGCTAGAAATCAGGGGCATGGATGCTACACCCAGCCCGCTGGTTCCTTCAGCCTCCACAGCATGTTCTTTTGATACAACTGCAGGAGGATGGAAGAGACTGTCTGCATTAGGCCAAAAGTAGGGAAAAAAAGAGAAAGTTTTCAAAAGCCAAAAAACACCATTAGAAGACAAGACTAATATTAGCACATCTTCAGAGCGGCAGATTTCAAGGGGGTTAGTACATAAAACACCCACCTGCTGAGACCTTAGTGAGTTGTGCTCACCTGAAGCACAGCTGGTTAGAAGCAGAAATTTAACTACTCAAGGTGTATTAGCCTTCTGATGACTATGACAACATACCTGAAATAACGAACTTTTCCAAAAGGTTTTAGTGTTGCTCCCAGTCGCAGTGTCCATGGTCACTTGGCCCCGTTGCTTTGGGCCGGACTGAGGCATGTTGCTGTGGCACCAGGGCACAGCAGGGTGAGCTGCTCATTTCATGGCCTCCGAGTGGCCAAGGAGCAGGAAACACAAGGGCTAGCATCCCAGCATTCCCTGCAAGGGCAGACCTCCAGGGACCTGACTTCCTTGCCTCCAGGGTGGCAGCCATGCCATTAGTATGTGGGCCTTTGCGGGACATGTATCCAAACCGTAGCACCCTCAAGACCTGGGCCGTCCTGTATGGCCACCGAGCACATGAAATGCAGCATATCCCAGCTGAGATACATGGTAATAAAATACCCAGATTCCAAAGAACTCAGTATTTAAAAAAACTAAAATAGCGTAATTTTTGTGTTTAATTCTTAACATGTTGAAATGCTTATATTTTGGATCTATTTGGCAAAATAAAGCATATATTAAAGTTAATTTCACCTGTTCTCTTTTATTTTTGTTAATGTAGCTAGCAGAAAATTTAAAGCAACACTGTATGCTCACACTGTGTTTTCGTTGGACCCAGGCTGCCCGTGAGCTGGAGAAAGAGCCCATTGTTCTTGAGAATTCTTTCCTTGCCTCCCTGTGGCTGAGCCCCTAGCTTCGGCTTCGGGGCTGTGTGGGCAGGTGTCTCCAGCATACCTGCCGCTGCAGGGGGTGGCTCAGTGTCCACTGCTGCGTGATTTGAAGCTTAGAGAATGCCCGGCCTCTCGCAGACCTCCCGCTAGCTGGGGCGAGCCCGCTCCACGTTCTCATGCACTTGTGATCACCTGCCTGGTTCACCTCAGAGGGAGAATCTGCCCAACAGGAGGGCCTCACCCCAGTCGGTGCACTGTGAGGCCCATTGGGTGCACAGGTGTAGTGCTTAGCTGTGATGCTTTGGTGCGGTCACGTGATTGCTGCTAAGTATAAAATGGCGGAAGGGCTGACTCTTGACTCCCCTTCCCTTCCAGCCCGCTGGCCCTGCGCATGTGAGCAGGAGCGGCCAGCTTTTTTTCTTTTTTTTAACTGCAGGACCATCCCAACAGTGGCGCCTGCTCAGAGTGCTCCAGACACTGCTGGTGGTCACTGCTGGTGTACTCAGTCTCTCATAAGCAGGAGGCAGTCAAGTTGGAAAGCTCTGAGGAGGGTGTGGGAAATGTCTTTACTCTGCAGAGAAGTCTGTGTGCGTAGAAGCCTTCATCGCACGTCGCTGTCCACACAGATTTCAGAAGGATTGGTCTGTGATTAGTTAGTTAGTTATTTATTTTTAGGAATCATGTTTTGCACTTTGCTGAGCCTTGTCTTTCTGGCTTGCTTGATAGGGGTGTGATTGACGACAATTGTGTATATTCAAGGTGTACACGTTATTTTGAAATATACACATGCCTTGTGGATTAAGTGTGGCAGCCAGGCTAATTAACACTCATCACCTCACTTTTTTTAAAAAAAATCATAAAACAAAAAAATTGATTTTTTTTTAATACAGGGCATTGAGGGTAGGTCCTGCCTTCACACTAAGCTATATTCCTAGCCCATCTTTTTAGTTTTGATTTTGAGACAGACTCTAAGTATCATGTTGCCCAGGCTAGGCTCGAACTTACCAACTTCCTGTTTCAGACTCTTAGATTGCTGGAATTCTGGGCCTCCACTATCCAGCCTGCCAACTCTTAGAATTTTAAGTGTACAGTTCAGCATTATTAATTATATAACGTTATTAACATTAATACGGCACTGTTGACTTCAAGTGTGTTAAGAGCATTGTCACCGTGGTATCCTTGAGG
>PVKB01000172.1:800233-1023916 GCA_004027205.1 Ctenodactylus gundi
AAAAAAAAAAAAAAAAAAAAAAAAAAAAAAAAAAAAAAAAAAAAAAAAAAAAAAAAAAAAAAAAAAAAAAAAAAAAAAAAAAAAAAAAAAAAAAAAAAAAAAAAAAAAAAAAAAAAAAAAAAAAAAGGAAAAGAAAAGAAAAGAAAAAAGAAAAAAGAAAAAAAATCTAGTGGCTGATAATCTGAGGTAGAATTAGATGGTGGTGCTAGAGCTGGGGAACAGCTACAAATACAGATTACACATTATCATGAGCTGCATACCTATTTCATTTCATATTATAATAGTAATATAAATAAAGTGCATGAAAACTTGAATCATCCTAAATCCCTCCTTTCCTATATGTGGAGAAACCGTCTTATACAAATGAGTCTCCGGAGCCAAAAAGGTTAGGAACCAATGATGTTTCACTTATTCAAAAGTTATTTATATTGTATTGCTATGTAAATTGTACCTATCAAAAATAAATTTTCTATACAGTAGCATCTACAGTAGTTCTGTTTCTTTTTCCATGTTCTACATACTGAATGTCCACCATAGTCAAAAGATATTAAATGGAAAATCACAAAAATGAACAACTCACTAAGTTTTAAACTGTATACTCTGAGGGTTGGAGGAATAGCTCAGTGTTTACAGCATGTGTGTAACAAGCGCAAGGCCCTGAGTTCGATTCCTCAGCACCATCTAAGTCATATGTGGTGACACATGCTCATAATTCCAGCATGCAGAAGGTTAAGGCAAGAGGATTGCTGTGAGGTTGAGGCCAACCTGGGCTGTGTAGTGAACTCAGGATGGGCCTGGGTTTCAGAGTGAGACCCTGTCTCAATAAGGAAACAAATAAATTGTCCACTCTTCTGAGCAGATGAAATCTCACGTTGTCCTGCTGGGGACTGAGCCATTCCTGTGTCCAGTGTACACACACTATCCTCCTAGTAGTCACTCAGAAGCTCTCTTGGTTATCAGATCGACTGTCAGTGCTTGTGTTCAAGTAACTCTTACTTCACTTAACAATGACCCTCAAGTACAAAATAGTGACCCTAGAAATCTGAATATGCCAAAGATAACTGCAGGATGCATCCTCTAAGAGACAAGGTGATTTCTTATCTCGGTAAGAAAAAAAAAGTGTGCTGAAGTCGCTAAGACCCACAGTAAGAGCAAATCTTCCAAAGAAATTCATGGTAGTTTTGCTGTCACATACGAAACCGCAAAAGTCACAGTCACAGTGCATCTTAAGTGCCTGGTTAATAAAAGGCATTGGGTTTGTAGGCAGAAGGTGTAAACAGAAAATGTGCTCCCACTGCGGGCAATGTGTTGGACCATACAGTGCAGGAACATGGGAAGACTAAGGATCCCATGAAACAGTGACACCAAGCCATTAGTGCAAGTAAGGGATGGATGGCGACACAGACTCGGGAATAGACATAGACACGAAAATACAAAAATCACCAGATAGGTCTGTTTGTGAATGAAAAAGTCGCTGCTGTATTTCCAACAGAACTGAAAAGCTGACTTAGGACACAGGTCATCAGAATCAAGGGTTTTGTTTGTTTCTTTGCTGTTTTGTTTTATTTATTTATTTATTTATTTATTGAGACCGAGTCTTGCTCTGTAGCCCAGATGGGTCCTGAATTCACTATGTAGCCCAGGCTAGCCTTGGATTCAATCCTTCTGCCTCAACCTCCCAAACACAAAAGCAAGGTTTTACATGTGGTGAGACCAGGCTCTTTAGAAGAAGATGCTCAGCGGAATCTGCACTACAAATGGTGCACAGGGGGCTACCGGACACAAATGTGGAAGAGCACATCAACTCTACGATCCGGATGTGCCACATGCCATTTAAACCAAACCAAACCAACCAAACCAAACCCCCAAAAATTGTACTTAGAAAGCAAGGTTAAATTCACATAATTGTTACTATAGTATATAATTATAATTGTTCTATTTTGGTTTTGGTTAGTTTTGTTAATCTCTTGCTGTGCCTAACTTGCGAATTAAACTTTTTTTATAGGTATGAGCAGCATAAACCTAGTATATAGAGTTTGGTACTATGTGCAGTTGAAGGATTGACTGGAACTGAAAGAGGTCTTGGTCTATACTTTCCATGTACAAGGAGTCTATAGAAGTAACCTTATTGTGCAGAAATCTGGCAGAGACCATCTTAACCAAATGGTCAAAGTTAACACCACCAGTTAAAAGTCAGGTGACATAATTTACTCAATATAATATAATCACGAGAAAGCATCAGACAAATCGAAATTGAGGCTCATTCTACAGAAGAGCAGACATGACCGCTACTCTTCAAAAGTATCAAGTCCCTAAAAGACAAGAAAAAAAGAAAGAAACTGTTCATAAATTAAAGTGTAATGAACCAACATGGCTTTGAAAATATGTGGTATTCTAGATTTGCTCCTGAACAGAAACAGGTCATCATTAAAAAAAAAAAACCTGGGAAAATCAGAATGAAGGCTATAATTAACATTAGTATTAATGTTAATTTCTTAGCTTTGACAAATTTATCACTACTATGTGGGATGTTGTTATCATTACATTCCCTGCTTTGTTGTTGTTGTTTATTTTGCTTATTATGGAAATACAAATAGCTTTTCTATATTGATTTTATAACAAAAAACTTGCTAAACTCATTAATAACTTAGTGGTACAGCTCTGAAGTTTTCTACATAGACAACTGTATCATTTGCCAACAATGTCATTTTTTCTTTTAATTTCTATACTTTTTTGGTCTCTCCTAACAGTAACTCTGCTAGTTGGGTTCTGTGGCACAATACTGAATAAAATATGGAGGGATTGGGCATCTCTGTCTTTTTTAAGAGTTCTATCTGTTGCTACCCAGAACAAATTCTAATTTTATCAGAATAACCTAGGGCAAAGAGATTCACTTTGAACATTTCTACCACAGGAGTAGCAACATCTTTTTTAAAAAGTTTCAAATACTGAAATATTGATCTAGAAAACATTTCTAGAATATAGAGCATAAAGAAGCAACACAAGGACAAGCAAATGCAATATAGTATATTCTGTTACAAAATAACATGAAAGCTGCCACGTTGGTCTACCCAAAGTTTGCTTTTCCCTGCCACAGTGTGGAGCTGTCACTGCTCACCTCCAAGCCTCCCCTTGTGCTGGAGGAGATCTTGTGGGCAGTTCTCCACAAAGAATGTCAATGGAGTTAACTCAATGTCAACAGGCATGCTGAGGTGTTCCAGAAGAGGATGAAGTGTGATCATGTGCTTTCCTAACAATTAGTAGGCTCAGAGGCTCCAGCAATGGAAGGTCTCCTACAAATCGGGAGTATCTCTAAAACACTGAGCTTTTGTACATTTGGGGAACCATTTATTACAGCAGTTAGCCTTCCATAACCAATACAAACCAAACAAACATATTTTAATGGAAGTGGTGATAAACCTGTGTGTATGTGTGTGTGCATGTGTGTTCACATATGTATGTAGCTAGCAGCAAGGGATGAAGAAATGGAGCAAAAGACAGACTGGTAGTTACACACTAACAGTCATGTCACAAAACATATATCAAAAATACTCATGGCCAAACTAATCCTTGGTGACAAAACTGAAAAAAGTTGCCTCCAGAAATACAAATTGGTGAATTCACTTCAAATGCCAATGCCTAGGGCGATGGAAATGTTCTACATTTTCTTTTAGGTAGTAGTTACACTGCTGTATACAACTGCCAAAATGACTGAACCGAATGCTCAGACACTGTGTGCTTATTGCATGTAAGTTACAGCTCAGCCACCGTATCTGTGAGTTTTGCATCTATGGATTCAAACCACCTCAGATGAAAACTATTTGAAAACAAACCATGTTCGTAATAAGTGTGTACAAGATTTTTCCTGTCATTATTCCCTAAACAATAGAGCAGTTACACTGTACCACAAATAATTCAAGATGTTTCTGCCATGCCACAGGCCTACAGCCAGGAGCCAGCTGACCATGGAGTGAAACTTCTGATATTACAAGCCACAATCATAACCACATTATTCTCCAGTATCTCATCACAGCAGTGGAAAACTGGTTAAGAGAAAAGAGACCTACTTCTTGATTTCAGACAGTCAGAGAGAAGATGGAAAAGAGCTGGGAACAAACATGGGCATTATGTTCCTGCAGTAAGTACACTAAGTTCAGACAAAAATCTGTTTCATGTCTTCATATATGAGCTAAGAGAGAGGAAAATAAGGGTAAGAAAGCAGCTAGACTATTATAATTTACTGACTAAACAGGGACAGATCTGAGAGAGGAAGAGGAAGTCATTACTTGTATTAGCCATCTTTCTTTCAAATAATTTAAACAACAAAATGCTTCTCTGGCTCATGGTTTCAGAGGCTTCAGTCCATGATCATCTGATTCCAAAGCAGAAAGGACACAGTAGAGGGGAACTGCTCACCTGATGGCAGCCAAGAACTGAGAGAAAACAGAGTAGTACGAGGAGAGGTAACTCTTCCAGGAAAGCCCTCAGTGACCTCTTCCTTCCGACTGGCCTTACCATCTAACATTGCTGCACTGGACTTCATATAGTAAGAGAGAAGATGGGACCAGGCCCTCAATACGTAAGTCTCTGGAGAGTGTCTTATATTTAAATCACAGTGTTACTGAACATGCCAAGAATATATGCTAAGTGAGTTCTTGCCTGCCTGGGATATGTAGTCATTCTCCGATTGGTACATGGAATTACATCCAAAAAGAAAATGGAAAGACAGTTAAGTGTTAGGGAAAAATATCACCCCAAAGTCTCACAAGTGTTACCTAGAAGCCTTTGACTAGAGGGACTTTAAAACAATGCTCAGGCCCTCCACGGTACGCAAGTGGACAGGTTATAAAGGCTATAGCCCCATACACAGCACATATTCCTCAATGTCCACATAAATGTGACTCTGGAGAAAACTGGGCAAGGAAGAAACTTCCAGAAGGCAGGAAAGGTAGAAAGAACAATGAGCAGAGGAGATCCTCCTGAGGAGCAGGATCAGAGTCTAATTAAGGAAACTTTCCCTCCCTAGCTAAGAAAACTTTGAACGACTTCTTGCCATCCACGTTTCTGTCACCGTCAGTATTCTTTATTCTAGAAATTCTCTAAACTTTAGGAGATAAATGCAAATTTGCAATTTGCTAGTGGGGCTTAATGCAATAAATTAGCGATGCTGCACATAAAGTGATGGTGGTGAAAATAAACTTAAAGAGTCTCTTACAGAGATCACTGAATTGATGGCCAGAGGCCTGGATTCTCATATGATCTTCTCTGTTAACTGTGTGACATGGGATAAATCATGACTACTCAAGACTTCAGTTCTTCTGCTTGTGAAATGAGTCAGAGGGATGCCTTCCAGTTCTATAATTCTAATTTAAAATTCTTGACCTCACTGAGCCAAAAGAAAACTATAAAAAAAATCTCCAGTATAATATTGCTACCTGAAGAATCCATAATAGACTAACTGGTTGCTGTGGATATTCAGCAAAAGCAACTCAGCATTTTATAATAAAAAATGTACACTGGCAAGAAAAAATTGGGCACACTTTCATTTTTTTATTTTTCTGTATTATTTTTGTCTTCATTAAGTTTTAGAAACTAACCCAAGGAAAGCTTTCACTTCAAAATTTCAATAGTATAAACATTTACAGACTGAAATTAGAATGCTTTAAAAAAACCCAAACTGCAATTTGGAGAAAAGTTTTAATCTAAAAATACCATAACAGCATATTTTACTAGTTATATAGTCAAGAATAATATTCGTTGAATCCTAAATATTGTATTTATATGTTATTAAAATCTGAAAATGTATATTTCAGCTTTTGATACTTCCTCTAACTTTTGGAGTGGCATCAGGGCTTTGTATTCTTCACTGACACAAGGTAAGATATTCTTTATGAACATTTTGTTATTAACAATCATCTAGCTTTTCTACATGCTGTAGAAATAGGAGCCAAATTTTTAAGAGACTAGGACTCACATTTTATCACTTCAAATCGCTGTGTTGGGACAAGAAAATGGCACACATTTTGCAAACCTTGTTACATTCTGGCATTTCCATCTGACATTGGGAAGTCTCTTATTTGCTCTTTTTCACAAAATTATATGTATTTTTTTCTGGCACCTTAACAGCAGGGCAGACTTCACTTAACCCAGCTAACCGCTGTTTCTGTGTGCGCGTACAGATTCTCTTCAGTTCTCACTTTTCTGGAAAGCAAACCTCCCAACTCCTGAGGCTTGAAGAAGAGCGTTGTGGGTGTGGAAAGAGCGGAGGGTCTAGGAGTCCAACTGGTCCTTCAGCAGACTTTTAACAGACTTGTTTTTAGTACCAGGTCTCCTCCCTCCTCCAACCTCCTGATAGCACTGCCATTCACCATTGTAGGTGTTTAACTCCCTGTGCACTACTAAGTTGCTTTACTAAATGACATTTTACATTTACTGTCTTCAGATTTTATGAATTAGAGATACAGAAGTAACCTACACCTCATTAAATAAAAAGTTGGAACTTTGTTTCTATCTCCTTTTTATATTATTTTTAATTGAAAAAGTTGCTTAATTATCATCCTAAGGTGGTTTTTAATGACTTAAAGTCATGATAGTTTTGGTCTACTGACCATACATTCACATTCCCATTCTCTAGCCACGTGCTCAGGAACCCAGTACTCAAGGTCTATGGCTCTTCTGTCAGCGTCAAATGCATATGTGGACTAGGCAGGTAATCTAAATCAGGAGACAGGCCAAATGTTTGTGATATACTACAATTATTTGCATCAAAAGGGCAATTATATTAAAATTTCTATTTAGTTTTTTGTTCAAGCTTTCTTTCTCTCTTTTTTTTTGTGCCTGATTTCCTCTTTAGTCCAGCCATTGCTTATTACACCATTCTATCTTAAATAAGAATTTATTACCTCTGATACTCCTCTTATATATTTACATTCTTTGGAAGAGCTAATAGTAGTGATAATAATAGTTTTTTTTAAACATGTGTTATGTACCAGGTACTGTTCTACATGCTTTATATAAATTAATGCATTTTTTTCTAAAAAAAACCCTATGAGGTTGGAGTCATTTTCTCTATTTTATAGAGGAAGACGCTGAGGCACTGACAAATCTACCTGTCCAAACTTATTTAGTAAATACATTATTAATTTGAATGTGGGCACTGCTTCAAGGATACATTATTTTCTGATATATATATATATCAGAAAAAACAAACATGCCATTGTTAATGGTTTGTGTCCCCCAAAATGACATGTTGAACTCCTAACTCCTGGTGCCTATGAATGTGACCTTATGTGGAAACAGTCTTTGCAAGTGGAATCTGGGGTGACTTAAGTTTGTGGTACTTGGTTATAGAAGTCCTAGAAAACTTACACTCTCACATACTGAAATAAACCATCTAATAATTTTGTTATGGCAAACTAGATCTTTTAACTTTCTTTCTAATTCTGTTTAAAGCAAAACAACAGCTCAGAGTGGGCTGTGAAAGCCAAAGGCCCGGCCTCCCACCTCATGAAGGCAGCTTCTACTCAGTGGTCACTGATGACTGCCACACGAAGGGCAAGACCAAAGTGGTCAAATCTTTCTGTTTTCATAACAACCTAGCAATCTAAAATTGCGTATTAAATTAGTTGCTAGTTAAAACTAGTATTCTTTAGTAATCAGTTGTCTTAGAAACAAACAAAAAAATGCTTTGTAGGTTGAACAGAACACATCCATGGGCCAAGTCTGTCCACAGGTCTAACGTTTTGCAATTTCTGCTCTGCATGTTCCATTTGCTTCATTCTCCTTACACGTCGCTGAACTTGGCCCTAACTGGAGCCATCAGTCCTAGGAAGCAGGCACGGCACTGGCCCTGGGAGCCAGGCTGAAGTCAGCACTTTAGGACTAGGGTACCCTCTTTGGGATGTACTGAGTATGGTACACAAAGAAGAGCTACATATACTTAAGAACCCAGGACTGAGGGCGTCCTGCTGGTAAGTGAAATGAGCCACCTGACATGTGGCCAGGACTCTGCCAACCGGAGACAAAAGTACATGACGATGCACACCACAGTGTCTGGGGTTTGCAAAGTCCATCAAAACTATTTTTGGAAAGTCTTTAACAACAGCAGGAGGTAAAATGTCATGAAATCTACCTAAGTCATATCTACCTAAATCAACCTACCTAAATCATTTTTATTAAATTTTTAAAAATCTCTAATTTCCACTAGTTGCTGTAACTATAATATCACACTGAATCTCACAAGCTTAATACACTCACAAAAATCCCAAATGGTCAATAAAACAAGCTTTCTAAAAATGAGAGAAAGAGCTCAGAAGCATTATATACCGTGTTGAAGGTTTTCAGTCACAGAGGTCATACTTGGGCTCAAGCCTCTGCTTCTAAGGTCACTGATTCCCCTGCAAATAAAGTTCATGCAAACTTATAAGTCCAGGCTGTTTAAATAAATTTCTATTGCTCACTAGACTTTTGGTCTCATGACAAGTTTCTTAAACCTCTCAATAGTCTCAATTTCCTCACCTGTGAAATGGAGTATGAATGGTAAAATACACATGCAGTGAGTACAGAGTAGGCACCTGACAGATGTCAGCTTCTTCCTCCACCGCTCTCCTACCAGATCTACTAATGCTCAGTAAACCATCTATTCTGTCTAAATATTTCAGTAATTCGTAGAAACCTAAACATTGATTAAAAAAATAACTCAAGGGTGTACATGGGAGATTTATGAAATGATAATGTATTGTCACAGGCAAAAGAGTAATTGTTCTAATGTCTATATTATTATAGAATAGCTGAGAAAATAGTTAATTTTTAAAAATTCATGATACTGAGTCTTTTTTCAAAGGCAATAGATCACATCAAAATGTCATGCTTTGAACTTCTTTGCTGTCTAATGAATGTGATGCTTGTCTCTCCAAACATAAAAATTTCAAAACACATCAAAGAGAGATGAAATGTGTCTAAGCTACGTTAAGGGCTGAGACTTTGGAATGTGGGGACCTTCACAGCTATCATGTTTCACTTGGGCGAGGAGGTAAAAAGGTGTCCGGGATCACCTGACATATCAGTGCCACAGAACTAACACTCTTTTTGTTCCCCATTATTATTTTTGTTAGCATACATTCGCAATAGAGCATAATTACATTAATCTTGGGGAATCTGACTCCTTCCAGCCTCCTCCCTGCTGGCTCAGCTCTCCTTCTGGATGAGGATGGGCCAGAAGTGCTTGTGCACCACCACCAGTGGAAGACTGGTGTAGAGGGGTGCGGGGCCTGCACGGACCTCAGGTGTGAGCAGGGAGAGGGGTATCAGCTCAGAACACACAGGTGCTGCAGTTAGGAGGCAATCCGATGGCTTCTTCCAGAAACTTAAGTAATTATCAAACTGAATGCCAAAAATGATAAAACACATAGGATGCTTTAAAATATTTCTTTATTAATGCTAGAAAACTGTGTGCCAACAACCACCTTATACATGTGTCCTTGGCTCTTGGCACAATTCCGCATAACTGAGATTGTGTTATTGCATATATGAAAGGTTATTAAATGCTTTATAATGACTATGTTAAAGGTCATATTCCTCATATACATAACTTCACTTACTATTAGCAGCTAGACATGTACATGAGCAGACCATGGTCTGTTTCCATTAAATGCAAACTGGCTGAAATTACTGTTTAAGTTGCCAGGTCATAAGAGAAAAGAGATCAAGTTAATGAGGGTGAAGTTGTATAATCAGTTTATAAAACAAACCATGCCGAGGTCAAGGCTGACATCATCAACTCCCACACATCTAAGTACACTCAAAAATGTGACTCTTCTCTTTTGTCACAGCACCGCTGCTCTAATTCAGGCTGTTTCTTATTTCTCTTCCATTCACCTATAGTTGAGAGATCATTTATCTTGGCAAACAGCAATTCAATCCTACCCTGTCTCAGACCCCTCTGCAGCTTCTCACTGCCTGAGGGACAGAGGTTCAACTCCTCAGGATTCCACTCGGGGTTCTTCAAAATGTGGTCCATCTTTCTAATTCAAGAGTTTTCAATCCTGGCTGAATATGAGAGTCACTAAGGGAGCTTTAGTGACTTAAGAAATCAGGGGGCTTATGACCCAACCCTCAGAAATTTTACTTAATTGTTCTAGCCTAATATCCAGAGACTTTTGTCTCTTAAAAAATACCTGGATGGCTCCTATTGCTAGGGTTGCACCACTGATCTAATTTTCCCAACTGTTATTTCACCTGATATGAAATAACTCCTCTGCACCAGCCAGTAATGACTACTTCCTTGTTTCCAGGCCTCTGTTCACATTGTTAATCCTACATGGAATATCATTTCCTCTCTACGTCTTTATTTATATCTTAATTATTCTTTCAAAATGAAGCAAAATCTCACTATCATCATTGTCATCTTTGGAACCATGGGGACACATACTGATGTTTACATTTTGGTAATTCCAAGAACCTCTACCATCTTTACAATTAATAACACTGTTTCACTGTGAATTTTTAAAATATTGTGCCCCCTGAAGAAAGATGAACTTCTAATGATATCTTTTGTTCCCATTTCCCAGCCCCGGCATTAACAATGGTAGTCAGCATAAAGAGGATGCTCATGTGCTTAATATTTATCACAACTGAACAAGTAAATATTCCAAAATTTATGAAGTGCTTTTTTTCTTACAGCCTGACAACCTGAACTGTCAAGCTTCAGGGTTGTTTATGCACATAGTGACATGTTTTTCACTAGAAGCATCATTATGCTGTGTAGAACTGATAATCGCTTGCTTACAAAAGCTGATGTGGTATCAAATACATGGTTGATATCTATAAATGTTTTTTTCCTAGAAAAACAATTACCATGCTTTTAAATATACATATACTTGTGTGTGTGTGTGTGTGTGTGTGTGTGTGTGTGTGTGTGTGTGTATTTCTGCTATTTGTAGAAGAGCAGAAAGCAGAAAATAATAAGACAGTTTCCAGTCTGTCAAGCTGACTTACAAAAGACTCGTCCATGTTAAAAAAAAAAAAAAAAGAAAGAAAAAAGAAAAAAGAAAGCTCAAGCCACCTCCGAATCCCCTGAGGGGAAGGACAGAGGAGCAAGTGTCTCATTGTCCTCTTTAGATGGTACAAGAGTATCAGAGACCAACAGGTAAATGCAGAAAACTGAAAAGCTACTGGCGGAAGAGTATTGAATGCGCTGAGTCAGTACTCAAGCTTGAGCTCCGGCCAGAGTTTCTGTCCTACTTTATAACATGGTAAAGACCCCTCTGCAGCAGCATCATAATAAAATGTGAGTCATATCTACAGCTAAACTTCCTCCACAAAAAAAGCCTTGTACATGTGGTTGCCTGTAATTACAGTAGTGCCAGTATTTATGAACTAAATAGTCTTGTGAGGACTGCCTGTGAATCTAACCACTATGTATGATGTGATTTTTGTGTGGAAAAAAAGCTTAAAGCATTCCACGAAACAATTAGTCACGAACTTGAACTTCTGAAATGCAGTCTACTTCTTAGACTGGACTTTATTAATTTCACTATTGTTAGTACTTTACTGCGATGAGATGGCAGCCAGAATGCAACAGAGATGAAGAAATGCCACAAACATGGACCATACCGTCTGTAAGGATGAAAGACACAGAATGGGTGAATGACACTGGGACAAAAGCTAAGGACATTGCTCATCTATTAAACAACGACTTACTGGGCACTATTAAAGGCTGTGCTGAATTCTAGGGGAGACAAAAACTAGATAAGATCTCTGATTTTGTAACTCCACAATCGAAATGGGAGGTACTACAGAAACAAACACGAGCAGTGAAGATGCCAGGTAAGAGGTGCTGTAACCGTGACAGAACACGAGACCCAGCGAAGAGGAGAGCGCGAGTGAGTCCAGCTGGAGTCACCGGGGAAAGCTTCATGGAGCGACTTGCAAAGGCTTCAAGCTTCAAAGGAAACAGCAATGAAAGCAGGGTACATCACAGGCAGCAGAAATAGTACATGACACATGCATGAAGGGCATCTGAAGTTCAGAGAACAGAATCCAACTGGCTCACGTGGGAGATGTTCTGGGAAACCTGGCAGGCGTGTTTGGGGAATATCAGGCAGAGGAATATGGATTCCCTCTAACAAGGAGCTGGGAACCATTAAAAGGTTTTAAAACTACTAGAATGGTTGCATGTGCACATTTATGTGGTAGCAGAATATGAGAAAGAGGAAGACAGAACAAACAGGGAAAGACCACTAGGAAATTCTAATGTAAGAGGTACGGTTTGTTCGGATGGCCTTTCAAAGCCAAGATTCTGAGCAAGTAGTTAATAAGTATTAAGGTCCAAGTAATGACTAAAAAAATTATACCCTTTAACAAAAAACATGAAAGTCATTTAGTAAAGCTGTATAAAAACTTTAAAAGCTGAAAAATCAAGTATTAGCTATACTGAAAAATATTTTAAAAGCATTTCTTAGTCCTCAGTTAACACTTTACAACTAGGCTTGATACATACAAATGAAAGCAGATGATTCTGAAGTGTAAGGTTCAATTTTAAAATAATGCCGTGAGTTTAACAATTACATTCTTATATGCACATGAAATTTAATAAAAAATTATCCTTTCATTTATTTTCCAAGAGTAGTGATTCAATATACAAGGTGACTATAAGGTACTGTAAGAAATCTGAGAGTTAAGAAAGTGTCAAAGAGGTGATGGACTTAATTCCTTACTCTTAAGTCAGTGTTAAACTGGTGCTAAGAGAAATATCAGCCGACTTACTTGAAGTGATCTGACTTAGCAAACGTCCTCTAACTTCGCCACTTCAGTATTAGGTGACACTTGGCATTCATCCTTATCTGAAAACAAATGTAATGGAAGCAATGAAATTAAAAGAATTGACAGGTATCTTACTAAAGTGAATCAGATGATTATACCTGAGAGATGATAAAAAAGTTACATGAACTACTATAAAACTGATGTTATAAAAATCTCAACCCATGCTGAAAGACATCCAAATCCATAGACATGATATCTCCATTCATACCTTTCATATTTATATTTATACATGCTTCTAAAAATTCAGAAAATGTATTATTAGATTTTAAACTTAGTTTAAATTGAATTATATAAGATGTGGCTGACATTCGAGCTTTATCCAGTATCACAAAGAACAGAGGGATATGAAGTTGAGTAAGGCCGTTTTTGTCCTCAAGACAGTCACGAACTCGAGAAAACAAACATGAATTCCTTATCATGCTAAATATATGCATTATATGTGAGTGGTGTCCAACCTTTTTGACAATATGGTGCTGGTTTAGTTGAAGACCATCTGTCCTGGTGACCCAGTCCTTCCAAGGCCACAGAACAGTACTGGCCTGCAGCCCAGCAGTTGGGGACCCTTGCATAAGTGATGTAAGGCACTGCGGTACTTTGGGGAGAATTTTGGAGAGAGTAGTTACTACCTGGAAAGTGTGGGGAAGCTGTGTTCTAGACTGAAAGAGGAGGGAATAGGGAACTTACAGATAAGGACTGGAAGTGTAGGTATATGACATACTGTAAGAGCTTGAAATACTAGATTCAGTACATGGAGATTCATTAGAGCTATTATGGGTTTTCAATAGAAGACACATTAAAAGGTAAAAATAAGGCCTGTGGGTGCGTAAGTTATTGTGAGAACCTTTAATAGGTATTGAGATCTTTTTTATTCCTACAATAGGCAAAGAGAGAAGAGTCAGGCAGCTATACTGGAAGTAAAATATTCAAAATTTGTAGAAGATGTGCTATAAAGTGAGAACCAGAATAACCTCTGGACCAATCATGTATGACCAGGTCCTAGCACGGTGACCTTCAATTATAGCTACAAACACAGGACGCCTTCGGCTGCAGCAAACTGCTTTTCGGTCACAATCATGCATTGTCTGTATCAACCATATCTTTAAGAAACCAACCGAGCCAACGACTCCTTCCTTTCTGATCCCCGGTCCTAAAACTTCAGAGCTCAACCCCAAATCACCAAAACACTACATTCATTTTTTTCTGAAGAGGTACCACCTTAGAAACATCCTTTTTTTTTTTTTTTTTTTTTGAGACAGAGTCTCACTCTGTAGTCCAGGTTGCCTTCCAACTCATGGCAATCCACATCCCTCAGCCTCCTTAGTGCTAGGATTATAGGCATATGCCACCATACCCAGCTATTTTTATGTGGTAGTGGAGAATCAAACTCAGGCCTCAGGCTTCCTAGGCAAGTGCTTTAATCACTGAGCTATCTCAACAGCCTGCATGGTCTTTCTTACTGTATTAAGCCAATGCAACAGTTTGTTTACCTCCTAAACAGTTCATTTGTTTGAAGACAGGTCTTCCCCCAAAGATTAATAGCCATCAATTAAGTTATGGAAGATTAAAGAAACGTATACCCTGTCCTGTCTCTAAAGGACAAAAGCAGGTCTGGGAAGACCTTGCCAGTCACTGCCACTCACCGCCAACCTTAGAAAGAAACTTAAGGAAGGCAATAAAAAAACAAACAAAAAATCTACTAATTCAGGGATTTTTTTCTTAAAGTAGAGTTAACTAGTAATCTTTACTCTTCTCACAAGCCTGGCAGAGTTGAATAGGGAGGCTGAATGCTTGAAAAGGTTTTTGTTATTTCCATTTCTCAATGCTAGTCAAGAAGAAGTGGGACAAAAGAGTGATAAACATGGATCAAATTACAGAGAAATGGGAACAAGAACCCTACCGAATCAGTATATCTTAAGGAGGAGAGACAACCCTTTCTGTATGATGTTAAAAAAGTACAGAATAAATGACAGATAAAAAATCACAGATTAAAAGCTGTGGGCAATGGGGTAAGGTTCAATGAAAGACCAATAGCAAGCCCATCTATTGAGGGAAATAGAGAAAGGAAGGTTGGGAAAGGAAAAAAAAAAAACCCAGAAAGAATGGAGAACATTTTAAAATATTTTAAAAGTTGGAGAGAAAGAAACTGCCAGAGAAAAGGAAAAAGAAAAGATGAAGCTGTAAGAGCTTCCGTGGAGAGACAGGCGGGCCGCTCTGCTCTTCTCCCCTAACCCTTACCTTTCTCTTCCTCTCCCCTCACCTGTTTTGTGAGACAGGAAAAAATAAAGAGAGCCCACGGAACACCCAACTAACCAACAAACAAATCCACTGGCCGTATCTGCACTCCCTCTCTAAGGCTCCTAAAACGCGCTCACCCAAACCTGCCTGCGGTCTCCGGTCATCCGCGCTGCCACTCAAGAGGGAGGGCAAGCTAAGTCGCTCTCATGTCAGTGCAGACTAGATGGGGACCCAAGGTCACACTTCCTCCTAGCTTCCTCACAGAAGTCACTGGCGTTGTTACAGTAACTATAAAGTCAGCTTCACACCCGCCGTGGGAGTCAGAAAGGCAAATGGCCGCTTCAAGCTCCAATAGGAGTGGAAACAAACGGAAAGCGGTCCGAGGAAGCTACACGGGAGAAGACTGAGGGTGTAATCGACAACACAGGGATTTTAACCTACAGAAACCTTCAAGGGCCGCAGACTGAGCCCTAACTGAGCTGAATACTACCAGCACAGGAGCGGAGATTTCTAACTATAAGTCAATGGCTCTCACAGACACAGCGCTACACAGATTTTTCACTTTCTGTGTCACTTTGGTAGGCTGTGTTTTCCAAGGAATTTGTTAATTCCATAAAAGCTATCAATTCCACTGATCTTTTTCCTGGATCTCTAGGAACGTTACCTCTTTTAGTCTTTTATTATCAACTGGTAGAGTATTATTTTTCCTTAGCAGGGGTTTACCAATTTTTAAAATATTATCCTGGAAACAACTTTGGGCTTTGTTAATTTTCTCTGCCAAGTCAACTTTATTATTTTCTTCATTCCAGTTTATCTGAATTTAACTTGTTCTTTTTTTTTCTAGTTGTATGAGATGACTAAAATTAATGCTCTGCAAGCATAGCTCATAAATGCATGTATGTACAGCTGCATACTTCTAGGTTCTACTTTAGCTATGATACTGGTTTGGTACAAAATGTTTTCTAGTTTTTGTGAGTGCTTCTTCTGGCTCATGGACTGCAGAGAAGTGTGTTGCTTAATTCCAAGCAAGTTAGGGAACTTTCCAATTATCTTTCTGGTATTCTTTGCTCGTTTAACTCTACTAACAGATAATATATTATATGATTTTAATCTTTTAAAATTTATTAGGACTTGTTTTTGGCCCATAAAAATTCCCTGTGCACTTAAAAAGAATGTGTATTTTGCAGCTGTTGAGATGAATGCTCTATGAACAGCAATATATCATGTTGGTTAATAGGATTATCTAAATATTCTGTAACTTTACTGATTTTCAAAAATTGCTTATTTGATTCAGAACAGAAACCAGGCTTTTATTTTTCCTATTAGATTGATGACATATTTGTCCATTTCTCCTTTTTGTTCTGCCAAGGTTAGCCTTATATGTTTTGAAGTTATATTATTAGGAACATATAAATTTAGGATTTTATCTTCCTAGTGAACTAATGCTTATTATGAAATGCTACTTTGTTCCTCACAATACGTTTTGCCTTAGAAGCCCTAAGATGTTAAGGTATCAGATTCTCTTGGGGTCTGCACAGGGTACCTTTCATGCATATTCTTTTCACATCATGTATGCCTTGTACAAACTACACAGTCTTTCTTTAAATTTAGTCTGAATATTTCTGGCTTTTGACTGAGCCACTTGGCCCATTTATGTGTAATTAAGAACAGCTTTCTGTTATTGGTTTTCTATTCATCCCTTCTTTTATCCTCCTTTCTCTTTTGAAAATAATTTGAACTGTTCCATTTATTAATTCTGTTAGCTTTTATTTTTTTATAATTTTGTGAGCTATTATCCAAAACACTAAATATTTCCTTGACTTATTACAACTGATATTTATGACTTCTTGGGTGATAGGAAATAATAGTTGTGCTATTTAAACCTATCTGCTTTTGGTTCTACGATTCTCGTGTGTTTTACATCTGCTATAAGCTGCTATAGTCTGGACCTGGGATATCTCCCAGAAGCCTCATGAACGGAAAGGTGACTAAATCATGGGGCCAATCCTTTGATTTCCTGTGCTATTAGGAACAGGGCCTGGCCAGAAAGAGCAGACCACCTGGGGTACCACCCAGAAGGGTTACATCACTCGCTAGCTCTGCCTTTCTTTCTACTTCTCTCTAGCTTGCTTTTCAGCGACAGGATGAACAGCTTTTCTCCCACTAGGCCCTCTGTCATGCCCTCCTCCCACAAATGAACGGAGACCTCCTGAAACTGTGAGCTAACGTAAATCTTTCCTCCCTCAAGTCATGGGGGCTGGGTACTCTGTCCCAGCCATGAAAAAGCAATTAAGACAGAGGCCATACAAGACATCGTTATTGTCAACTTAAGGAGCTGGAAATATTTCATAGTTGCTTGCACACTGATGCTTTTATGTTTCATGTTTTTCCCCAAGGTTTCCTTGTGGGATCATTTTTTTCTTCAGCCTGAGCAACTTCCTCAGTATCACTGTACGACAGGCCTTCTTGCAATAATCCCCTACCTCTTGTTTAAAAGGAATATTTTCTTTGCCTTTTAAAGAACATTTTTAGTGGCTACAGAGTTTCAGGCTGTATTTTTCCTTGCTATACTTAAAATGTAAGGATTTCACTTAACCATTCCCACAGACTGTCCCACCACCAGCCTTCCACAGTTCCTCTGCAGGTGCTCTCCCTGCTGGCTGCTCTGCCTTCACGTCTGGTTTTCACAAGTTCCATTATGTTGTACCAAGGGGTCAACCTAATTCTGCTTATTTAGGCTTATTTAGATCCTTGTGCTTCTTGAGTCTGTGTGCTGTTATCTTTCTCAGTTTAGAGACTGTTTGGTCATTGCCATTTCAAATACTGTTTTACTCTATTTTGTCATGGAGCCCAAATATGTGTGTTAGGTGATATAACTCAGTCCCATCAGGATTCGTGTGTTTTGTTCTTTCCTTCATTTTTAAGGTTTGCTTTAGCTTGCTGTTGGGGTTTGGATCTGGAGTGTCCCCCAAAAGCCTCATGTTCCTATGGATATTACACACTGGTGGGAGTTGGGGCCTGGAGGGAAGACATGGATGCTTGGGGCTTGACCTGGAAGGGTGTGTGCTGGTTCTAGACTGGGCTTCTCCTAGACTGGGCTCTGTTCTGCCATGCTGCTGTGAGGATCTCTGTTTCCCAGAGCACTGGCTCCAACTCTGGTTCTAGCTATGGCCCCACGATGTCATTCCACCATTTTTAAGCTGCCCGCCTATGAATGGATTGTGACTTTCTGCAACTGTAAGCTAAAATAAATCTTTCCTCTCTAAAGTTGTGGATGTCAGGTACTGAGTCATAGTAACAAAAAGTGACTAAGACACTTGCATATTATTTTATGAAGTGTGCCTCAATTTTTTTTACTGTTTCCATTTTGCTATTAAATCTTATTTTCAGATACTACATTTTCAGCTTTAGAATAACAAAATTGACAATTTTTTATGGATCTCAGCTTTCTGCTGAAGTTCTCTATCTGTCTATTTTGTTAATTTGTTTATTGTCTTTGACATATTCATAACAACTACAAAATATCTATTTGGTAACTATCTTATTAATACATCTGCTTCTATTATTTCCTCTTCTTTGGACATAACTGCCTGACTTTGCACATCATATGGTTTTTCATATCACTGACATCTAAAGACTACTGTGTGCTGCACAAGGACAGTTTTGATCAAAAGCTGACTGTATATATGACAGCGATCCTATAAAATGACAATGGAGCTGAAAAAATTCCTTTTGCTTGTTGATATCATGACTGTCCTAACGCAGTGTGCTGCTTCACGTTGCTCTGGCGATGCTGGTGTATACGAGCTTATAGAATTGCTGGTCACACAAAAATGCAATGGTGGCCAGAAACTCAGGGAGTATATACATTTAAAAATATACTATATTACAAGTCATTGCCATTAAAGTCCCCCACATACGTTGAATACACTTAGCCCATTATTCCTGCCACTTCCTGAGGAAGTTCACTTTTGTTGGTGCTTTTACAAAGTATGATTAGAATACTGTGAGTGCTGATGCCATGTGGTATCCTATGGAAAGGTAAGTTGGCTTGCGAAAAAAGTGCACTGTGTCTTCATCCACTTTATTCACTGGTTTGTTCTGTATCTTTGCTCTCATGACTAAAGTCAAAATGACTCTGAAAGATAAATATTTTGAAATGATTCAGGACGCTGAGGCAGTGTAACTAAACATATTCTTCTCTCACCGAAACTGAAAAGTCTCCTAGATGGATCTTACAAATAGAATATTACTGGAAGTCACAACATGCCAGTTTCCAGTTATAGGTCTGTTTATGCTGTGTCTACTGTGCCAGAAAGGCCACGTGCACCCAGTTTTCTACCTCTGCTCAGGTACTCTGTGTGTGTGTGTGTGTGTGTGTGTGTGTGCGCGCGCGCGTGCGTGCACACTCTCGATCTTCTAGAGCAAACCATCCATCAGATACACACCACATTCAGTGATGTGTGTCCACGCAACAGAAAGCAAAAGAATCACTCTGCTTAATTTCTAATCTAGAGACTCATCAGTCACATAAAACAGATGCTATTTTAAGCTACCAAGTACTGAGATAACATTATCTGCAATACATCATTGTAACAATGGTTGTACAATTTATCTACTTTTGTTTTTTTAAGGTGTTGCAAGGCACAACATCTAAACCAAACTGAAAGCAGAAGTCTACCCTAGTCATTGTGCAGAAGTCCTCTTCAAAGTTAAATATAAGGTAATATTATGTCTTACAGATAGAAAAATCTAACTTTCTCTGAGATACGACACAATCTGCTAAATACAATAAACTTCAAAGAAACTGCAATTACAACCATTTTATTCTTTATAAATTATTGCACACATATAATCAAGCCAAAAGATTCATGCTCATGCTGTCCTTCAGTTCATTGGACAAATGATTATTTAGCTATTTTTCCTACTTGAAACAGGAGCAGAATTACAAATAAGAAATTAAGGCCATTTAAAATAGCCTAAAGTAGCAATTTTCAAACATTAAAAATATCAATATATTGGAACAAATAACAAAGTACTTAGCCAGTAGTATTTGTAACTAAGGTAATAAACATACACATATGTACAAGTGCATACTTTAATGAATGTGTACCCAGTGCCAGTATGTTTGCTGCAATACTGTACCAGCTAAATATTTTCAGCAACTTAAATACTCAGTAGCTGAAAAGTACCAGAAAAGGAGACTTTAATTTGTATCCAACACATTCTATATTTGACATAGGAACTGAGTTCTTTAAAACAACTTATGCCAAGCATGTATCACTTGTGGAAATTTATAAACAACGAAAAATGTACCATTTCCCCAGAATCCTGCCTTGACTTGTGTACTGAACATCCACCACAGCTATTTCTCCAGAGAGAATTAACCTGCACCAGCACATACTTCCATTCAGAAGTGGTGGATATTTTACTCAAACACATTTTTCCTCAAGATCCCCAACTTTCTTCCAGGGATGCCAACTCTTCCCCCACTCATGCTACCAAAAATGGCTCTATAACTGACTTGTTACTGAGGAGAGCTCCACTCCAGGCATCTGCCAGGAGGTGAAACGCAAAACTCAGTGTTACTTAGTTTGGACTAAAAGTTTCTGCTGTACTGACTTGTGGCTACTTGGGCCAGCCAGTCTAAAACAATCTCGAAATCAGGACCACCAAGAGCAGAATTCCTGTCCCTGAACATTCATTGCTTTTTTCTATATGTGACCAGGAAGACAGTAATTCCCCCCCCCCCCGTTTTTATACACACACACATATGTATGTATGTATGTATGTATGTGTGATGTACAATAATTATATTGAGCATGAATGTTTTGTGCACATACATATTGTGCCCACATTACAATCACTTCCCTCCCCCTTTTGGCACTCCAGGTCCCTCCCTCACCCCTTGACTCCCACTACCACACTCATCTGGTTCTATAAAATGCCTGTATTCTGGATTTCTCATACTAGAGAAATGAGGCAGTATTACTTATTAAAGTGACTTTGATGATCAGCCAGGGAACTATATTGACAGAAGGATTCAGAAACAAGTCTGAAGAAGAGAGTCTTTAGTTCTTTACTGTAAGGATGCCCTCAAGGACAATGGTGAACACATGACACTATGACCAAAAGGACACGTTGTCTTTGAACTATACCTACTAGGCTTCTCCTAAGATGCTGCTGAATTTTGATCTTGTGAACACAAGAAAACGTATCTCCCTTTTTCATTTTTTAAAATTATGAATGAGCTACATATTCAGTCACATGTTGGTAACACAGAGCTCAGGAAAACAGTGTACTTCTGTATCACTTCTGACCACTTTTCCCCTCCCTCTTATTTTTCCCTCCCCTTTCCATCCTCCCACTCTCAGTGACTTTTCCTTTCCCTAGCAGTCCCTCACCCCTCTCTCTACCCCTCTCTCTGTTTGGGACTTTTTAATGCACATATTTACGGTGAGTTCTTGTGAGGGAGTCCAAATAATACTTAAGTCTTTTGTGTCTGGCCTATTTCACTGAGTATTATTGACTCAAAGCAGCCTTTCAAATACTTCATATCTGTCTTTCTTTATGGCTACATAATACTTCACTGTGTATAAATAGCACATTTTCTTTATCTATTCCTCTGTTGATGGACATGTATGTTGTTTCCAGAGTTTAGCTATTACTAACAACACATCTCTTCCTGTAAGAGGTTTCCTTAGAAGGCTTGGAGCAAAATTTGTGATGTACTTCAAGTTAAAAGTAGGAACTGTATGTAGTTGCACTGTGAGTAGATACCCTTACTCCATTTGTCCCATTTTTATCATCTATTTTTATAGTAGTAAAATAAAACAACATAAGAGCCCATGCCATCAAATTCACCTGTTGTATATGGAGAGCCCAGTGATATTTTAATCAATTTATAGAGATGCATAATTATTACTACAATTTAGCTTGAGAACATACCTATCGCCCCCAAACCCCTTTGTACCTGTCTATAGTTAAACCTTACTCCTGTCCCTACAAGTCTTCTGAACTCCTTTCTAGCTCCATCAGCTCTTTTCTAGAATTTTCATACAATGGAATCATATAATACATAGTCTTTTGAGTCTGTTTCTTTAGTTAGAAATCTATTTTTTATTTTACTTAGAGATATTTTATTCTTGAGGTGCATCCATTTTGCAACATATATATTATTTCATTTTTCATTGCTGAATAGAGTTCCAAAGCATAGACATACAACATTTTCTCATTTACTAGCTGATGTGTATTTGTTTTTTCCCATTTTATTGATATGTGTAAGTGCAAAATTTAAGGTTTACAATGCAGTTTAGCATTGTGTGCACATACGTATCTTGTCTAGGTGACAAGGGCTTTCTTACTCTCCTTTTTCCCTCCCCCTACCCACTCTTGCATCCCTCCCCACCTTATCCTCCTGGTTCACTCTGTTTTACACTTTAAGTTCCATGAGATAGTTGTGATCTGGGACTCTCATATCAGAGAGACACTTGAATGTTTCACCTTCTGCTTCTGACTCACTTCACTAAGCATGATGTTCTCAAGTTTCTTCCATTTGCCTGCAAAAGCCTCCACGCTGTTGGACTTTATCGATGCATAGTATTCCATTGTGTATAAATACCACAGTTTGTGCATCCACTGGTCTGTTGATGGGTATTTTGGTGACTTCCATATTTTAGCTATTGTTAGTTGTGCCGCTACGAACATGGGTATACGTATATCTCAGGTGTGTGGTGTTTTGGCCTCTTTTGGATATATTCCCAGGAGGAGTGACGCTGGATCGAAGGGGATATTTATTTCTAGTCTTTTGAGAGCTCTCCATACTGCTTTCCAAAGTGGTTGTACAAATTTACATTCCCACCAGCAGTGCAGGAGGGTTCCTTTCTCCCCGCAGCCTCCTCGCCAGCACTGATTGCTATTTGACTTGGTGATATAGGCCATTCTCTCTGAGGTGAGATGGTATCTTAGTGTTGTTTTGATTTGCATTTCTCTTATGGCTAGAGCTGTTGAGCATCTTTTCATGTATCTATTGGCCACTTATACTTCTTCATGAGTGAACTACCTCTTCATTTCATTTGCCCTCTTTTCAATAGGATCCTTTATTTTGGTAGGCTTACTTTTCTTCAGCTCCCTGTATATTCTATATACTAGCTGATGTATATTTGTTTGTTTTTGTCCATTATGAACAGTGCTGCCATAAATATTACATGCAGGTCTTTGTGTCAATATATGTTGCCACTCTCCTAGGTGGATCCTAAAAAAGATAGCGTGATTATCAACTTTATGTATCAACCTGGCTAGGCCAGACTGATACTTGATCAAACATCAGTGGTAATGGCCACTCTGTTGGCTAGCTCCTGGTTACTCACAGCAACATAAGCAATGGACTTCAATAATGTGTTCTTTATGGATACATGTGTGTATACGAATAAAACTCCATAATGACAATTCTTGTTCTACTCAAGACTTCAACTGATCTCGAAAAGAAGAAAGAAAGAAGAAAGTAGGTGTTTCTAAGTTCAAATAAACTGAGAAATACTGGTTTAAATAAAATACCAACACATACTGGGATTGCTCCCAACTTTCTTAAAATTAGTTAGTAAATCATTTAATCACAGACTATCTAATTATTGTAAAATATCAGAAAACACTAGAAACTTTATAAAACCGACTATGGAAAGCAAGTTGGTTACAGTTTTTCCTTCATTTTAACAATGCTGCTATTCATGCAATTGAAGAAACACGGATATTTAGAGTCATACACAGAACCACATGAATGTGCCACTGGCCACAAGACAGAGAAAATAAAATCAGCACATTGTCTTAAGATTCTATCTTTACTATGTTGGAAAAACTGGTTATATTTCTGTAACTGCTTTATTTTTTTCCCTCTGGCTGTACAATACGATTACAAACAAAGTTTGACCCTAAAATTATACGTGCTAATATGTTTGGGTTTTTAAAGTAAATACAATCCACGGGTCTCATACAAATTTTGCTCATTTAAAAATGATTTCCCCACCTCTTTTGCATATATATGTGATACACTGAGGTTGAGAATTCTGTGCACATGTATATTGTGTCAACTTCACAATCCCTTCCCCTCCCCCTTTTGGGCCTTCTGCACCATCCTTCAACCCTGATTCTCAATATCTCACAGACTTGACTCTACTATTTATTTGTATTTTGGATTACTCATACTAAAGAAACCATGTGATATTTAACCTTCTGAGCATTGACTGCTACTTGAGTTCTTGGGATCTGCCATGCTCTCTGGGATGAGATGGTATCTCAGTGTTGTTCTGATGTGCATTTGTCTAATGGCTAAGGATGCTGAACATTTTTTCAAGCATTTGCTCCCTATTTATATTTCTTTACCTAAGAACTGTCTATTCATCTCAGTTGCCCACTTTTTAATTGGTTCTTTGATTCTGAGGGGTCTTTGTATACTGTAGTTATTTTTATTCAGTTCTTTGTAGATTGTATTTATTAGCCTCCTGTTCAAGGTGTAGGTGATGAAATATTTTTCCCATTCTATCAGTTCTCTCTTCACTCTTAACTGTTTCCTTTGCTGCGCAGAAGCTTTTCAATTTGATAAATCCAGTTTGTTGATTCTGAGAGTAATTTATTTTGCATCAGGTGTCCTACTGAGAAAGTCTTTGCCCACACCCATACCTTTAAGATTTTTATCCATTTTGCCCTCCAGAAGGTTCAGTGTTTCATTTTTAATATCTAAGTCTCTGACTTACTTTGATTTTATTTTGGTACATGTCAATAGGGGTGTGCCTAGATTCATTCTTCTGCATGTGGAAAACCAGTTCTCTTAACACCATTTATTGAAGAGGCTGTCCTTTTTCCAATGTATATATTTACCAAAACCAAACAAAGACTTAACTAGAAAAGAAAATTATAGAACAATCTCCTTAATCAAGACAGACACAAAAATCCTCAAAAAGATATTGGCAAATAGAATTTAGCAAATCATTAAAAAGATCACATGCCATGACCAAGTTGTCTACATTCTTAGGGTACAAAGATGGTTCAACATACATAAATTAATTAATATAATACAACACATATATGAAAACAAGAACAAAAATCACATAATCTATCATCTCTATAAATGCAGAAAAAGCTTTTGACAAAATCCAACATCCATTCATGATAAAAAAAAAAAAACTTGAGGAAAACAGGCATAGAAGCACCTTACCTCAAATTCATAGAAACCATTTATGCCAAGACTACTGCCAATATTATACCAAAAGAGAAAAGAATTGAAATAATTTCCCCTCGAATTAGGAACACAACAAAGCCTTCCATTCTCACCACTCCTATCCAATATTATACTTGAAACCCTAGCCACAGAAATTAGAAAAGAGAAAAAATACAGGGAATATGTATTGGAAAGGAAGAAATCATACTATTCATATTTGCAAGTGACATGATTCTCTACATAGAAGACCCCAAAAACTCCATCAAGAAACTCTTAGAATTAATTAGCAAATTCAGTTAAATTGCAAGATACAAAATTAATACAAAAATGAATAGCATTCATCTGTACTAACAATGAACTTACTGAGAAAGAGGTGAGGAGATTAATCCTGGTCTCAACAGGTTCTCAAAACATTAAACACCTAGAAATAAACCTAACTAAGGAAGTGAAGGACCTCTACAAAGGAAACTATATTATGCAGAAAAAAGAAATTGAAGAGGACATTAGAAAATGGAAAGATATTGCATTTCAGTATACATAGGATGAATATTGTCAAAGTGCCTATACTACCAAAGCTGATACAAAAATTCAATGCAATTCCTATCAAAATACCAGCTACATTTTTCATAGAACTTTAAAAAATCTTAAAAAAGAGACCTAGAATAGTCAAGGCAATCATGAGTAACAAGACAAAAGCAGACGGCATGATGATTCCAGACATCAGGTTATATTACAAAGCAACAGTGATAAAAACCATATGGTACTGATTCACACAAAAACAGACAGGCTGACCAATGGAACAGAATTGAGTATGCAGAGACAACCTCAAGCATCCTCAGCTATCTTATCTTTGACAAAGGGACTAAAAGTTGACTCACAAAACCAAAAGCTACAAATAAAATATTTTGCAATCATATAGCAACTACTTTATTATAAAAAGAACTCTTAAAAGGTTAACAACCTGCTGAGAAACTTATTTATCGAAACAGATTATTACTGCCCATACATGTATAAAAATAGTGAATTTGGAAATAACTCCTTTTACATCAGAAAACAAACCAAGAAACAAACTCAGAAGTGGGTGCTGTTAAGTTTGCTACTGAGATTGGATGAGGCCTTTCATAGTAATGAATTACTTCAATATACTTTCTTAATTCTGTCTCTGGGGGAGAAATTTTGGGGTATTTCCTACTGAAGTGATCCTTATGAAAGCTAAGACCTGCTGAATATCTTAGTTGGGAGCTTCTCTACAATTCTACCTCAGAAGAAAATAAGGAACAAGTACTTTACCCATGGGGAGTCTCCACCACACTACAGCTTTCCACTGCTCATGGCTGCTGGGAACAGGAAGTAAGCTAACTGCTGCCCTTTATAAATGCTGGTCACACTCTTCACTCCTTCCTATCTAAACAGCAGCTTTTGTTTTTGTTTACCACCCTACTCAGCTTCTGTTTCAGCACTCTCCAATTCCAGCCAAAATTATTTCTCTTTCTCCTAAGCTACCCAATTCTTGATTTTGCCTCTTACTTAGCACACAATAATATTCATATATTTTAAGTTATTTTTTGACTTGACTACATATTGTGTTTACTGAGAAAAGTAAGAAATTTAAATGGCAGCAATAAGATTGTACACATCCTTGGAAAGTTCAAAGTATCAGACACTATGGTATTGACATTACACTTTATAACTATTTTGTTGGCTGATACTACTGCTCAGTGTTTTTCAGAGGAATAGTTAATATTTTCAAAAAATATATTTGCATTATTAAAACAATAAATTCACTTATTGGCTTTAGAAAATGCTCACTGATTATCATTAATTTAAGTAACTAATGACTATGCGTCATTCCTTTTCTGTGGTAGAGCAGTGTCATGGAGAGGCCTGCAAGGTACACACCGCTTACGAATGCGGCATCGAGTTTTGTAAAGAAACTGCTTACTGACAGATGGGCTTTCAGCAGTATCTCTCATTAGAAGCTAAGAGATAAGGTAAAAGTAACAATTTTGGACATGCACACAATCATGCACAATGGAAAAATGAAGTCCTCAAAAGTAACTTGTCATTCATTAATTCAACAAAGAGTTATGGAAAACCTGCTGGGGAACCGGCTCTGTATACTCTGAATTACAACGGAGAATTCATGGTGAATGAGAAACCGCAACCACGCATGTTGGTTCTCTATAGATTCGAACAAAATAAATCCAAAAAGTCATCTATTCACCTCCACGAAAAACTGCATTACATGTAGTGAAGGTAAACTACAAAATATTTTATCTCATTGCTTAGAACAACAAAAATAAGTGCATTTTGTTTCAGTATCGGCAAACTTAGAAACTCCTTCGAGATACCGTTTACCTTCCATTCCCAAGTTGCTGACGTGGGACAGCTGAGATATGCCATGGGGCATCATGAGTACACGTATGTACACAAAAGCTCACAACCAGTGTGCTGCTAACACATACCGGTGAGTCATGGCATATTTTCTTCTAAAACTTAAAGAGAAAAAATTAAAAATAGAAACATTTTGCCAACCACAAAAAGTCTATTTTAAATTGGGAAATCAAACTTAGCTGCTGTAACTTTTAAAATCAAAGAAAAAGAAGGAAATAATTATCTACCTATGTTCAACTATGACTAAAGCTTTTAAGCAGACTATAGAAGAACCAGAAATTTTGAAGTTTCATCTGGGAAGCTTTACATCTAAGGCAACTGAAAATCGTCTATGGGGAGTCAGAGGAATAGCACAGCATTCAGTGCTTGCCTGGCAAGTGCAAAGCCCTGAGTAGCACATAAGCATGTTGGTAATCCCAGCACTTGGGAGGATGAGGCAGGAGAACTGCCGAGGCCAACCTGAGCAACACAGTGAGTTCAGGACCAGCCTGGACTGCAGAGTGAGACCCTGTCTCAAAACAAACAAACAAATAAACAAACAAAAATCATCTACTGTTTAAGTAGGGGAAAAGTGAGATGACATGGCCAAAATGTACCCTTGTAGAATTTAAACTCATTTCTTTAGAGTGTTTTTAAAAAGAACGTAGTCTTTAAAGACAAAGAGAATTTCATTCAACCAAAAATTTACTAAACCAGAAATCAGTAGATTCAAAAATCTACACACAAATCAAGTTGCTAAGTATTAATTTTAAAACTAACACGCTGCTGTTGTAAGTCACAGGGATTTCTTTCCAGACCGTACAGGACTGTGTGTTTAGCCTATCTCTTGAAGAAGGGATTTCTGCTCCTAGAACATGAGGCTCGCCTACACAGTCGCCCGGGACAAGCTGGCTGGTGGAAGCAGGCCCGAAGGATAAAGGGCCTGGGGATGTTTCACATCAAGAAAGGGCTAGAGCCCAGTCAGAAGGAGGGAAATACACAGGAAATGCGAAGAGTGACCCTTTCATGTCTGTGCTCCTCCTCCCACTCCCTGTGATGAATGGAGCCCTGCTGCCTTCTAGTCCTGTGAATGCACAAGGGGAGAGCAGAGAGGCACTGGTAAAAAGGAAAGAAGACATTTTACACACACGCGCGCGCGTGCACAACACACACACACACACACACAAGCGCGCGCATGTGCACCATACACAGCATAAATTCATAATGACATGATAAAAAAGTGCCGCTCTACAAGAGGGCCTTTACCCTTTTAAATTTCCACATGTGCAGTGTATCACAGCCTCATCCAACAGAGCCCTAAGAAAAAATTTCAAAGAAACTTCAAGAATCAGGCAGGGTGGGAAGATGGGATAGTTAGCAGACTCATCCTAAGTAGAGAAACGTGGCTTCGATAAAGCTGACCAAACAAATAGGTCTCCACCCTGGCTTACATTAAGCATCTTGTTCCTCATCAGTCTGTAGGGAATGCATTCTTTCCACATAAATAATGTGCAATCGTATCAGAAATTCTTATTCCATCCTTTATTAAATCAATACAAAAGTTTCTCCAATATTCTAAGCCAGAAGCTTCAGTCCATTCAACTGACTGCACACATTTTTTTCAGAGTAGCTAAGCTATAGGTGAGACAAGCTAAAATATGATTTGTCAAGTTGCTAATCTGGGAAAGCAAATGTGACTGTGCCCACATCGGGCACTTGGAGATCCTGGTTGGATCTCAACAAAAATAAGATAGTCTCACCACCTCTGCTTCTAGGAAAGGAGAAACACTCAGTTTCTATAAACAGGCACAAATAAGAGATACTAATTAGATACTAATAATTAGTCCTCAGATCTGAGTGCATGGGGTGGGGGTAACAAAATACAGTGGTGGAACAAAGAGCTACTTCCAACTGGAAATCTAAGCTATGGAATGCAATTTCCTGGTCACTCCGAAGTAAGATTTAACTTCTTCCAGGGGCACACCCTGACAACAGAGGAGATTTTCTGCCAGCAGCAGGTCAGAAAACAAAGGAAAGTGAATACAAAGATGGCAAAGCAAATCACCAACGACCTGAAAAGGGCTAGCTTTCCAGAGACACTCAGAGGTGAAATTAGAAAAATGAAAGGATTTTTTTTTTCTCAGCAAAGTGCCTCCCTTAATTCTTCAAGTATTCTTAAAGGAATAGAAGAATACTAGTTTTCATACAAATAGATGTCATATCTCAAAAAAGAGCCCATGAGATTTCAGTTGTGGACTTAGCTGCATTAAACACTCAACGTCTAAGGTCTTAGCTGTGTTTCACAGATGTGCAGTCGCACGACTGTACCAAGCTAGCGGGAGCTCATCCTCTCCTTGGATTCTGATTTACTACAACACTTACTTTAGGAAAATACTAGCAGAATGATAGGAAGGAAAACACACACCTAAATAATATGCCCGTCTTCTGAGTGGGCCTCAGTTCCCCATCAGGATGTGGACCCCAAAGCAAATACAAACCCAGTAGACTCAGTCTCCTCACCTGTAAGTGACCAGTACTCTGGAAATGGGGACTTACTAACTGTACTTTTCCCTTCCTTCTCTCCATCCATCGAGCCAGCCTTCCTTCCTTCACTTCCTTCCCTTCCCTTCCCTTCCTTCTCTCCCTCCCTCCCTCCCTCCCTCCCTTCCTTCCTGTTCTGTAGTCCAGGCTGGTCCTGAATTCACTATGTAGCTCAGGCTGGCCTTAAACTCTCAGTAATCCTCCTGCTTCAGCCTCCTGAGCGCTGGGGCTACAGGTATGCACCACCAGATTGGCTATGTTAACTATTCTTAAGCCATATGCTGTTGTAGTAAAAAATAAATAAATAAATAAAAACACCTCATGCCCTCCTTGAACATTATCTGAGAGTTCAAAATAAATTAAGAAGCACTGATATAAACAAAAAGAAACAAAGACCATTTGATTGCTTTATTTCCAGTGCTCAACAGAATTTATTAACAAATATTTCAAATCGTTTAACAAGAAATAGATATCAACACTTTTTTTAAATCCTGAAGATAAAAAAGATTAAAAGAAATCCTATGAACACTAATGTCCCGCTGGTTGTGCAATGATATTTACTGGACCCTTCAGCACATATGTTGTCAAGAGTTCTTGCAAATGATCTTTTCACTCACGGCACTCAGCCAGGAGAAATGACGATGGGCACATATTAGGCCTGCAGTATTCCTTACCTCAACAGTAAGGCCTCTCCCTTTATGGTAAAAAATAAGAAAACCCCAAAACAGTAACCTCTTTCATAAAATGAAGGACTGCATCAAGCAGGTAAAGTCCTCAGTACAGAAGCTTTAGCAAGAAGCATCCTGTAGAGAGCTTGACAGCAGCGGTGGCACCATGGACAGTCATGAGACCGCAGCCTAACACTGGTGCATTTGTACAGCCCTTAGCAACCTACTTAATGTAATTTCAACCCCATGACTTTAAGAAATGGATGTTGTTATTATTTGATTAAAACTGTCCAAGAGGTTGTCCAAGGTCTGCTGCTACAAGCCTCAGCTGCACAGCTGAGACAAACTGTTCTGATGCTGGTCATACTCACCAGAAATTCTTCACTTTGTCGTAAAATGTTGAAAATCCATTTGCGCACCTCCGCAAATGGGGTATACACAGAATAAGCCCACTTCTTTTTCCTCACAGCTCACCCAATGCCTGTCTCCTTCTGCCCATCTCCCTAGCACCTGCCTTCCTTTCCTCATCTCAGTAAGACGAAGGGTACAGCAACAGGTACATTTTTAAATCGAATGTTCTTCAAACTAGGTCTTATATTCCACAGTGATCCCCCAGAAAAGGACATTATCCCATGCACAGGCTTATAAACTCATTAATTAATGAGGAAATGTCCGGGGTTGTCTGTCCCTCATTGTAATGAGTGAAATGTGACCCACATTACCTCTCCACTCCTGAGAAGTGATCAGGAGTCCCTGGCACATCCTCTCCCTAGATTTCTGGTATGTGGTAAAGGCCAGCTCTACAAGGATAGCAAAGTTAACAAAATTAAAGGTATACTCTTGCCCATTTAAAATGATCATTCTAAATATTTGTATTTTGAAATCTTAATGCCAAACTACTGATACTACTAATTTAATGTAAATGAAAGGCACAGTGACGGTTGATTTTATTCATATAAAAGCAACCATTTCACTCATTTATAAAGGTTATTATGAAGCCTATAAAAGTAAGTCATACAAAAAATGCTAAATATTCTGTCTTGCAAATAGTAACTACTCAAAGTCAGCTGCTATCAGTAAAACAAAAGTACTAGTAAAAACATACAACAGAAGACCATATTTAAAATGAACCAGTAATCAATAATGCTCTGGGCTGTTCCGGGCTGTTTCTTAAAGCATCTACACAAACCCTAAATTTTTGTTCTGTGTGTGTGTCTGTGTATGTGTGTGTATAAATATTTACAAAATGGCTTGAAAGAATACACAAAACCAAAATTCTAAATTTCTGCTCCATGCATGTGTGTGTGTGTGCAAATTCTTAGAAGATGACTTGGAAGAATACCCACAACCTGCAGTTTTGTTGCACAGCTACATCCATGTGTATACGCATATGAACATTTGCAGAGATTTAGAACAATAAATGGCAAAATGATGTCTGGGAAGATAAGGGAGTGAGGATTAACAACATACAATCCAATTTATAAAGCTTTGTTTTATTTTGTAAAAAAGGAAAAAGCATTCATGTATTCCTTTTCTAAATAATTTATTTAAAAAACAAGTACATAAAAGTTGTATTTTACAGAGTTCTGATTCTGTAGTTCAGTATTACAAGAAAAAGTTGACTTATTTTTGTAGTTAATGTAATCAAATTTCTGAAATTTTATTTTCCTTACTTAGTAATACCATGCACGATTTATGTTACATAATGCCTTCATTAAGTTTCTTAATGATGTTCCTAACTGTATATTACAACTGCTTGTGCCAAGGAAAAATTTAAAACCAGACTGTATTTAATCAAGGCACAAGGAGGCTTTCAAAGTCCTGGAAGGTAGCATAAAACAACAGTTTTACATAAAAAGATTATCTTTTCCCTTTAAATTTTGTATGTGTTTACATTTAATAAACCACAGCTGTAAGGTTAAATTCTTGATTCTTCTTAAGAGAAAAGGCTGTTTATTTAAAACAATGGTAACAACTTCAAATGTTTTGAGGGTTGCTGTAGATAAAAGCCTTCCAGCTCTCCCCTCTTCCTTAATTCTCATTCTTGCCTATTCCTTAATCATGCTAGTTTTTAAAATCCTAGCTTGCCTGATAGAATCACTGACTTGGTATCTCTTTCCTTTTTCCTTTAGATAATTTAGAGACCAGATTTCAGTCACGAGCAAGCCATGTCACAATAGCTCTTTCTAATGCCCTAGGAGGAACCAATAGTGGGTTCCTTTGTCTCAGGAAAAGAGGGAAGCCACATGCTGCCTAGGCCAGACCCAATCTTGGCCCTCTCATTAAAAAAAGAAAATCTAACTTACAAATTAACTTCTTCTTGTGTCATAAAATAACACCTTTATTTCAACTGATGAGAGTCAGAAAAATAGTCTCCTTGAACAGGAGGACACTGGGTGAACGGAAAACCAACCCTCAAAGAGTAGGGGGACTCAACGGTTGTAGGACATTGTGAAATTTTTAGGCATTCTTAAAAGCAATCATGAATAGTAAGTTAGTGAACAGTAATTGGTCAAAAGGTATATTCCTATAATTTCAAGTAAAATTCTAGATAAAAACCTCATCATCTTCACCAGCAGCTTCATTTCTAGATGACAGAAAGCACTGCAGGCCATAAGTCAGCGTTTTACCCGAGTCTAAACACCCAACATACCCAACTTCAAAGAGGAAGGCTTTGTGTTTGCTCACAGCTTCGGAGTTTCAACCATGATCAAAAGAACCAACATGGCAGAAGGGTGCGGTGGGGTGGAGGTGTTCATCTTATGAGAGCTGGGAGCCCAACCAGACATATCCAAGTGGATGCTCTACTGATCTGCTGCAATTTGACAAACACAATTAACTATCCCATTAGCAAAATTTTTCTCCCAGAAGCTAAGCTAAAGACTCAGTAATATGAAGTACATACACCTATTCAAACATACCACAGTGGCTTCTCTAGCAGGTGACTGTCCTTCAGGACACTAGAAGTTTGAAGGTGTAGGGACCTCCAGGCTGCTGAGTTCCAAGAATACCATGAAAGCCACCTGCTTCATTCTTTCCCACACATTCTATTTATTCTCTCCTATACGCCTCCATGCGCCTGGTCTTCCAACTATCAACTTATTTGCCTCCCTCTGAGCCATAAATGCCCTGGGAACTGGAACTGTCTTCTCTATCTTGCAACCCCATGACCTAGTACTACACCTTTCACAGAATAGATGCTCTATAAAACCTGAATGAAATATAATAAATACTTGCTATTTATCTGTTTGCTTTACCCAGACTACTGAATGTTGATATTATATTGCTACCAGAGTTTCAGAAATGTTACGTGGTACATCAAAGCCTATTATATATATTTTTTATCCTACCTTTACTTCATTTTGAGTTTTATTTGCATTTACTCATAAAATATTTATTTCTAAAATAACATGTTTCTAAAATTTTTACACTAGAATCTCAATTATTTTCAGGACTCAACATGATGACCACAGAAAAGAGAAGCCACTAACGCCAACTGTGCAGCCTTTACCGTGCTGCTCTAGAGGCTTTTTCTAGTCTCTCTTCTCCCACAATCTGGACAGTACACAGCTTTTCTTCCAAAACAGTCACTCTTTGGCTGCTGTAAAGATTATATTTGGACAGCACTAGCACTGTTCCCAGCTCTCTTATAACTGTGACATGTTAATTATTTGAAAACTCTCTCTCTCTCTGCATTTCCTAATTGTAAACATGCTTAGCTTAACTCAGGTTAAGAGATCAGCTCAGGGGCTGGAAGTGTAGTGTATGTCAGTGGTTAAAGTGCTTGCCTAGCATGCCCAAGGCTCTTAGCTCTATTCCTCAGTACCACACAAAAAAGATTAGTTGTGCCTTGTGGTACACACCTGTAATCCCAGCTCTTGAGTTCCATGTCAGCCTGGGCTACATAGTGAGTTCAGGACCGACCTGTCTCAATACAAATAAAGCAAACAAGCAAACAAAAACAGCTCAGGCAACAGCACCCTCCTGCTGCCCATGTGACACATAACTTTAGTGTTAAGAGACTTCACTATTCAGGAACTTATCAATAAACAATGTCCAGTGTGAAAAAGAGGTGACAGCCTTCTGGAAATTGAGACAAATTATCTTTCTCGGTTTTCTCTGGGACAAAATGGTGACTTAAGAGTCCTGTGAGTCATGCCAGTACCAGAGTATTCCAGGTGTTACCACTGGGCCAATCAACTGTAACATGTGTCACTTACCTAGGTCAGAGTTAGGTCAGAGTACAACCACAGGAGTCACACACATTCCCTTCTTCTAATCTTTCTTATTCAGTTTAATATGACGAATTATTTATTCCTCTTGATTTTATAAGGTGAAATGAAGCCGATATCTTTGCTTAAAGAAATTTTTAAAATGCTGCCCAGTGGAAACCTTGTTGCTATCTCTGGTGCCTTGGTCAGTCATGGAATTTTAAAAGTTAAAATGCTACAGTCAGCTTCATCATTTCATACCAAGACTCAAAAAGTTGAATGGTTTGCCCTGGTCAACAAGAAAAACAAGAAAACCAAAGCTAGAATAATATCCTTCCCGCCTCCAAAACCACTGGCCTCCAAGATAACACACCAAACTGAGTCTCCTGCCAAAAGCTACTCCCACCCAGCACTTGTGGGGGACTGCTCCCAGCTTCATTCTGTCTCCTACATCTTGGAAGTCAGCTACATAATCATGTGCTAAAAAAATATGAAGAAGGCAAGCCTTCCATCTCTAAAAATAATTTGCAACAGCATTGTTTCCTTAAAGATATTACTCCTAGCAACTGCCACAGACTTCTTCCTCCCTGACTGTTCCTAAGAAAGGCAGCATGTTCTCTAAAATCCTGCTCCCCTAGGCATGCTCTGAAAAAACCTGAGAAAGCCTCAGGCAAATAGCATTATACAAAGGAAATGAAGTTGGTGCCCACAGGCACAGGTCACATGACTAGCCACATTCATCATGAGCCTAAGTCCAGAGACTCACAGCAGCTAGATGACAGCCTCTGTCATTGAACAAATATTAACAAGAATCTAAATGCCAAACCTGGCGCTACCTTATATAGTAAATGACAGAAACATCTTAGGAAATCGGCTGTTTCCTAATTTATAAACTGTATTTTGTGTTTTATAGTAGCTGATATTAATATTGCTGCCTTAGTTTACACTTATCCATTTATCTGTAAATATTTGTACTTCCTAAAATATTTACCTAAGTATAAACAGATGCACTACAAAGTGACTAAATAACTGCTAATGTTCCACTGTCATACAATCTATTATTCCAATGATCCGGAATATACTCTTGACAGACCTTGTATTTTGCTACGCAAGTATAAAACACACACTTGGTATTTTTAACTTCAAGCCTAACAACTTCTACATATTTTTATGGAATAATAAAGAAAGAAATGGCCTGAAGGTTGTCAACAAAAAAACCTGGTAACTTCTGAAAATAAGAAAATACCAAGAAATAATAACAGATAAGAATATGTTTTTAATGGCTTTGTAGGGCTCATTTTATACAGAATTAGAAAAAGTAGTAATTTAAACTTTTGAAATTCTGAGTTTTTTCATAATCTTTACACCCATGTACACATTAATAAAATACTATAAATTATAATTAAAATTTACTAACAGTCTAGGTAAAACTCAGATTATATTAATTAAAAGTACGAAACAAATTAAAACAAGCTTCTCATTTCATACTGAGGAAAATTAGGAGATACTATCTGATTCATGCCTCTTAGCTATAGGCATTATACAGATAGAAACTTACAAAAAATTTAAAAATAATCGATAACAAATTTCAAAGCAGGTTATATGCCTTTTAGGCAAACCCTTCTAGGTGGATATCGAGATGGGCACGAGCATATTTGGTTCATATCCGAAACACCTAGGTGTGGCACCCTGAGATCCCGGGACTTCCACATAAGGTAGTAATTCTGATTCTCTGAGATGACTGGATGGATGGAACGCTACATGGACTCTAGGACCCGCCTCTTACTCTACCCTATATATGTTTTTGCTTCTCCAAATAAAGTGGGCTGCGTTCCCTGAATCAAGTCCCCAGAGGTCATTTCAAGGTCTCTATCACCACACTCTTCTCAGCTGTTCAGTGGGCTCCGCAGGTCGGACCCCACACATTCTTTCAAAAATCAAAACTGAGTTGAGGCAAAATTTTAAAACTTTGAGCAAAAACTCAAAATGCAATGGAGCCAGGAATGTAAAACAGCTTGAAACAACATCAGTAAAGTAAAACAGTCAATTCTGACAATATAAACATATTATATATCTGTTAAAGAAAAAAGGTTCACATTAGATTAAAAACAAAATCCAACTATGTTCCATTTTTAAGAAACATGCCTAAAAATGACAAAAAAGTGTAAATATAACAGCAAGCACAAAGATCCACAAAGAAATACATACAAAGATGGCAACATCCATACCAACTACAAAAATACACAGAGCAATGAGTTTTAAATGACAGACATGTTACAGCTGTGTTCAATCAGTTTACCGTCCTAACTTGTTAATACTGCACAGAACTCTCCCATGCATGTCTGCACAGTCTGAGGATATCATCAGGAGAGACACGAGAAAGTGAAAACCCTCAGCCACTGTACTCTTTTAAACTCGTTCCTCCTAACCTGCTTTGTCCAAGTCACTAGACTTCATTATGAATTTAAGAACTCAAAGATGAATATAACGAGCGGTTATATACTTGAGTTTGGACGCCAGCTCACACACAGCAAGATGTGTCACACTGGGCAAATGGCTCACGTTGTCCATGATTTAATTGTCTAATCTGCTAAATGGGAATTTTAATAGTATTTACCTCACAGGAATACTCAGAGAATTAAATTTGCTAAACTACTTAAAGCATTCTGAACACAGTAAGTGTCATTTATGTACTTGCTATTATCATTAAGAGAGAAAACAAGTGAGTAAAAGGATCTCAGTGAGCCAAATACACTTCTTTTTTTGAGGCAGGGTATTGTTCTGTAATCAGGCTGGCCCTGAACGCATTGCAATCCTCCTGCCTCAGCCTCCCAAGTGCTAGCTACGTTTATAGGCGGGGGCCACCATGCCCAGCTATTATGTGGTGCTGGGGAGTTGAACCTGTGACCTTATGCTTCTTAGACAAGCACTTTAATCATTGAACTAAACCCCAACCCTCAAATATACCATTTTAAAATCTGAACTTAAAAATGTCATGTGTATGTGATTTAAAGCTTCTTTCACTTCATCCTGACTCTTGAATCTGTCCTAAGTATCTGGATGACACAGAGAGATGTGTACCACATTTGAGAATTCCTTCTCTCTCTCTTCATTTAGTAGTTCATTATTGGCTTTTCTCATCATTTGTTAGGGCCAAGTAAAAATTAACCCAATTGGCATTAGAGCAAGACATAAAGAACCACAACGTATGCAGTGCCCTCTCAACCTTTCTAATCAAGGAGGCACGACCCTCCCTCCACTCTTAGGAAGATCCCTGGCTTGGGTCAACACAGAAACATCAGTAGAAGAGGTAAGACAGACTGGAGGCGGTGGGTCCGAGCAGCTTTGTTAGGATGACATCAAGACAATAATTAGAATGTGGAACTGAATCTAAAGGACAGAGACAGGCATAATGGAAAATGGACAGCAAAGTCAAAAAACCCGGAGCAGACACAAAAAGAAGGAAAGATTCAAGAAGAAGACAGGTTAAGCCGTTAAGGCCTTTCCTGGTGAGTCAGCATACCATGCTCACCGGAACACTCACTGCAGTTGAGATTCCAGGCCTGGCTCCTGAGGGAAGGTGGGTTGGGTCACAGATATTCTGTTTTTGAGGTCTTAGTTTCCAGAAGTGGTCGCACACAAAGTACTTGAAGACTCTGAAAATCATCCTGTCCTCTCTCATTAATTCCAAATATCACCTTCAGAAGGTGTAAGAAATTCAACCGTTTACCTTATTCAAGTCTTAATTAAAATTATTTGCAACTTGAAGTTCTCCACAAAACATAGTTTTGCATTTTCTAAGAGAAGAAAGGGAAGTAGGGTGCCTTGACATCAAATGAAACACTTAAAACAAGGTCACTACTACTCAAGACCTTTTGGTGTAAGAGCAGGGATGAGGTGAATTTTCCATTTCTAAAAAACTCTGACCAGTGGCTACTTCCAAATAGCATGTCATTTTATTCTGAGACCAAGTGGGCATCTGTTTAGTAACTAAATATATTAAAGAATTTGTGTGCATATTATTATTATTTTAGGCCCAAAATCAAATTTAATTCTTAAAAATAATAAAAAAGAAAAATGTCTCCAAGTAACCTCCTCAGATAAGGACCTGGTCAATCTGACTAGAGATCAACCTTCACAGCAGTGTTTCTTTCCATACTGGGAACTGCCACCCGGAAGTGCCATGTACTTTAACGGAGAAAGCTCCCCAATACAAACAAAGACAACAGAGTTGAGGAGGACTCTTGGAGAACTACTTCTGAAAAAGTAAGGTTCTAAAAGTTGAAAATGTGAGGCTTGTAAAGACCTAAGCATGCACCAGGTCCTGGGTCAGTCTTCCATACTGGGGAGTTTGGGGGTAGGACTGTTCTTCATTACTGATAGTGTCTGATTGGAGGCTGATCATCTCTTTGCAGAAATAAAAGTGGGAAGAAAAGAATTCATTTCTAATTCCAAGTCTAAGACTGTATCAATTTTTGAAACCTATACATGCACCATCATGCCCTACTAAAAATCACTATCTTATGAAGCAGCTCAGTCTGTTTTCAGGACCATGTAAGTGCTTCCAAGTTATTCATTACACTTCTCATCAATTAGGTAGAAATTTAGTTCCTTGTCACTTTTACTCCTCTGTTGCCAGCTTTGTTTTTTTATAGCTCTAAATTTCTACTCCATCTTATGGTAGAATTACAAAAAATGTAGAACGCTAAAGTTCAAAATTTCTAGTGAGATTTAGACTACCACATTTATTAGACAATCCTAAATGTGTACTCTTCAGAGCTGAAGTTTATCCTAGTATAATGTCCACTCATGCCAGGCTAGATGCTGAAGTAATGAGTGAGGGTGTGGCTTAAGAAAGGAGATGGAATTAGTTGACTACAAATGAACCTGTCGTATTTAAACAAGAACAAGAAGGCAAGTGTGGCTAGGCCACAGCTAAGTAACATGTAGAATGGCTGGAGAAAACCGACACCTAAGGTTTCTCCTGAGTGAGACACGTGGCCACTGAGTGAAGGAAATCTTAGCATGTCTACTCTATTTTCAACTCCTACCCAAGTGACTGAGTCTGGATAGCTGCCTTTCACCTGTCAGATGTACAACTACCCCAGCCCTGGTTTAACACCAATTATACCAGGTGGCCTGGCTCACAGATTCAATTCCCCATGCCAACTAAGAACTTCTAATTGCCCAATACTGTCCAGAAGGCAGCTGTAAGCATGTTCCCCAGAGCTGCCAAAAGTTTCTGGCATAGGACCAATGAAGCAGACAATGAGCAAGTGTTCAGTGATTATTCAGGAGTCAGAAAATAACTGACGTGTTAGGGGAGTATAGACTGAGCCAGAGGAAAGTTACAGCAAGAACAGGAGACCTTATCCAGGTCTAGTCACCCCAGGAGAATCTGGTCTACGTCACCCAGTGCAATCAGCTACCCTTGGCCAGATATATTAGAAGTAATCTGAAGTCTACTCTGTGTCTGTGGAAACGTTTCAGAATTTCCTAGAAGTAACTAATACCATGAAGCAAACGATGGGTGCCTTATAAAGAGCTCTTGTACTTTCTACCTCAGTTTCACTTGTGACTCTCCCAGCCTCATCTGTAAATGGAATTCTAGTCTATCTCATAGATGTAATGGAGATTAAATAGGATAATAACAGAGGCTGCTAGGCAGGGAAGACATGTATATAATAGTGATTCTCATTTCTACTTTGATGACCAGCTGAACTATAAGCAGGTCCCCAAAACACTTCCTTGCACATGCATGTAACAAACACATCAACCCCTACTCCCTCTTCCCTCTTTTTTCTTTGATCTTGTCTAATGATAGTAACCCTCTACTTCCATGTCATCTTTAAAACCACAATTTTCATGCTCTTCTACCCTAGAAGAACATATGTCAATTTCCATGCAATCAGTGGAACTTAAACTTGGCCTGATAAGAAATCCTCCATTTCTCTAAGCTTTCTTACTAAGGTTAAAAACACTCATTTTTATATAACTAAGATACAGAGTTAGAAATTTTAGAAACACAGAGTTGACAACACCAATTATGAATAAAGATTATCAAGCAAAGCAAAAATCTCAAAGACTGACCAATTATTGTGCAAGCCATTCAGACCTAGGCTATATTATCTATATCCTTTAAGTATAATATATTTTCATTGGTCTTTATTAAACTTTAATTATAACCATTAAAGTTGGCAACAGAAGCAGGAAACCATTTGCAAGACCAGCACGGTGATTTTCCCTTTATTAATGAAATGTTACATAAGAGTTTTAGCAAACTACAAGGTTTCTTTCTTAAGGTCTTTTAATATTTATAGAAATTTTAAAGGGTTATCATGCTAGAATCCATTCTGGAAAAAGAATTTCTATTATCTGATAGCGATCAATTCTGCATTATTTTAGCTCAATTACTGAAAGGCTTTATAAGAGTTATGTTCATCTTTATTCATACTCATTAACAAGAGGTCAACCATATCTAGCACTTGGCCCAGAAGTAGGCTTGACTAAACAAAATTACACTAACAAGGTCAGCTCCACACCACTGAGTCACATCACTGGCCCTTTTTGTCTCTAAATAGTATACTAAGAGAAATGGGAATAAAACAAAATAAAACAACAACATCAACACAACCCCACAGCAATCCGCTGGGAACCATGTAAAAGAGCCTGCTTTCATTGCCAGAAAGTGCCAAGTAACCAAAGAGCACACACGTACATTAAAGGAACTATAAAGAAAGCCTGGAATAAGTACAAGGAGATGTTCACAGATATCATGACATGCTCAAAAAGGAAATCCCACACTTTCTATAAACTAAAAAATAAAGCCTAGAACAGTGTATTTCCTTGCATATCTACGTCACAGGGCCTGATTTGAAAAGATCATTAATAATTTCATTTTCTTCAAATACAGAAAAGCTACTCCTAAATTATAAATCTCAGATCAATAAACTTTCACATTTTATGCTCGATATAGACTTACAATTGAATATTTTTAGATTCATAAAACAGTACAGTCTCTGTATAACCTTCAGTCTATTTTCCCTAAAGTTAACATCTTACATAATCATAGCACATTTGTCAAAACTAAGAAATTAAAACTGGTATGTTCACATGAAATAAATCAGACTTTATTGAGACTTTATTTGTTTTAGGTACAATCAAAGTACTGCATTAGATTCAATGATTTTTTAAAAAATGGCGCAAGTTTATACCACACTGTTCTATATTTTAGTTACAATATTCTCATTAAAATTGCTACAAAAATAAATCTGAAATTATCTACAAAATATGATTACTGAGAATAAGGGAAAAGTTATATATAAAATTTCATGTGAACATGGTATATCGATATCGTTTTAAGAGAAAAAGAATTAAATCGCTGAGGATATGTCCCATTATCTATCTTGCCAAGAACTTATGAGACTAATGTACAAAAACTATCTCTTAAGAGATTTTGTCACTTACTTATTTCCTAAGACTCTTGTAGTTATTAAGATATATAGCAAATCCCTTTAATTCTGTAATAAAATATAAAGCAGTATTATATTTAATCTACTTTTATCAAATATACATTAAAAACTTTAAAATAATTGTATGTTTATATTCATGCAACAGAACTAATTTAAGAGAAACCACTGCATCGTTATAACTATTATCTCTATTTTAAAAGTGAAATTATGCAAATGTTAAAGTTTTGAGATAAATAGAAAATGATCTCAAAAGAAAGCCACAATGAATAGAACTGGCTAAAAAGTATGCTTCACATTTTTTTTCCCATGGCCATACTACTGGGGAAATTACTGAATAGTCATAAACAAGTGGATCATACTGAGGGCCCAGTCTTCTTGATAGGAAAATAGTAATCAAGAATATGAGGTTAGATTTTTGAAAGGAACATATGCATCAGTTTCCCTGAGCCCATCTTAATTTATGCCATTTGTGCAATGTCGTGCCCAAATCCTTCATTTTGCAGTGGACTTTGATGACAGCATTAAAACAAGCTGAGACATACTTGCAATTGAATCTCAGGTTCTGCCACCATCTCAAAGGGCCACGTGTAAGACACACAGGCAGTGACGCCAGGAATGGATTTGAAGTCTTGTTAATCTGACGGGCAGCTAGCAGTGACCCACCTCTCTGTGTAACATAACTGACACCTCACTCTCAAAGACAGTCTACCCGCAGAAACAGGAAGCAGAAATATCCACCTTCTATAACCAGCTTGAAGACACAAATTTAAAGAAAACAGGCAGATTGTTTTGTTTGGGTTTTTTGTTTTGTTTTGATATGGTTTGTTTTCTGTGTGCTGGGGGGTTGAACAAAGAGTCTTCACACTGAGTTACCTCCCTAATCTCTTTTTATTTTTTATCCTGAGATTGTCTTGCTAAATCGTCAAGTTCCCCATGCAAGGCAACTGAAATCTGAGCCCCTTATGCTTCAACCTTCTAGAGTTGAGAAGGTGATTTATGTATTCTTCCATCAAGCGCAAGGCTCTGAGTTCAATTCCCCAGCATCACATACACTGGGAATGGTGGCGCACACCTGTAATCAAAGCACTTGGGAGTCCAAGGCTATGTGTAATGAGTTCAGGACCAGCAGGAGAGCGGAACTTTGTCTCAAAAAAAAAAAAAAAGGAAAGAGTTTTAATAAATCTTGCTCAGTTCTAATCCAAATTTTTCTTATTTATAAGTAAAGTGATAAAAGTTACTCTGATGACTCCAGCAGCAGAAGAAATTCAATTCAATGACACCAGCTCACTGCCAGTGTTAGGAGAGATTTCAAACAGAAAAGTCAGCTAATTCCAACAATAGTATGTTTCACCCAATACATGTAGTTAAAGTAAAGCTTTTGGAAGTTCATTCTGTAGAACATGAAATGCCCGATTATTACTAAAATTGCTACTTAAATTCAGTTAAGAAGTTCAACAACAAACATAAAAAGATCAATTCTCACTATTCAAAAGTAGTTAGATTCTATAAAGTCGCAACATACACTGAATTAGTGAGTTCCAAACTACTGCTTCCAGGGAATATAGGGCTGGGTTCTTAAAAGTATCTGGTCACATTTTCATCACTGATCAAATGTATCTTTGGTTTACATATGCCTCTCTTTTGAGATATTATTTAATATACGTTCTTGATTCAGTAATACTGAGTTCACAGTCAACAACAATGTGACTTAAGTCTGAATAAAGCTGATCTAACACATGTATTTGCTCTGAAGGAACACACAACTTAAGCAGCAAAACTGCTACGAAGCACAAACATTCAAAAAACTTGGCACTCCACAGACCATGACAAGGACACTTATTGACTGTATGGGAGCTGTAAGAAGATAGAATTGTGTGTTCAACTAGGAGCACATGTTGAACAATCCGACATTTTTTGATGCCTTACACCACTTTGTAGTTATGCACTCCACTGAATGACAACAAAAACTCCATAAACATTAAGTTTGTGGTTCATATTTAATGAAATTACTGATATAGCTGGATTTATCCTTGTCTTTTCCCCTTTATTTTCCTGTAACTTCATGCTTTCTACTGTTTTCTTCAAAAATACGTTAACAGGTAGCTAACAATAGAGAAAAAAGCTGAAAGAATGAATGAGAAATAACAATTTGAAACTTCAATGTTCCCAGTTACTAAAAGAGAAAAACCAGAAAATCAGAAAGAATACAGAAGGCTTGACTAACATCATAAGTCAGCTAGATCTACATTTATATAACACTCCATCCAAAAACACAATAGACAATAGACACTTTTCATAGCACACAAACACTCTCTAAAATAGACCATGTGCTAGACCATAAATAACCCTACACAATCTACAGATTAAAATCATATAATGGATGTTCTTTGAAAACAATGGAATGCAACTGGAAATCAGTAAGAGAAGAACTCTAGAGAAATTCAAAAATATGGGAATAAAGCAACACCCTCCTAAATAAACATAAAGTCAACTTTTCATTGCTTTAATCAAAATACCTATTATAAACAGCTCAAAGAGGAAAAATTTGTTTTGGTTCAGTTTAGGAGATTTCAGTCCACTGTCACCTAGCTCCACTGATTACAGACTTGTGGCAAAGAAGAAACATCAAGGCAAAAGAGAATGGGACAGGTTGGTAAGTCCTGGAAGGCAGCACGCAGTCTTCATGAGTCATCACAATGCTGGGGTGGGCTTTTCAGTGACGTGAGTGTCTTCTGAGTCATCTATCAGCCTGTAAATGACTCCTCGCCCAAGCTCCTGAGATAGCCCTTCACCCATGCTTCTCTAAGTAACTCCTCACCATACTCCTGTAAGTTCCCCCCAGGGAACTCACTGGTTCATCAAATTCGTCCCTGGTGTAACTGTTACTCTGGCCCATGTGTTGGGCCTTATCTTGGTTGAGTAGACATCAGTGTTCACATCTCCATAGGAAAAGTCCCTCCTGCAACACTTGGCAGCCAGGAAGCAGACAAAGGGAAAGAGCTTGAGAATTATACCCTTGAAAACCACACCGCTAGCGTCCTGCTTCCTCCAACCAGACCCCACTTTCTAAGAGGCCATTCATCTACGAATTCGCTGATGAGGTCAGTAGTATGGCAATCTAACAACTCTCTAGGCATCTCTTCATTCAAGTTGACATGACTGAGTGTCACACCAATGGATTAAAGCAGAAATTGTAGAAATGAACAAATGTCTTGAGAAGAATGAAAACTAAAACACTCACCAAAACTTTCAGCATAGAGCTAAAGCAAATGGTGTGTAAAGGGAAATTTATAGATAAAATAAATGCCCATATATGAAAAGAAGGTCTCCAACCAATAACTTAATCTTTTACCTAAAAAAAACAAATAAATAAATAAATAAAAGAACCTAGAGAAAGAAAACTAGCCCCTATGCAAGAAGAAGGGAGGAAATAAAGAGCAAAAACAAATGAAATAGAGAAAGAGAAAAAAGACAATGGAAAACAAAACAAAAACAGGCAAAGGATTAGGCAAACATGTGGTCACCGATAAAAGAAAAGGTTCAGTACTGAGAAGAACAGAATCCAGACTGCAGGGAACTTAAGGGGAAAATAGGAGAGAGAGAAATGGAAATAGCATCTGCAGAGTCTTTCAATAAACCTGAAATAAAAGAAAGAAAGGAAACTGAAAATAAGGGCAAGAAGAAATGATTAACAAGACAGGGTGCTTCAAGAAGTCAAAAGGAATTAAGAACCATGGCGGATACGAGTCTTGGAAGGTATCAGGATAAAAGAACCCTAATTTTGTTCACCCTGAGAGGAGTGGAAGATCATGAGTCTAACTAGTTTTAGAATGGGCACTTAGAAATGGGTAAGAGATGAAGTTTTGGCTAGTGACATTCAGTCTTCTGGGAGGCTTTCAAGAAAGTCTTCTTTGCTCTTAAAAAATCATATAAATTTTAAAGTTGTTTTTCTAGTTCTGTGGAGAATGTTGTTGGTACTTTGATAGTATTGCATCAAATCTCTCTAGTAGCTTTGGAAGTATGGCCATTTTGACAATATTAGTTCTTCCAATCCAGGAACATGGATGTCTTTCCGTTCTCCAAAGTCCTCTTCAATCTCTTTTCTCAGGGTTTTGAAGTTTTCTCTGCATAGGTCTTTCACTTCTTTGGTGAGGTTTATTCCTAAGTATTTCTGTCTTAGTTGTTGTTGTTGCTACTGTGCAGTGGGTTGTTTTCTTGATTTCCTTCTTGCTGGATCCTTTATTGGTACACAGGAATGTTACTGATTTGTGAGTATTGATTCTGCAACTTCCTACTTTGGTGGAATTTTTGGATCTCCTATGTAGAGTATCATGTTCTCTGCAAATAGGAATATCTTGACTTCTTCCCTTCTGATTCATATTCTTTTATTCCTTTCTCTTGCCTGATGACTCTTGCCAAAATTTCAAACACGATGGTGAATAGCAGAAGTGACAGTGGACATCCTTGCATTGTTCCTGAATTCAGTGTGAATGCTTTCAGTCTTTCTCCAAATAGGATGATACTGGCAGAAGGGTTGTTGTAAATATCTTGTATCAGGTTGAGGGAGGGTCCTTCTATTTCTATTTTCCTCAGAGTTTTTATCACAGATGGGTGTTGGGGTTTTGTCAAATGTGTTTTCTGAATCTACTGAGCTAATCATATGATTTTTATCTTTGCATCTGTTGATGCAGTGTATTACATTTATTGATTTATCTTGAGTCATCCCTGCATCTCAAGCTCCATTTGGTCATGATGCAAACTCTTTTTTATGATTTGCTGCATTCTGATGGTAAGAATTACATTGAATGTTTTTATATCTATATTCATTGGATATACTGGTCTGTACTTTCTTGTTGGATCTTTGTCTGGTTTTGAATTAAAGTTATGCTAGCTTTAAGGAATGATTTTGGCAACTTTCCTTCCTTTTCAGTTTCTAGAAAGGGTTTAGTAAGCATTGGCAATAAATCTTCCCTGAATTTTTTGTAGAATTTTGCTGGGAAACCATCAGGTCCTGCGGTCTTCTTAGTTAGAAGTGTTTTTATTACTTCCTCTATTTCATAGATGGATACTGACCTATTCATATGCTTAATTTCTTCTTTTAATTGTGGAAGTTGATGTGTGTTTAGGAACTTGCCCATCTCTTTTAGATTTTTGAATTTATTGGAGTACAAGTTTTCATAATAACTTCTTATAATCCTTTGATTTCCATTTTATCTGCTGTAATTTCACCTTTTTCATTCTGAATTGTATTGCTGTAGGTTTTCTCTTTCCTTTTTCTGTGTGAGTTTAGCAAGGGGTTTAGCAACCTTGTCTATATTTAAAAAAAAAAAAACTTTCAGTTTTTACAAAACCAGAAAAAAAATTAAAATTTACATGGAACCAGAAAAGACCCAGTATTTCTAAAGTGATTCTAAATAACAGGGGTAAAGATTAAGGAATCATAACTCCAGGCTGCAAAAAATACTATAAAGCAATAGTGATTAAATCTACTTGGTACTGGTATAGTATCAGACAGAAGGACCAATGTAACAGAATTGAGTATACTGAAACAAATGCAAAGACCTTCAGTCACCTGATTTTTGATGAAGGGGCCAAAACAATCCACTGGAGAAAAGACGGCATCTTCAACAAATGGTGTGGGGAAAAACTGGATATACAAGAGAATGAAATTAGATCCATATCTGTCACCACACACAAAAATCAGATCAAAATGGATCAAAGAACTGGACATCAAAACAGAAACACTCAATCTATTGGAAGACAAAATAGGTAAAAACCTAGGAGACATAAGGATAGGAAAGGATTTTCTGAATAGACCACCAGCTACACAAGAAATTTCAGCAAGAATCAACAAATGGGACTACACTAAATTAAAAAGCTTTTGCACAGCAAAGGAAACAACAAGGTGAAGAGACAGTCCACAAATGGGAGAAGATCTTCACCAGTAATACTTCAGACAAAGGATTAATATCTAGACTACATAAAGAACTCAAAAAATAAAACCCACTAAAATAAATGATCCCATCAAGAACTGGGCAGCTGAAATGAAAAGCTTCTCAGAAGAGGAAGTACCAATGATCAACAAGCACATGAAAAATGTTCTTCATCACTGGCCATTCGAGAAATGCAAATAAAAACAACACTGAGGTTTCACCTCACCCCAGTGAGAATGGCCTACATTAAGAATTCAAAAACCAACAACTGTTGGCAAGCATGTGGGGAAAAAAGGAACACTACTCCACTGCTGGTGGGAATGCAATCTGGCTCAACCATTATGGGAAGGAGTCTGGAGATTTCTTAGAAAGCTGAGGGGAAAAAAAATCCATTTGATTCAGCTACTGCTCTACTGGGCATGTTTCCAAAAGAAATAAAGTCAGTATACCAAAAAGACACATGCATATCCCTGTTTATAGCAACATAATTCATAATGGCCAAATCCTGGATACAACCTACCTGCGCATCAGTAGAGGAGTGGTTAAGGAAGATGTGGTACCTATACACAGTGGAATACTATGCAGCCATAAAAGACAGATATGAAGCATCTGAATAAAAATGGAGCCACCTTGAGCTAATAATGCTCAGTGAAATGGATCAAACCCCAAGAGACTGACTTTAGATAGGTGTTCTTATGAAATTCACAAAAATAGTGACATAAACAGACCCCCAACACAGGGTAGACAGTGTAGAAAGGGAGGCAATGGACTGCTAGAAAGTGGATAAATCTCTAAAAATAGGGGCAGGTGTGGGTGGGGGAGGTATAGGGCAAGGGTAAGAAGGAAGCAAAAAGAGGCCAAAATTGGTATAGATAAGTCATTTATTCCCCAAACCATATGCTTCTAATGTGTTATAGGATTTGGAATTCACGAAGAAAAAAATAAACTAAGAAGCTGTTCTCCCCTCAAAAAATCATAAAAGAGACCACCTTTATTTCTTACAATTTGAGTTGTCTAAAACTAAAATAAAACTCTTAGAGCTAAAGCTGCCATCCTGGGAAAAAGAGAGGAAAAGTCTCAAGACAAAAGGCAGCTCATCTAGGACTACAGGATGGAGACACAACTAGAGTTCGGTGACAGCCATCAGCTGCAGCATGAATCAAAAATAAATTCAGATCAACTAGTTACATGAGGTCATGAAATGCACTTATTATGGAGCCATTTGAAGACGAAGCTTTAGTTACTTGCCAGCTGCAAAAGCATTCCAACAGGTACAGAAAGAAATGCTTGCTCTGAAATGGATATGGCCAAGACAAACTTTATAGGTTATAGACATGGAACTTGAGTTTCTACTTAAAATTTCATGTACTAAACAAAATGAAGCCTGAATGAATTTATTTTACAAAGAGATGAGACTTAACAGCTCTTCCCTGCTCTAACAAAAGAACTCCAAATACTTACCAACAACAGCTAATGATCATGATGATGAGGTCACAATTACTTTTTTTTTGTGAGAGACAGGGTCTTGGTATGCAGTCCAGGCCAGTACTAAATTCACTACATACTCCAAGGTGGCCTTGAGTACATGGAAATCCTCCTGCCTCAGCCTCCAGAGTGCAGGGATTACAGGTGTGCACCACCACTCCTGTTTTATGTGGTGCTGGGGGATCGAACTCAGGGCCTTGTGCTTGTTAGGCAAATACTCTAACCACTGGGCTATGCCCCCAGCCCTCATCAATATATTTCTAAATGCTAGGCACTTTATCCTTTTATAGCTTACTTTGTGCATTGCATTTTATTTCAATCATGAAATGTATCAACTTTTACTTATAACAACTTCCATATAACTTTCATTTTTTCACACTTTCAAGGTATACGACACATACATATAGTTTATGTCATATAGTCATATAACACATAAATATAGTTTTCAGCAGGAAACTTAACTTTGAAGAACACTTTGAAAAACCAAACAACTTATAAAAATACTTCTATTTTTATTTCCATATATTTTCTAAATCTGGTTAAAAAAACAAAAATTTCAACCACATTTCTGGAAGGATACCTCTGATTTGTATCAGAAAATGGAAAAGCCAACACTCTAGCCATATAGAGCAAAAACCAAAAAAAGATCAACATTAGCACAAATAACAAAAAGTACTAGAATAGTGTGCTTATACAAGAAGTTCCCATATTAAAAAATTAAATTACAAGATAGCTTGAAGCCCAAAATATTTTTCCTACCGAAACATTGCAACTATGAGTCATCCCATAACTGGACTAGTCCTTAAATGTCTTATAAAACCGTATGCATAAGACTACTGTTTGAGTTTCAGTGTGTAGTACCTAGTGAAGGCATCTGTTAATACCACCAAGCTTATCTCTCAATGATCTCCACATTACACATGTTGAACTCCAAACTGCAGGTTGGTACTTCTCTCAGACACAGTTGTTATGTCATTTTCTTCCTCTTTTTGTAGATCATCTCCCCTCACCCTTCTGGTCTCACCTTAAAAACATTATCTACCTCGGAAGGAAATCCCATGTCATTACCTGATGTAGGTGCCTTTGTTATCACACTACACTTCCCTATCACAGCATTATCATACGGTATTGTTACCTCTTTGTAAATCTCCTCCCTAAGATCCACCATTCAAGGACGTCAGTTTATTTGTGGGCTCAGAATGTGGCTCAGTGGCAGAGCACTTGCCTGGCATGCTCAAGGGTGTGGGTTCAATCCCCAGTACCAAAACGAAAAAAAGAAAAAAAAAAAACTTTACTTGCTATCATTTTAATTGAGAGCTCAGAAGAGTCCTGCCATTTTGAAGATGCTTAATTTATATCTATTTTTGTGACTGAATTATCATAAGATGCTTTAATGTATTTTAACCTGATCTATGGGATATTTAACTAATTAATGGTTATTACCATGGAAGGAGGTTTTCCAAAGCTTTCCCTACTCTAGAATTTGCCCCTAAAAATTATTCGTAAGGAAGAAGCTCTCTGATTTTGTCATAGCTACTTTTTCCTTGCTGGGTCTCAATGCCTAAAACCCACAATTTAAGGGAAAAAGGGTTGTTTTAGCTCAGTATTTCAGAAGGTCTCAGTCCATGGGCGGCTGGCAATGGCAGAAAGGATCTGGCAGAGAACAGTTGTTCTTGGCATCCAAGAGGAAGGATCTGGCTTCCGGGAGAAGCCAGGTCAGGGGCAAGTCCTTCCAGGCCACACCCTCAGTTATCTACCCCCTCCCAACCTGGTCTCTCCTCCTAACAATACGTGAAACCCCTAAATAGTCCACAACATCCAAATACACAAGGCTTCTGAGGAACATTCTACATCCAAAAATAACAAATTCCTTCCCTATTGTTGGTTTATAGTCACGTAAGAGGAGCATGAAAACTCTAACAAGAGTAGTAGTATTACTACCTTTATCTCCTTCATACAGGTAATGTCATTTACTTTCCTGGTGTCTTAGTTACATACTTGTTACTAGGACAAAATACCTGACATCCACAACTTAAGGGAGAAAAGATTCATTTAGCTCACTTCCACAAGGTCTCATATAGTCCATTCATGGCAGCTGGCAATGAAAGAAGCACATGCAGAATCTGGAAAGCTGCTCACAGCACTGCAGACAGAAAGCTAAATAAGGCAGAAGCAGTCTATGTCTGTATACTCAGGCAAGGCCAGAGCTTTCCCAGGAGGAAGTTACAACAACGTTTCTTTCTCCCTACTTAAGGTCAAACTGCCAGTGGAGCCCCCTACAACCAGGATGCCTCTCCCAATTCCTGGTCTACAAGTAAATAACAAAAGCTAAAAGCTCTGGGCTGGGCACTCCCCATTCTCAACAAGTTGACACAGTCTCTCCAGGTCAAACTCCAAGCATCTTCCTCTTTCAGCCAAGCCCCACCTCCCAACAGCATACAGTTCCACTGTTATCCTACTACATCTAAAGACATGATTCTTTCGAGGGACACTACAGATCCAAGCCATACTACCTGGTTTTTACCTGGTTAGCACTGGATATGCTAACTCAAAACTTTGTACCTCTAGGCCTTAAGCTTAATATCCAAGTTTCTGTCAACGGTTTCATACCTGAATGCGCCACAAGAGTTTGAACCCATTTTCCCACATTCTCCCCAACCATTCAGGTAATGGCATCTCCACTAGGGCCTCATACCCAAGTTATCTACTGTAATAGAACTTGCCTTCTAACAATTCCCCAGCCAATTCATTCATACGTTAAAACTTGAGAAAAACTCATCTGTCATACTTTTGTCTCCATACAATGTCTAAGCAGGCAAATACGGGGTAGAAATGCAGTAGCTCCTTAGATGATCGCATTCCTCTTCACTGGTTCTCATCCAAATTTCTAGAGGAGAAACTCTGGTGTGCATCATGAGGGAAGCCATATGGTTGGCTGGCTAGAACTGCACATAATATAAAGCTTCTTATCTCCACTGCCATCTGAACTCTGGGGATATTCACATAATTGTCACATGCACAAAAAAACAAACAGAAACGAGAGAAAAGTACTCTTCTCATGTCTCCTTGTGACAAGCATTCTCCACACAGACCTCAATTTTCTGTTCAAAACACAAACCTGATCAGGTGTTCCTCTCTAAAATCATTCAGTGTCTTCTAAATATATCAGGTACTTCCACAACTTGCCTTTCTGATCGCGTTCCTCCCCTCTCCTCTTCTCTCTTTCTCTCCCCTCTCCTCCCTTCCTCTCTTCTCCTCTGCCCAAAAATTCACTCATCTTCTAAAATCTCTGGAGAAGAGTCACCTATCCCACCAACCTCCTTTAATATGCAACTGTTCTTCCCTCCATCTGCCCATCACATGATCTCTGTGAAGAGCTCACGAATGTCTGTTCTCACTAACAGACTTCCTCAAATTCTGCATCTCAATCACTGGCAGACATTAATACTCAAAAAATGTTAAAAGAAATCAATTACCATTTATATATGACATCATCAAAAACTGTAGAACTTACCACTGATAATGTAAACACATTATAAACTAAAAACGTAGACATACCCGTAACATAAAATCACTAGAAAAAATATATATCTGAGGCTATATGCACCCGATGAAAGCATAAATTTGAGCAGGTTTCAGGACTTAATTACCACTAACACGAATGCAACTGTCCTTTAAAGATCACATTTTACAGAGACCTCCCTGGTTTCCTGCACATTAGATCACTGAACAGGAGGCCCACAGGTTAGGCTTTGATGGTGGAAGGGAAAAGTTAAGTTATTCACGAAGCTTTTAAAAATGTGTATTTTATTCTGTGAAGTACAACAAATCAAAGCTTATCATCAACAATTTTAATTTTTAAAAAACAATTATCTTCTGTATAGTACTTTTCAAGCATAGTTGAAATCACACTATGTACTCAGTTACAAAATTTTGCCATAAATTATAACCATACTTTCAATTGCCATGTCATTCCAACAACTCAACATCATGTAGTTCATTAAAACATTCACTAAATTTTAATAATTTAAACATTTATCAAATAATCTTGTATGCCAGACCCAGAGGTAGCACTCAACCACAGCAAAACCAGCCACCGATAGGGATCGGCTCACTCACACCCATGGCTGCAAAGCTCAACCACAGCAAAACCAGCCACCGAAAGGGATCAGCTCACTCATACCCACGGCTGCAAAGCAGAGCCAAGGGCAAATCCCAAGGAGCTCACTGAAGGGCTGAGGAAGGACGGACGCATTAGGTTCTTTGTTTGTTTTTGTTTTCCCCTAGCACTCGGGATTGCACCCAGGCCTTCACCCTTCCACAGAAACCCATTTTTAGCCTTATTTATTTTTTATTGTGAGTCAGTCTCTCACTAAGTCACTAAATTTCTCAGGCTGGGCTTGAACTTGGAATCCTCCCGTCTCAGCTTCCAAGAGTACTGGGATGACATGCCCTGCTGCTCCCAAGGGCTGAATTCAAGTTCCCCACATAAAAACACGGAGAAGAGAGCAGCTGGAGCATATGTCCTTTGTATTGTCTTTATAAAGACAATCTATATCCATCTGAGACATCTATTATCATCTGTGTAAGTATCAAGAATTATTTTAAGAAACATATACATATATGTGTGTGTGTGCGCGCGCGCACACACACACACACACACACACACACACACACACACACACACACACACACACACACACACCAGAAAACGAAGGCTGTTTTAGCAGTAAAAATTAGTGCTAATCTGAAGTACTGGTAGATATCTTCTAAATCCCCAAAACTAAAAACAAGGTCTTTTATAAGGGCTTTGCATGGCACAACCTTATGCCAGGCAATTTTGGAATTAAGAGGTCTATGGCTCAGCATGAATGACTCCCCTGGGGACTCTGAAAATTGGGAGTGTCCTTTTTTTTTTCCAGAAGTTACAATGAAAGGAACATACTAGTCTGTGAGAAAAAAAAAAAGGGATTTTAAGTATCTTAAGATGTGTTACACCACCTTATACAACAAACCTCTCTCACTCCAAATGCCAACGGGTACCACACGTCAACAAGAGACTTAACAGTTTAAAATTACTTTTTTTCTGATCTTTAATGAAGGAGGGTCTCCTAACTTCCTTTTGTATTGCCTGCCCCCCGAAAGGTACATGTTTTACAGTAGGAGTCCTGAGGTAGGCCTGACTATCCTAGATGCTTTGTTAATATCTCCTATTGGGTCCCTCATTTTAAACCCCTTTCTAGCCTGATTTTCTTCAAGTAACCTCCAAGGAAATTCCTAGGTTCTCATTATGCTGGTCTCACTGAGACCCTCTCCAAACTTATTTCTTCTAAGTTCTTAGGAAATATTATTTTTAAATAAAGCCCAGTAGGCTACTGATTTCATCATGATGCAGTGCACTCCTGAAGAATATTCACATGTCAGCACAAAACCAAAGGCATTACACCGTGCCATCTGCTCTGTTTTACTGGAGCCCACACAGTGGCCTTGTAACTGATCTTCTTGCTCTAATCTTCCAACTCACTATCTTCACCAAAGTGAGATTCTGTCATCTGCTGGTCCAAAACTCTCCCCAATTCAATCTGAATTTAGGTCGAATCCGGTCCAGTGGACCAGGAAGTGATAAATGATATAAAAGAAGGCAAGCTAGAGGAAGAACATCAGGGAGTAGGTATAAGAACCCAACTGAAATAAAGATCCTCAGAAGGGAGATTTAGGTTAGATATATTCTTCTCAGTTAGGGTAATTCTCCCCTCTCTCCAGACATTAGGCAATATCTGGAGACATTCTAGTGGTCACAGATTGGACACAGGGAATTCTGCCAGCACCTCATGGATAGAGGCCCAAGGTGCCACTGAACATCCTACAAAGCACAAGTCAGCCACCACACACACACACACACACACACACACACACACACACACGCACGCACACACATACACAAAAATCATTCAGCCCAAAATGTCAATAATGTCAAAGATAATAACTGTATTTAGAACTATATGAAAGATTTTATGCAACTAGATCACTTTTAAAACTTTAAATACAAAACAAAAGGACTAACCCTTGATGAACTCTCTTTCAGAGGTTGGGAAGAAGTAGAACATAGAGGAGATAAGGTCAACTAGAACAAGAAAGGATAAACCAGGGTGGATGGTGCAACAAAGGTGAAAAGAAATATCTCCCAGAGGAAGCAAGGACCAACTGTAGTTAGCTACACAGAGAACAGCTGAGATGTCAAGTAGCTGGAAAAGAGTTGGAGGGCAGAGAAGCCTGGAGAAAGCATGCTGGGGAAAGTAACAGGTAACACACAGGAAGATGATGGGCAACTTGAAGGTTCCTAAATATTTCACTGAAATTAAAAACATGGCAAGCAGCTGGGTTCATCCAGTCCTGAAGCTCTGCCAGGTGGGAGAGATCAAAGCCATATTAAAAGAATATGGAAATATGCCAAATAACTTTACCTGGAGCACCTAGGCTGGGTAAAGCAAGGAATGGTAACAGAGGGTGAATGAGGAGAAACACAAGAAGGATGTTAATGAACTGTGCTGTGACATGGGAACAGTCTGGTCCCTCCCTCGAGGCTCCACCTGTTAAAACTTAATCCCCTTTGAGATGTTAAGAGGGTGAAAACAATCAGACTATGGTGTTTAGAGAGGAGGACCTTTGGGAGAAGATTAAGATTAGATATGGTTAACAGCAAACAGCCCTCATGATTGATCCTGATAGATTTACAAAAGAGATTCACATACAGACGAATACAGCCAGGTTCTTGCCAGATGATCCTTGCACCACTCTGGCACTTTGTGGGCAGGAAGGCCATCACCAGGTGTGGCCCCGAAACCTTTCATCTCAAGAAATATGAGACAAAATAAACTACCTTTTTTCTATAAAGTAGCCTGTCTCTGGTATTATGTTTTAATAACCCAAAAAACCCCCAGACTAATGAAAATTGGAAATCTTGATGAATCTTAAATATTCTCCCTCATTAGTAAACATATTTTTCCACCATGTTTTTAATGGTTCAATGACAATGCAGCCTGTCTATTGATTTATTTTAATATAGCTTTGCTTCAAGAAGAAAGAATTGTAAGATATAAGTATGGTTGAGGGTATGGATAAAGATAACCCTTGTACATGGCTAGCAGGAATGTCTACTGGTCAGCCATTATGAAAAACAATATGAAGGTTCCTAAAACAAATTTAAAATAGGAGTACCATATAACCAGACCCAGTAATCCCCCTTCTGTGTATATACCTAAAGAAAACGAAATCACTTCCATGGTATCTACAATACCATGTGTACTGCAGCATTACTCACAATAGCTCCCCACGACATGGAAATAATCTAAGTGTCCACTCACAGAAGACTTAGATACTGGTCAATTTTTCACTACTGTAAGGTACTTGAAAAAATGCTAGCTATGAAGAGAAAGGGTTTATTTAGCTCAATATTTTGGAGGTCCAAATGGTATAGCTCCCACTCTGTTGTGAGGGCTTACCCCTTGGCTCCAGCACCTCATTGTGATACTATGTGTTGGGGCAAGTGGTCACATCTCAAACCAGGAACCAGAGAGTTGAGTGGGGCTAGGCTCACTCCTTTCACAACAAATTTCTCATGAGAACTCAGGCTGGTCCTGAACTCAGTATGTAGTTCAAGCTGGCCCCAAGGTCCTATAAATCCTTCTGCCTCAGGTTTCCTAGGATTTCTGATGATGCTTTGTTATTTGCCAAGGGGGAATTAAAGATGCAAATGGAATAAAAGTTGCAAATCAACAGACCTTAAAATAAAGAAAGTATCTGGGAAGACTCAAATATAACAAAAGTCATCACAATGGTCCTTAAAAGAGAAAGGGGTACTAGAGAATTCAGAACTATGAAGATGGCACTGCAAGAAATTTGAGTAACCACACTGCTGGCTGTGAGGATGGGAGGAGGCTGCATGCTCAGGACTGCATGGTACCTCTAGAAGCTGGAAAGTCTAAGAAAACTGATTGCCCATAAAGCCATCAGAAAGAAATGCAGCCCTGCTGACTGGCAGGCAGTGAGACTCATTCTGGTCTTCTGATCTTCACAGCGCAATATAATAAATGTGTGTTGTTCAAGCCACAGAGTTTTGTTTTTGTTCAGTACCAACAAAAAAGTAGTACACAGGTAATATACTGTCTACATAAAACCTTATGCAGACAAACCAAGAGAATATATATATAAAACCAAAGAGAGGGCACAGTACATGAGATACAACTAAATAGTTGCTTTGATATTGTTAGTTCTAATACCACTAGCAGGATCAAAGCCAGTCAACAGAAAGTAAGTACACTGACTCAATTCTGGACTTTCCTCAGCTATGGCCTAGGACATGTTAGCATCTGTAGGACTCAGTTCTCTCACAGAACAAAATGATAACCTAAAAAAAGATAGCTTCTTGAAGATAGCTTCTTGAAGTTCCTTCCAGCTCAAAAATTTTATGATACTAAAACTAATTTCTTAATGACATATTCTACTTATTGCTGATTAACTGATTCATAAAATCCTATTAAATGAAAATAGTGGACCAAGCAGTTTTCATTTTATGTTTCAACGTTTCCAAATATTTTATATTGCTTAGCTGCAGTCTTACGAGTTGAGTCATGGCATGAAATCACAGACCATCTTGCTACTATTTAAAGGCCTCAGTCAAACTAAAATAATAATAGTACCTTCTCAAATAACTCCAAATGTATTCCCACATATTGCCTCATTTATTCTTTAACAGTTTTAATGATATATAATTCACATACTTTACAATTCACCCTTCTAAAGTTTAGTGTGACAGCATTAGTGTATTAACAGTCATATAACCATAATCACAATTTTAGAGTATTTTCACCAATCAAAAGAGAAACTCTTTACCCATTATAGTCCCTGTCTCTTCCTCCCTCGAATCTTTCCAGATCACTGGTATACTTTTTATCTCCACAGGCTGGCCTATTCTGGACATTTTATAAACAGAGTCATATAATATATGGTCTTTGTGTGTGCTGCTGAGGAAGAGGACTTTCAGATGGAGCTACATCCCCAACCACTTGTGATTTCTGATTCAGAGGTAAGATCATACTAGGGTGCTAAGCTGCCCAAGCTGGGCTCAAACATGGGATCCTCTTGCCTCAGTTCCCCAGACTGCCAAGATTATAAGCCTGTGCCACTAGGCCCAATTAATACATGGTCTTTTATGTCTGTTTTTTAATTTAGCATTTTTTGAGATTCACTCCTGTTATACCAGGTATTACTACTTCAATCCTTTTTACCACTGAGTAGTATTGTATGTTTATCCATTCATGAGTTGATGGACGTTTGGGTTGTTTGTATTGTTTAGATATTTAAAAAAATCACTATAAATTGTGTGGTTTTATGTAGCTGTTTTCCTTTATCTTAGGAATATACTGAAGACTGACTGATAGGTAATATATAATAACTGTATGTTTTAACCATTGGAAAAACTGTCAAGCTGTTCTCCAAAATGGCTGTTCATTGTACATTCCTGCCAGTAATGTATTAAAGTTCCAATTTCTCCACATTATCACCAACACTTATTATTAGCTGTTCTTTTTAATAAAATAGCAGGCCAGTGGAAGTGACCAGGTATTTTCTGCTACTTTAGTTTGCCTTTTTCATGACTAATGACACTGAACATCTATTCATGTCCTAATCGGCATTTTGCAAAAATTCTTTGGAGTAACTTCTATTCAGATCCTTTGTCCATTCTTACTGAGTATTTGTCTTTTTATTATTGAGTTGTAAGAGTTCTTTATAAACTCTGGATACAAGTCCATTAACAGACATATGGTCTGCAAGCATCTGTTCCTCTTCTATGTTTCTCGTCTATTCTTTGTGCAACTGCGTACACTAAACAGATTCTGCACTGCCTTCCTCATGATGCGGAGAGAAGTGGCAGGTAATATTATTACAAAGACTTGACAACTGGCAGAGTGTAGAGAAAACTTACAAATGTGCTCTTGTTTCTATCAATTAAAAAACATATATATGTGTACATATACACATTGACAGCCGTATGTGACAACACACCCAACAGGCATTGAAGAAGGCTCCCTCCTTCAATCCTAAAATTATCCTTTATCTATACCCAGATAATTTTTGTATGATGGTTCTGGGGATTGAACTCAGAGCCTTCACAATGACCTATGTCCACTGCTTGCCTGCCTGCCTGCCTATCTATTTTGAGACAAGATTTCACTATAGCTAAGTTATCCAGGTAAGCTTCAACTTGCAGTGCTCCTGCCTCAGCCTCCCAAAGTGACCATATTATTTTTGCAACTATAGCAAAGATATCATTCATTCACTCAAAAGGTAGCAAGTGTTAATAAGCGCAGTGCTGTGACACTTCTAGCTCAGAATACACCAATGAATGTGACCAAATCCTTGCCAGAATTATTTTTAAAATTTGGCAGTTATGTAATACTCCTAGCTCTAAATCACTTCCTTGGTGTAAATAGTCCTAACAATGATATTTTCATCCTTGTATCTGAAGATTCACCCTCAACACCACAAACATTACGAAGTTAGATGCAAGTGATAGCCAGTCTCTTAAAACTCCAAAGTATCCAACTTACTGTGTGACCTAGGACAACCTGGAGTACTGCTCCAATCACTAGGCTATCCACATGGCTCTTATAGCCTCTTTTTAAAAATATAACAATGTTCATTTTAATGGCATTTGTCAAAATTAAACATAACAGAAGAAAATATTCACATTTTTTAACCTTTAATCAGAAAAGTCTCGTGGTTCAGAGTAGAAATCATGGCCAGATCCTATTCCATGATGAACAGAAATGCTGTAATAACTCCATTACACATAAAATAAAAAGAATTAAAATCTGATAGATTAAAATGGTAGCTAGAACCATTTACATCAAAGTATCCCTAATAAAGAGCAGGGGACCCAATAATCCTCCTATGACCTAAATGATCCATGCAAAGGTTAACTGTTTTGATATTGTGGGTTTTTTTCTTTAGAATTCCACACAAGTAATATTTTCTAAACTATAACATCTATTTATCATCCTTAATTAGATAGATAATTGGACAGATACTCCTGGCCTGTAATTAGAACTATGTTAATTTTTACTATGATTCAGTAATGAGTAAAGCTAATGAGGCAATGAGTAAAGCTAACACCACGCCTACCTCAGGGTTTTGAATGCCCTCAGCACACATCCCCTGTAAAAGAGGGTGCAATGTCACTCTCTAGAAAGTTATGTGCCTAAGGATTAGAAGGTACAGGCTGAGCTGGGAGTGTGTGACCTGCGGTGATCTGGGGCATGGCCTGCTTCAAGAAAATCAAGGTCACTGCTGGATGCAGGGCTTTTCCACACTGAGAAAGAAGAGGCTAAGGTCAGCGGAGCTGCTGTGGTGTCCCAGAGTTGCTGCAGGCATCACGGGACAACTACAAGTGGATGAACCACACAGCAAACTCTCATTTCCCTCACTTTCTTCACACACTTGACCTTCCAAGTTAAACTGAAGAATGAAAAAAACAAAACTCAAAATAAATCAGATTTGAAAGACAAGGTGAGGACAAAATGGGAGAAGGAATGACGTGCGTGAGGAGCAGATCAAAAACAGGAAAGGGAGCGGCAGAAGCCAAGGGTTTGGTCCGGGCTTTATCCACAGAGAAGAATGCCTATTGTAGAGTTAGGGGGACAACTTAAAGGAGCAGCACCAGGATTCTTCCCCCAGAAGCACACAATGCTGCTGAAATGAGAAATCCAATAGCTACGTGGTACACTACAATCTCTGTCTTCCTAAATCTCCAGATCCTTTAACTCTCATTGCCAATCAGGCCAGGGTGAATGAACGAATGAATGAATGAACAAACCATACCCGATATTAAATCTGTTCAAATTTCCAGTTTCTCTCCATTTCCCTCCCTGCCTCCTAACCTATGAAACAAGCTCTAAGCTGTACTTCTTGTCCAGTATAACCTAGGATCTGATCACCCAGCTTTGCCTACCCCTCGTTCTTAAATTCTTCAGGTTCTGGTCAGCTGGTATTTCTACTACATACCTAAAGATCAAACTAAGATTCCCTTCTCTCATACCCGGACTGGAGATCACTGGTACTAACAAGCACCAACCACAAAACTGGGAACTCTGTACACACACTGCCTCCATCTCAGCAGAACCTTCTCACAACTAGTCCAGAGATACAATGTACTTCCACCACTTTCTTCAAGCTTCCTTCTTCTCATTTACTTAACAAATGACATCACCTCCACAAAAACAAAAGAGAGGTTATTAGGTCAGACCTCCATAGTTTCCTCCCTCGAAGACCAACAAGGCTATGCACATTCTCATCTCTTTCCTGTCAGCAAGGAGGAAGGGTGTCCCTCTTCCTGAGTGAAGTTAGCATTCAACCAACATTGTGGAAATTCAAGCCATCTACCTTTCTGGGGATCTGATATCACCATTACCTCGTCATCACCTCCACATCTTCAGTGTTCTCTTGTAACTTTTCCTCTACTGTACATAAATGTTCAAATCTCTATCATAAAACAAATGAAAAGAAAAATTGATATAGAGTACCCCAGACTTTATGTCTCTCTCCTGCCGTGTCCTGCTTACCCCTTTTTCTTCAAAACCAAGTGTCTTAAAAAGAGAGGGAGCTGTTTTGCCTGCTCATCCATTCACTGATTAACCCTCTGCACTCTGGATGCTGCTTGCAAACACAAAACTTCTCTCCCCAGAGCAAAGATGACTTCTCAGCCGAAAATTCATTGAAAGTGTGCTGGATTTCACCAGTCTAATATTGATTCTTTAATCTTAAAGTGCTTATCTCTTGATTTCTATAATATTATTTTTTTCTTGGTGGTCTTTCCACTGTTTAAGCCTCTTCTTTGTGGTCCAATCTGCTGCTATTGAGTGTTGGGAACCATTATACGAAGAGCTCAAATCAGAAATGTTTTGGGTAAAAGAAGCCAAAGAGGAGCCACACACCAGGGAAGTGGGGGTCATTCTTAACTAATGCATGGGAAGAAAGTGGCAAAAGAAACGGTTGCAATCAAGAGAGACCAAGCCATCGACTTCCTAAATGGCTCAGGCCACAGCAAGGGACAGATCTCAAATAGGGGAGAGCCCTGCTCACAGGGAAGGAAAGCATGGGCTGTCAACTTGAACACTGTGAGGAAAAATATCAGACTCGGAAGACAAGGCTGACATATTAAATGGTGTATTAGAATAACCTCAGAACGAGACAACAAGGTAGTTAGATACAGCGGATGCTGGATAACTCAAAAGAACCAACCTCAGAATTACGAGTGCGAGATCAGAAGACTTGGTTTTCTCATATTGGAGAGACCACACAGTGCGAAAAATACAGAAGTAAGAAGATGGACACTGTGGAAAGGGAAAGTGTGTGTGTGTGGGGGGTGGGGGTTGAGAGGGTCGATGGGGGAAAGGGAGGGGTTATGTAAATAAAAACAAAATTTTTAAAAATTACAAAAAGAGCAGAGAACAACAACAACAACAAAAGGTGTTATTGTAGTTTGGATCTGAACTGTCCCCCAAAAGTTTCATGTATTTCAATGTTATAGAATGTCTATGGAACCATGTACTATTGGGAGACTGGGGCCTTAGTCCAGAGGGGTAGATTACAGGCATGTAAACTGGATTGGTTTACAGGCATGTAAATTGAATTACAGGCATGTGAGTTGGATTATAGGTGTGTAGTGAGGGTTTACCACACATTCTACACCTGGATCCATGAGGGGCTGATCACTAGGCTGAGACCTGGAAAGATACATAAGTTGCTTCCTGCCTTCCTTGAAGGACTAGTCTCAACTTGCCTTGCTTTGGCTTCCTGTTTGTGATGTCATGAGGAGCCGCCTCCACCTCTGCCTCTGCCATGTACTTCCACTGCTGCCGGCCACCCTTGGATGGACTGTGAACTTCTGAAACTGTGAGCTAAAATAAGCCTTTCCTTTTCTAAATCTGTGGATGTCACGTATTGAGTCATAACAACAAAAAAGTAACTAAGACAGGTGTGAATTATTTACTTAGTGATACCAAGACAGGAAATTTTCCAAATCTAGGAAAATAAATTAATATTCAGGTCCAAGAGGCATATAAACCTCCAAATAATCCTGACTAGGAAAAAAAAATCTCACCATGCCACATCATAATTAAAATCTCAGAAATTCATCACAAAGAGAGAATATTAAAAACAATAAGGGAAAAAGCAAATTATTCTACCAAGGCAAGCCCAACTGAATAACTGCAGGTTTCTAAATTCAAACTTTAAAGACCAGAGGAACTTGGAATGAAATATTTCAAGCTTTAGAAGAATCAACCCAAGTTGAAAATTTATATTCCAGTAAAGTCAAGAACCTAGACGAAACAGATAAATTCCTAGACATATCTGATATACCAAAATTGAACCAAGAAGATATAAAACCCCTGAACAGACTAATAACCAGGGAAAAAATTGAGACAGTAATATAGTCTCTCCCCAAAAAGAAAAGCCCAAGACCTCATGAATTAGCTACAAAATTTTATCAGAACTTCAAAGAATAGCTAACACCAATACTTATCAAACTCTTTTATGAAATCGACAGGCAAGGAACATTGCCAAATTCCTTCATGGAAGCTAGCACTATCTTGATCCCAAAGCCAGATAAAGACCTAACACAGAAAGAAAACCATATGTAGGCCAATTTCCTTAATGAATTTAGATGCACAAATCCCTAACAAGATATGGGTAAAATGAGTGCAACAAATTGTTGAAAAGATTATACACCATGAGCCAAATGTCTTCATCTCAATGATACAAAGATGGTTCAACACATATAATCAATTAATAGAACATACCACATAATATACCACATAAATAAAAGCAAGTATAAAAATCACACAATTATCTCAATAGACATAGAAAAAACCTTTGTCAAATTAAACATTCATTCATGATAAAATTAAAAAACTGATGAAAATAGGTATAGAAGGTCCTTAGGACAAGCTGATAAAAGCACTTTATGACAATCCTATTGCCAACCCCATCCTACAAAGGGAAAATTGAAATGATTTCACCTAAGTCAAGAATAAGACACTTTTACCACTCCACTTCAACAACACAGTGTTTGAAATCTTGGCCAGAGAATGAAGTAAGGTGAATATGCCTACGAAATGAAGAAATCAAACTATCCTTATCTGCAGATGACATGATTTTTTACATAGAAGGCCCCAAAAACTCTACCAGAAGGTTCTTAGAACTAATACACAAATTCAGGCAGGTTGTCAGTTACAAAATCAATAGACAAATGTCAACAGCATTCCTGTATAGCAAAAAAAAGAATATATAGAGAAAGAGGATAAGAAAAATAATCCCATTTAAAGTAACCTCAAAGAAAATTAAACACTTAGGTATCAACTAGATTAAGCAAGTGAAAGACTTATGTAATGAAAACTATAGTGCTCTGAACAAAAAGAAGCTGAAGAGAACATTAGAAAATGAAATGACATTCTCTGTTCCTAGATAGGCAGAATCAGTATTTTCAAAATGACCAAACTACCAAAACTGATATATAGATTCAATGCAATTCCAAACAAAATGCAAACAACATTTTTCACAGAACTAGAAAAAAATCTTAAAATTTATCTAAAAGAGACCCAGAATAGACAAAACAATCCTAAGCAACAAAAGCAGGAGACATCACAATCCTGGAACATCAAGTTATATTACAAAGCAACTATAATAAAAAACATATGATATTGGCACAAAAACAGACAGATGGACCACTGGAACAAAACTGAGGAAGTAGAGACAACCCTGAGTAGCCTCGACCACTTAATATGTGACAAAGAGGCCAAAAATATATCCTGAAGAAATGCGCCTCTTTAGCAAGTGCTGCTTAGAAAACTGGTTGTTCATATGCAGAAGACTAAAACTACACCCACAAATTTCACCATGTACCAAAATCAAATCAAAATATCAGATCAAATACCTAGATTTTAAGATGGAAACACAGAATCTGCTATAAGATAAAACAGGCAGAACACTTGAAGAAACAGGAATAGGCTAGAACTTTCTCAACAAAACACCTAATGCACATGAGGTGACACTAAGAATCAACAAATGGGATGTCCCAAGTGAAAACGCTTCTAAAAAGCAAAGGAAAAAATCAACAAAATGAAGAGAGAACAGACAGAAAGGGGGCAAAAAAAAAAAAATCCTACCAGCCACTCCTCAAACTGAAGGCTATTATCTAGAATATACAAAGAACTGAGAAAAAATTTACACTCCTCAAAAGAAAAGAACTGATCAAAAGATGGACAACTGAAATTGAACAAACAGTTCTCAGACAAAGAAGCAGGACTGGCCAATAAGTACATGAAAAAAATGTTGAGCATCTTTAGCCAACAGAGAAATGAAAATTTAGACCACACGGGGGTTTCATCGAACTTTAGTAAGAATAGATGGTGCCACGAACTCAAAAAAACAATTGCTAGTGAGGTTATGAAGAAAAAGAAGCCCTCCTACACTGCTGATGAGAATGAAAAACAGTACAACCATTACGGAAAGCAGTATAGAGATTTGTCAAAAAACCTGAAAATAGATATTTAATGCAGCTATAGCTCCTCTGGGTATCTTCCCAAAACAGTTAAAGTCATCGTACAACAGAGATACAAGAAGACTCCTGTTGAAAGCAGCATGACTTATAACAGCCAAATCTTGGAAGCAGCCAATATGTCTATCGATAGGTTAATGGATAAAGAAGATGTGGTATACACACAGTGAAGTACTACTCTACAATAAAGAAAAACAAATTTGAGTCATCTGTGGGAAAATAGATACATCTTGTGATCATCATACTTAGCAAAATGAATCAGAGACACAAGGTGAAATACTGCATGGTTTCTCTAATATGAGAAAGCCAAACTATAAAGAGTAAAAGAGCAAAATTATAAAAAAGAATTGGAAGAAAAGACTTTGTAGGTATACTATGTAGAGTGAAAGGAATGTGGAGAGTAATGGGGGGGGGGAGGAATTAGGGAGGTAAAAATAATCAAAATGAGATTTGTACAGGCACCAATTTCTCAAGCTGACTACTGCTATTATAAATCATAAATACATACTAACGAAAACAAAATTTTGGCAAAATAAACCCCTAAATCACTCACTTGCCCATGCTGGGCTCAAAATTGCCATCCTCCTGATTCAGCCTCCCCAGAACGCTAGGATCGTAAGCACATGCCAGCACACCTGGCTTGTTCTTTACTTCTTCATTCATGGTTTTACTTTATTTTGTAACGTGAGGACTGGAATTCTAGTTCTCCCTCAGCTAGGCAAATACCCTACCACCAAGTTCTACAAAACAAAACAAAACTTCTAAAATAACAAACAAAATGGATACCTCATGAAAATTCCAGATAAATATATGAAGTGAGTCAGAAGCAGAAGGTGAAACATCGAATGGTCTCTCTGATATGAGAGACCCAGATCACAACTCTTATGGAACTTAAAACAAAAAACAAAGTGAAATAGGGGGGTAGGGCCGGGAGGGAGGGAAGGGTGGGTAAGGAAAGGGACAAAAGGAGAGTGGGAAAGTCCTTGTCATCTTGACAAGATATGTATGTGCACAAAATACTCAACTTCATTGTAAACCTTAAATTTTGCTCTTATGCATATCAATAAAAAGGGGAAAAATATACCAATGTAAATATTTTAAACATATTTATAAAAATAAGAGATACACTATAGTTACAAGAATATCCAATTAAAAGAATCTCTTCATTACTAAATTGGTTAGACAATTTGAAAATTCAATTTTCACAGAAAGTATAAATATACTATACTATTCCAACTATAACTTGCTACATTTACATACTGCTTACAACACTGTATTAAGGAGAACGCAAGTGAAACTACAGTAACAATATTAAGAATAGTGGCCCCAGCAAAAGCGAAGGTCCTGTCTCTCTCATGTCACGAGACGGGACAGAAAAATGGCTGTAGCTCTGTTCCATGAGGTCATCCAGAGACTATGACTCCCTCAGTCTTGTCCCACCACCACTCTCCAGAGTACTTCTCTTATCTATAAGATCAAAATTTGTTCATACACCTCATGGATAGGGCTGGAATCAGGTGGAAGGGGGTTAGAACAATGGACAAGTAAGTTTTTTTTTTTTAATTCAAATGTGGTTTAAAAATACTAAACTTCACTTCAACTCTCATCCAGATGCCAAAATTAAAAACTAGCTCATTGAGTGAACTATAGGTTGTCTAAAAAAATACATTTAATGTCCATATAAAGGTGGTGTGCTTAAATAAACATCACAGGCAGGAATGGATCCTTTTTCGCACTCTGAAACGGTCACCTCCTTTATAATGTGATAACCTGAAGTCCCACACCATTATTAGATTCAGCTCAAAATCCAAGGTTTCTGGATGATGATACTCCTCTTAAGCAGGTACTCAAAGACCTACAAACTACCAGAAGAGTAATGTCTGCTGTCTGTGGCCACCATCACATTCTATACACAAGAGTGGACTACAAGTGAGATGAATTTAATTCTTACATTCTGAAAGGTAAGGAAGAGTGATTACTTACTTTTATCAATAACGAAATGCTGCTAAAAGGAAACTGAAAAACCCATGCTCTAGGAAAGCAAGATTCCCTGGTTAAAGCAAGGTTCTGCTCTGTGGAGAGCATTCCGTTGTCCAACTTGTTTGCCGGAGGCCAGGCTTTGCTTCTATGAGATTTCTTTCCGTTTTCTTTTCTGGCCATATATGAATTCAACATGGCATGTACTCTAAAGGGAAATCAAAGACCTAAGGCCCTCCTTCTTGCTGGCATAATTTTGGGGACCAAAGTTACTTGATCATTTAAGTTTCAATCAACAGCAAACCATCATAGCCTTTTGAAAGTCAAACTTGCATGATCACGGGCAACATAACCCTCTCAAATCCTCAGCAGATCACTGGTCTTCAGTCAGTGTCACATGCAAGGAATCACATCTAAACTTTAGTTGGCTCATAGATGTTAAGCTTGTCAATTCATTTTATCTGTTGGCACCTGTGGCAGACATACCCCATTCTCTCTTGATTAAGGTCATCTCCCTTGAGGCCATCTGCTTCCAGCAGCAGGTTTATTCCGCTGCACCCCACCAACAACAGGATACGCCGTCTGACTTGACATGGTCCCTCTTACCTGATGTCAGCCATTTAACTTGCTTTGACCAATAAAATATGAACAAAAGTAACAAGTGCCACTGCCACAAAGCTAGCATGTCATCTCTCTTTTTCTACTGTCAGAAAGATGGCAACATCTCAAAAACATGACGATTTTCTTTTACCTTAAATCTTAGAATGTACAGGGTATGTGTAAATAGGCACAGCCAATATGTCATAAACCTTTGTTGTTTATGGAACTGAAACTTTGTATTTTTAACTGAAGCTTTTACATTGTCCACTTGACCGGTTCAGGTAAAAAACATAATCTTTAATTCTTGTCTGAACTAGCTGCCATTGTAGAGCCAAGAAAATCTATCAGAATGTTCCTAAGAATGACATTCTTACCCAAGTGTATTCAACCATAATACTGACCTCCTCTTTTATTTTTGAGTGGAGAGGAATGGTCTTGGGCCGCATATAAAGTATGATATGGTTAATGTAAATAAATACATATTAAAATTTCCTTTTAAAGTTTTTTATTGTAACATTTTAAAAAACTATATGCGCAAAAAGATAGTGGGCCAACAGGTCGACACACCTGATTTTACCTCTTACTCTCTGGTACATAGAGCAATTCTTTTCAACACTGTAATACCAGCCTTATTGACCTTTCAGCCAATTTAGACCTTAGGCCATGGGGAAAGAGAACCTCCACTAGCTCATACACCATAGATGGTATATTCCCTTTGAACGTTAATCATGTGCTGCTTAATTGTTCCTGTATTTGATGTCCTCTTGCAGGCCTCTGCTAAAGCAGCAAGGCGTATTCAATTCATGTTAGTAAACTGATTCTTTCTAATCACTTCCCTGAAGGTACAGATTGGTTAAGCAAACTGACTGCTTTACAAATTACTTGAGGTGGTGGTTTGATCAAAAATTTGCCACCCTACAATAAGGGTGACTCTCTTGCCTACTACTGCATGTCTTCTACTGTGTGTAGATCAGCCCCCAGCCAATGCCATGCATTTTATTAGCTTTCTATTATCGACTACTCATCTGAAATGGAGTACCTGAAGTACTAGTTGTGGCACTGTATCGGGCATGGGTTAGGCTATTACAATACAACAGAGTGAGTGGCTCAAAAAAATAAAGAACTATATTCTCCTTTAAAACAGCACAGAGACAAGCAGCAGCTGACTTTCCTCCACAAATTCACCCAAGAATGCAGGTTGAGGAGGGCCAGCCCTCAGTTCCTCATTGCAGGGTTTCTATCTCTCCACTCAACACTGTTGTTACCATTCCAGTTTCCTGCATTCCTGTTAGTGGGAAGGGGAACAGGAGCAGACAGATAAGGCTCATGATAAACAACTTATCTTAAAAAAAATAATACTGAAGCTACATATATCACTTTTGTTCATATCTAGCCAGCCCAAACCCAATGACACAGCCATGCCTACTGGCAGGAGAGATTAAAAAATGAAGTCTTTACATGAGTGAGTAGTCATATGGACAGCTAAACAACATGGGCTTTAAGACTAGAAGAATGGATAAAAGGAAAGATACTAAAGAAGAATTAGCAGTTTCTGAGTTTCTGTCACTCCTCATACAATTTGTTTTTTATTTTCCTTCAGACAGGGTCTCATTCTGCAGTATACGCTGGTTCTGAGTACACTATATAACCCAGGCTGGCCTTGAACATGGCAATCCTCCTGCCTCTGCCTCCTGAGTGGTGGGATTACAGGCATGCACCACCATGCCCATCTATTATGTGGAGCTAGGAGATCAAATTGGGGGGCCTTGTACTTCCTACCACAATCCATTCTTAACAGATATAAGAGACTTTAACATATTTCAGACTATGCCACCTCTTTTCAAAAGCTTTCTTAGGCTTCCTATTTTACGTGGCATAAAACCCAAGTCCTCACCACAGCCTACAACGTGTCCCCTCTATTACCTCTCTAATTTGAAAACATGTTTAGTACACCTAACCTACCAAACATTCAGCTTCACCACAGCACGATGCAAAGTACGGGTCATTAATCCTTGTGATCAGGTAGCCAGCTGCTATCTCTGGCTCACTTACTACTTCTCAGCCCCACAAAAATGTCATGCCACATAGAGCCAGCATGGAAAAATATTAAAATTCAAAATCTGAAATACTATTTCTACCATATACACATTGCTTTCGCACCATGGTAAAGTTGAACAACTGATAAGCCAAACCACCATAACTTTGTTCATCCTAAGTAGGGGACCATCTGTACTCCTCCCACAAAATAAATACTAAATAGATTAAATACCATATGCAAAAAGTAAAGTTATAAAGCCAATAAAAGAAAGAAACGCAGAAAATGTAGTTAGTATGGAAAAAATTTTAAAAAGATCTCAAAAGTATAAATAACATGGGGAAATTTTAATGGCCTCGACTCCATCAAAAGTCAAAGGATTTGCTTTTCAATAAAGGACACTGCAAAGTTAGAAGATGGTCACAAAAAATACTCTTGTAACACTTAAAAAAGCCAAAGGTTTAATATCCAATATATGCCAAGAATTGTTGTAATAAATAACAATAGAAAAAAACAGAAAACACAATTGAAAATTTGGCAAAAGAAGAAACACAATTCACAAAATGCAAAATTAGGGTTGCCAGAAAAAAATCTGGGTTGTCTCACTGAACTTGAATTTCAGATAAACACTGAAATTCTGGTATAAATATATTCTAGGTATTGAATGGTATTCACTTATACTAAAAAGCCTCTTGTTTGACTGAAATTTCAAATCAAACAGGGCACTCTAGATTTTTACCTGCTAAATTGGGGAACTACAGGTAAAATCCTTTTGCCTAACAAATACATGAAGAAAATGCTGCTTGCGGATGGTAGCAACTTACAAAGAACTGCAGCCACAGTAAATAGTTATGATTGAGTCACCCCTTCCATCACTGTGCCATTTCTGCTTAATCCTCTCTAAGAATTTTCTTTTGGGTATTATTTTGAGGTGATTAACTTGTTTAACTGTCATTAAAGTTTAATCTTCCCCAAGCCTTACTATTAGGCATTTAGTTTTTATGTAAGAAAAAAAAATGAAGCCTAAATATTTTAATTCCTAAGCAACTATATAAAATGAATCAAAATTCAGTACTATTTATATAAATTATTTAAATTAAATATATTCAGACATACAATATGTTAAGTAAAAGTACACAAGCTAGAATCAAGCTACCATTACAAGCATATTTAGGCTGAAGGTAATATGCAAAAATAAAAGTAACCACAAAAAGAGAAATCTTACAAATTTTATTTAAATATCTAGTATGTTTCATCACTGGGCTATCCAAACTGTTTTCTACACAAAATAATTACCATATATTTACATTGTTATTCTTAAAAGTTTTATAATCTGCATGTGAAAAAATAAATTTTATTTGGTGGGTTTTTTTTTTTTTTCGTTTGGTACCAGGAATTGAACTCAGGGCCTTGAGCATGCCAGGCAAGTGCTCTGCCACTGAGCTACATCCTCAGCCCAAGAAAATAAATTTTAAAAAGAATCTGAATTCCACTTATTATCTAGGATGCTGTTTTTTCGGTGTTAGAAAGAGTGGCTTTATTGCTACCTTCTGATTAGCACTCTTGCTAGGCCAGGCACTACCTGAAGCAATTAGACACTCATTAACTTTCCCTCACTGAGTCTAAGAGTCAAAACTTGCCAACATTGAGCAGTCGCAGGCCATTTAACGGTCATTTCTACCTGATACCACATATGGCACCTGAAGTTGACAGAAATACCAATCGCGTCAATTCCACTAAATTTAGGAATGCTGTGACGGCAGGTATAAAATTCTGTGAACCGCAATGTTAGAGGAAGGAGTTTTATTTAGAATGACAATGAACTTGATTATTTAATCAGTTCTCCAAATGAAAGCTTAAAAGGCTACACAAATTACAAATTTATATAAGAAAAACTTAAAACTATAAAATCTACAATGATGAATTTTTATATACACTTTCAATAATTCAAATCCAAAATACTCATGTTAAGATGTAATAAAACTGTGATAAACTGGACATAGTGGCTGTCATCTCAGCACTCCAGGAGGCTGAAGCAGGAAGACTGCAAATTCAAGTTCAGCTTGCACAACTTAGCAAGACCCTGTCTAAAAAATAAGTAATAAAAACAGGACTGGGGGAAGCAGTCCAGTGTAAAGGCCCTGGGTTAATCCTCAATACTACAGTTTAAAAAAAAAAAAAAAACCTGACATCTGTGCCCCCCTGAAACTGATCTACACAAATGAAACACATTTTGAGGGTGTTTTCATTCTCTATGTTCTACAATGTTTCAGATATGACATATGTGATCTATAACACCAACCTGAACACATATTTCAGACATATATTTCTAGTATCACAATACTAGAGATGGATCAGCAAAGAAATTCAAACAGGGATTAACTACCCGAACTCCAAAGCACACTGATTGGGTATGAATCTCAACTGCATCGCTCACAAACTGGCTAATGAAAAGCTACCTGTGCCTCTATTTTCTCATCTGAAAAATTGGGAAAATCGTTCTTAGAAAATAAAGTTTTGTGAACATTAAATGAATTAATAATCATAAAAATACCTAAAACCCTGCCTAGAAGAGTTTATACTTACATTGTGCTATTACTACTAACACATCTATTATTATCTAAAACTCTTCCAAAACTGAGTTCGTATTTTTCCTCCCAAACTATGTTCTTCATCTCCCCTCATCTCTGTAGACGGCACTGCTATTCTCTTAAATTGCTCCAGCTTAAACCTAAGAAGTTACTACTTCAAACTCCACATCGGCAAGTCCTGACAATGTGTCATAAATTCTACCACTTTCTATCATTTCCACAAACACCTCCCTTAGCCCAAAGTACCACCAACTGACCCCCAGAGTACAGCAGTAGGCTTCTGTCTCCCCATTTCCACTCCACCCATGGCTCCAGAGCTAATTCTCAGTACAACAAAGCTCAAGTTGATATCATCCTAGCGACGCAAACCTTCTCCACCACACTTACAACACCTTTATCCCTTCATGTTGCAGGCATCCTACTTGTAGGCATCTTTCCACAATTTACAAGTGTCCCCCAGAGCCTAGCAATCCTTTTCAATGTCACCTGCACTTTTCCCCTTCCTTACTATGCTCTGAATGTGCCCATTTGACTGCCTCTTGACTACTCCGGTTTTCACTTCACGATCTTGACCAATACTCAGAGGAAGAAGAATATGGCGATTTGGATCATGGAATCTCAAGTCTGACTGCCTAAATTCACATCTGTTTCTAACACAATTTAGCTTGGACAAATTTCCGTATGGCAGCTTCCTTCTGTATAGAAACAGAGATGTCACTGCTTTCCTCATAAAGTTGTGAGAATTTAGTTTAGAAGGGTGCCTTCCACATGGTGTGTTCCATGTGACTATTCTCTCTATATTATCCCTAAGATGATCCCAAGTTTTTCTCCCCTTTGAATGGCCTTCCCCCCAATAGAATCTATCTAAAATAATGTTCCCTGCCCCCCCATGTCTTCCCTTAGCTTCCTTTATTTCACTGTGCGTGTCCCTCTCTGAAATTCCTTTGTACTTGTTCTGCATCAGTTAATTCCCCACAGTATCATGAGCCATCATTAGATGGGAGACTGTCTTCTTTGTTACTCAATTTCTGACTCAAAACTTGGCTTCTAAGAGCACACAATCCCACCCAGGGTAGGGATCGATGCCACTCTCTTAATAACAATTATATTAATACTGAAAAAGCCTTTCATTTCCATACTCTTGATCTCATCTGACTCTTGAAAAACCAAGAGCAGCTCTACCACTGTCTCCATTTTAGGGATAAGATAAGGAAAGTTCCAAGTTTGAGTGACCTGTCTTGGGACACAAAGATAATAAGTGAGAGAACAAAAATTAGGAGCCTTGCTTTCTGATTCAAAAGGCTCCTCCCAATAGCACAGAAAGGTACTAGACCCTTGAACTGAATTTACAGAAGCATGATCTCTTAATCTCTGAGGTATGCACACATCCTTCCCTTCAACGTTTCTGACAAGTACTTGTCTTGGAGTTTGGGTACTGTTACAGTACTAATTCATCATTGTTAACTATTAAAGCAGCCAGTAGGATGGCTGGATATTAGGATGTCTGACTATCCTAAGTTGACAAAGCAACAACTCCAAAAACTACTGTTATCTGTGCTGACTATGATGTGCTGGTTCTGGCAAGCTAAACAGCTTTCTCAGAAAAACCAAGATAAGGGGAACCCTGTATTGGCACTGTGAGACCAGTCATTGTTTTGGTCCCTGGTCTAGCAAGTTCTGTGACAACAGCTCAGACCACAGACCAGGCTGAAGTGTCTTGATCAGAGGGGGTGGGGCTGGGAGTGTGAGATGGGGACAAAAGTGTAAGAAAGGTGGCCACCTCTATAAAGGGTCAAGGCCGCCACATTCTTCAGAATAACAACTGTCTTCATAAGCTTTCCAGAGCACTTTACACACTTGTGTTACCGCGTGTCCCCATGATTTCCTGGTCCTCTAGAAAGACAATTAAGAAGGACAGAAGCTGATTTTCCTCAATGACATAGGAAAATGAGGTGCAGTTTTAACATGTCCTCAGCGATCTGGGTACTTTAAGAAATCCCAGAGCAGCCCAAGTATAGGATTTCTAGACTCTTGAGGGCTGAAGAACAGGAACCTGAATCCCTTTACCAATAACATTTTAAAAAGAGATCCTCCATTTGGACGTTGAGGATCCCAAGGCCTCTAATACCGGTTCCCGCCCCAGGGAAGAAGGTGGGGGCCCGGTCCCGGGGCGCGGCCTCGCCTCCCGGAACCCTGGGTCCCTCCCGCTCGGGAGGGCGCGCTCCCGCTCAGGGGGGCACCGTCCCGTCCTCACGCAGGGCGGCTCCCCCGGTCTCCCGAGACTCAGACTCCCCAGAGCCGCCACCACGGTGCAGACGGTCAGCGCCGGCGAGCCCCGCAAGCCCGAGAAACTGCACAGATCCTCACAAACTTACAGTTTTCCTACAGCGCGCGCGTCACGGCCGGTGACGTCACGGGCCCGGCGGCTGGGAGGTCAGACGGCGGGGCGCAGGCGGGGGCTTCATGGCTCCGCCCCGCGTCCCCGCGTTGCAGAGGCCCCCGAGTCCCGCGCCCCGCCCCGCCCCGCCCCGGCTCGGGCGCAAGCGCAGACGGCCGCACGTGCCCGTGGGCGTCGCTGGCCGGGACGCCTGGGGTGGCGGCCAGTCCTAAAGAGCGCTTCGCGCAAGGCGGGGACACTACGGCAGAATCTGCGGAAGGGCGCCGAGATCCCTGGGAACGCGGCAGATAAACAGAGCCTCGGCGGTTGGGGCGCGACACTGAGGTTCTGAAGTAGCTTTTCCGGACACGGCCTACCTTCCGTCACGTGGTCATTAAAAGTTCCCCACATGTGGGAACAGCCATTAGCGTTGCGCCGGTGCTACACGGGATCATTTCTCCCGTGGTCCCTGGCTGTTCCCGGGCCGCAAACTGGCTCGGCACAGGCTCCGCCCCCGCTTTTCCCGCGCCCCGCCCCGTCTGTCGCTCCGCCCCGCCCACTGGCTCGCCGCTTTCACTCGCCCCGCCTTCCCGGCCCCGCCCTTCCGGCTCCGGCCCTTGGTCCCGCCTCCCAGGGGCGCCCACCTGCCGGGGAACGTGCTCTGGTCGCTTGGCTGGGGAGTTTTGCTTCTATTTACTTCCTCTTTTGGTTCGCCGAGACGCCTCGCAGCTTGCTGTACAGTCTGTGTACTCTCCTCAGCTTCTGTAAACTTTCCAGTCTGTCCCTCCACCTCCCACGTGACGGTACGGTCCGGCGTCCAAGCCTGGCTTTCGGCTCATTCGCACACTGAGAAACAAGGAGCTATGGTTCCTGGGGAGAAGAAAGTGAAGGCTTGAAGAACTGACAGAGGAGACACATGATTTCTAGTTTGTGGTGTGTTACTCTATGAGCTGGAAAAAAAATCTTGTGGTAAAATGTGGCTCAAAATGTCTGCGGCACAAAAACCAAAAGAAAAAGAAAACAGGAAAATCAAGCCTTGAATAACATGGTAATGTGGAACATGCTAATAACATGCTAATGTGGAAATATTGAAAAAAGCAGGGACCGCCTTTAAAAACGTACTTCGAATAGGGACAGCCAGCCAGGTCAGAGATTTAGCAAGGCCGCTCCAGTTTATATACAATCTAAAATAATGGTTTATGCTCTCATTGGGAAAGAATGATGGTAGGGGAATGTTAACTCTTGAGATCTGAACTGTTGTAAGTATTTTTCTGGAAAGGTACGAGTTATGAGAAGTTTCTGATTTAGAATGCTGCGTGTTTTAATACATTTCAGTGATCATTAAGTGACATGAGAATGTAAAGTCTGAATATAATTTTAACAAGATTGTAGCAAATTAGAAAAAGTAGCACTTTTTAAGTGCTTCACATGACTTTAAAATAGTTGTATTTACATTTTTCCTTACAAAGTGCTAATTTTGCGGGGTTCTGTGGGAAACACCTATAATCCCAGATATTTGTGAGGCAGAAGAGTCACAAGTTCCAGTGCAGCCTCAGCAACACAGAAAGGGATGCTCTTAAAGCAAAATAAATAAATAAATAAGTAAATAAATAAATAAATAAAAAGGTTTGAGGATGAAGATGAGTTGTCAAAGGTTTGGGCTCCCCAAAGCAGTCTTTTGTCCCAAGTGAGATAGTGAAATTCTGGATACACTTGAAATTAACTCATAGGTAAATGTTGTCATTTTCTCAAGTGAAAAAATGGCTAGAAAGTATACACAAAGGGGCTGGAGGAATGGCACAGCAAGAAAAGTACTGGCCTGCCAGGCACTAGGCCCTGACAGCATGGTGTGCATGTCTGTAATCCCAGCACTCGGGAGGCTAAGGCAGAATTGCCATGAGTTCAAGGCTAGCCTGGCCTACATAGTGAGCTCGGGACCAGCCTGGGTGCTCTTGAGTACATATTTAACTTTCTGTCTCAAAAAATGTATACAAAACTCTACACCAAATATATTTAATGCTTCTAAAAGTACGCTTGCCTCTGAGAGATGGTTCTGCAAATATATTTTCTCATCTTACAGTTCAGTTTTTCTCATTTTGCTTTGGATATCCCAGGTCTTTAAAGTAAATTCACTGACCAAAAGACTGGCAGACAGAAAAGGGTACTGAACCAAAGAAGGGAACTCATACCTTTCCCCCCATTTTTATTAATATATTTATGTCATATACACTGGTAACATAGAGCTTGAGCATTTTGTGCACATATAGATCATGTCAACATTACAATTCCTTCCCCTCTCCCTTTTGGTCCTCCCTTATTACAATCCCTTCTCATGCCCCTGATTCCCTCTATCATACCTATTTGGTTCTATGAAATGCCTGTGTTCTAGGTTTTTCAGAGAAGCCATGCAATATTTAACTTTCTGCATTTGAATCACTTCACTAAGCACAATGGTCCCAAATTGGATTCACTTATCTACAAAATTCTCAAATCTATCTGTCTTTATGGAAGAGCAGTACTCCATTGTGCACATAGACCACAATTTTTGGATCCATTGGGTATTTCAGCATCTTCCACATTTTAGCTCTTGTTAGTTGTGCTGCCCAAAACATGGGTATTCATGTATCTGTTACACATTACTTTTAACTGGGACTTGATCTAGATGAGTAGTGAGAATCTAGGATCTAAGTAATGATACTAGAGAGAGGAATTATAAAGAGCTACTCTCTTTCTGTCTTTCTTTTTGGTGGTACTGGGGATCGAGCTCAGTCCTTCACACTTAGCTACAACTTCAGTCCATATTTATTTTCATTTTTTGAGACAGTCTCACTAAGTCACCTAGGCTGGATGAACTAGCCCTACCTCAGCTCCTCAGAGTACTGTTTTCTTTAAGGAAATGAAACCTTGTATTTTCCGGATTTGGCACTAGAAAGACTAAGGCCTTCTACTCTTTGACCCTGAAACCTTCAGTTTTCCCCTGTGATTCTTTCATATTGATATCTGCTGCCTCCAGCAATCTGGCTTCCAGAACCCTCTACTCCAATACACATAACTCCTCTTTAGGGCCTACTTAGCATGCTGAGGAAAGCTGAATAACAACAAAAAATACTTAATAATATGGAAAAAGAAAAATATAATGGCTAATGTTTACTAGGTGTTGACTATGTGCCAAGTACACCGTTATCTTATTAAATCCTTACTAGGAGAAGTCAATACTGTTATTATCCCCATCATAAAAGGCAAGCAAGGTGTGGAAGCCTAAAGTCCTTGTGTAATACAGCTGCTCAGAGTAGCTGAGTCAGAATTTGAACTCTAGAATTCAGCCACAATCCCATATCTGTATGAGTTTCATATAACAAAGCACAAATACTACAAGAAACAGAGACTTAAGAGTTATGTAAATTGTAGCTTCTACAGATAAATCACATATATTCATATTTTCTTTACTACTTATCCTCTTAACTCTACTGAATGAGTCTATTCCTTTTTAAGGTACTTATTGTATGATGACTTAAGTCAATTTGTGTGACTCACTGATGCTTTGCTACCCGAAAAAAAACACTATTCAGAATCCAAAATATAAGATACTAAAATGTATCACATATAAAAAGAATAATTTTTCCTAAAACAAATTTAGGGAAACTAATGTTGCCATAACATGTGTATATTCTGTGTTGTGATGTTAAATATATTTCCTACTATCTTACTCAAAGATTCCCAAAACACTATTGTAACTATGTATTTAAGTCTTTGTCCCCAGGTTGGCATTATTAGAAAGTGGTGAAACTTTAGGTGTGGGGCCTAGAGAGAGGTCTTGGGTCACTAAGGTCATGCTCTCAGAGGGGATTATAAGACACTGGTATCTTCCTCTTTGTTTGTCTTTGCTTCTTGGCCGCCCTAAGGTGAGCAACTTCCTGTACTGTGTACTCCTCAGTGTGAGGTGCTGTGTCACCACAGGACCAAAGGCAAGGGGTCTGAGTGACCATGAGCTGAAATCTCTGAAACTGAGAGCCATAGTGAACGTTTCTTCCTTATAAGTTGACTGTCTGAGGTATTTTTTTCATAGAGGTAGAAATCTAGCACAACAAACCCTAGTCTTACTTTCTGTGTTGCTCATCTTTCAGAATCAAAACCAAGAAAAGCCAAGCCCCATTCTGCAGCTCCCTGGCATCCCTCTCTGAGCTCCAGGATCTCGCCTGAGAGAGTTCTTCCAAGGTAATCAGCACAGTCAATACTCAAGTCACTCCTGATAAAAGAAAGGCTCTTATCTCCAGTATAACTGCCTAAAAGCTCTAATAGGCTAATATAATACACATCTTCAAAACAAGAGTTATACCAAGTAAAAGGCAGGCTGTTTTGCCAAAGGAGCAAAGATAGGCTGGTTGGGAAGACAACCTGGGACATAGATTGGAGAGCTAAGAAGGGATGTGAGTTTAGTAACCATAGAAATATTTCCAGTTATGCAATTTGAAAAAGCATTTCATATTTCATTTTCTGATCTCTCTTCTTCATCTCTTTACATCTCTAATTCTTCTCCTTTTGAGCTCAACTTAGCCAAGAATTTCCCCTGAGAAAATTTTCCTAGGCTGTCTGGCTTTGTTCAGTGGGAATGATTTTAATTGTTTTTCTGTTAGACTGTAAGCCCTGTGAGAGTAGGGCAGTGTTGACCTAGGTTAACCTCAAATTCTCTGATTGTAGCTGAGTACCGTGCTGTAAGTAACTGGGTGCTGGAACAAGTGGATAGATAAATTCAAAGAATGTGTGGATTTCATATGAAGATGCCAATTACTTTCAGAAAACAGAGCTGTGTGTCACTAGGCATAATAATGAAAGAGAAAATTTTTTTAGGGAGGAATCTTATGAGTGACAATACAGCATGACAAAACGAAGCACTGACTAGGGTGGATCCATTATTATCTAGTGCCTTAATATAGGTACAATTTTTCCAATTCTCAAAGGGATTAGACTCACTACATATGAGTGTTTTCATGTAGTGTTACCCACCTGAGAACCCTGGGAAGCCAAGGCAAGCTACCTGGAGTCTTATTGGCATGAAGTGTCCTGGGTGATCCAGGTAGGCACTGGAAGCCAACAACACTCCCAAAGGAGGCTGGACGAAGGCTGCCCCCAACAGCAGGTCAGGGCTGGGGAGGAAGAAGGAAAATAGGAACACAAGACATTGTGTCTTGTTCTAAGGATCCAAATTCATGATTGAGCCTATGGCCAAATTTTGAGTTGAAAGTTGAAAGAACCAAGCTGCCTTAGTGAGAGTGTTAGGATTAGGATACAGAAAGGAAAGTGAAGGAGAAAAAAGAGGCTATCAAATCAATACACCTTCCTTAAAAGAATAAACATCACCTACCACAGCACCAGACCTTTGTATATTCTGTCTTTCGTAGGAATCTTTTTGCTCCTTTGCACTTTAGAGAAATCTTACTCATCTTCAAGTCCAAGTTATATCATTAGTTGCCTCTGCTGATCATAGTCAACTCTTATTAAATGCTTACCAGTCTGTTATTAAGCACTTCCTGTGAGGTCTTTTATTTAATCTTCATGCAACTCAATGGTGGCAGCCACTAGGATTACCTTATTTTACAGACTTGGGGGAGTCAGGTTAAATAATTCACACTAAGTTATTGCTGTAGACTAAATTGTGCACCGCCCCACATACCACCTCAGATTCATATGCTAAATTCCTGACCTTCACCATAGCTGATTTAGAGATCTTGAGAAGGTAAAATTAAATAAGGACAAAAGAGTGACAAGAAAGCAGCCACGTGCTGGCCAGTAATAGAGCCCTTACCAGGTGATGAATCTGCTGGACCTTAATACTAGATTTTTTCCAGTGTGCCAAGCTGTGAGAAATGAGTCCCTGCTTTTAGGTCATGAAGTCTGTGATGTTTCATGGCCGCCTGAGCTAACTGAAAATGTCACATCAAATAAAATCATCTGACTCCCAATTTCTGCCTTAAATACCTCATGTTAATCTCCCCACTTTGCCCAGGTGATTGGATCATTTCTTTCTTGTGTTTTTTAGCACAGCTTCACCTAAAGTGCAAGTAGTATTTATCAATTTTTATTCATTTATTTATCTTTTGGGTTGTGAGATAGGACCTTGCTGGTTTACCCGTGCTAGCCTCAAGCTCCTGGGCTTAGATGATCCTCCCATCTCAGCCTCCCAAGTGCTGGAACTACTAGACATGTTACAAAACACTCAGCTAATATTTATCACCTTGTGTGTGTTTGAGGAGGGAGGAGTATGGGGATCAAACAAATGGCCCTCATGCTGAGCTACATTCCTAGTCTATTTTTAGTTTGACTTTGAGACAAGGTGTAGCTGGGTCACTAAGTTGCCCAGGCTGGTCTCGAACTTGGACTCCTGCTTCCTCAGTCTCCCACAGTGCTGTAATTACAGGCCTGCACCACTGAGCCTGACTTACTTATCTCTTTTTAACATAAATATCTCTGAAACCAGAATATATCTGAAAATAGAAAGGCTATCACATTTTAATGTTTAGAGGTGCAGAGGCTTAAAAATAAGGCGTGCCTTACTGATGCATCTTAGATTAAATCATACCCTAAAAACCTATTCTAATTGTTTATGCCTCTTTATCCATGACTAAGCTATAAATTATTTAAAGACAGAGGCTGGAGATGGAGACTAATTTATTCAACTTTGTGTCCTCTACCCCTAACCCAGGTCCTGGCACATAAAGGGCATTTGGCTGGTTTCATTACTAAGGTTAAGAATGGAAAGTATCTGCCTGACAAGATGACAAGTGGTGAAATTAAGATCCTAAAGTCACACTATTGCCACTAAAACCCTTGATTATCCCCAAGGCCTTATTCCCTGGGGGAAATAGTGTCACAACTTATCAGAATTTATTCCAGTTAAGTACTAGCTGTCCTTAAATGTCTATGAAAAATCCACCTTAGCAATTATTTCAGCATATCTCTTCTCTACTTAACAAAGGGTCATCATTTACTATTTATATTTGGCTCCAGAAATTTTTAATAAACTAAACTCATTCTATTAAAGCAAATTGGATTTTAAAATTTTAATTATGCAAATTCAAATCCAATTGCATGTAAACTTTAAATTAGAGATGGCACTAGATTGCAGAGATTAGTTTTGGTCCATATTGTGTTTTTAAAATTTTGAACTGAACTGGTTATCAGAGGATAGCACATTGATAAAGTCCTTTTTTGAGGGAACTGAGGCAAGAGCATCACAAGTTCTAGCTCAGCCCAGGCAACTTGGTGATTCAGTGGAAATTAGTCTCAAAGAATCAAAGGGGCTGGAGGTATATGTGTGTGGGAAGGACCTGGGTTCAGAACCCAGTATTGGAGGAGAACAAAGCAAGACTTTTAGCTGCTCCAGAGAACTCAAAAGCTCTGATGGTCTTTGCTGTCCTCACATGTAGGGCATTCTATGTGAGAGGCACAGATGTATCTCTACCTGCCTGGGTGTTATGTAACCTACCTGGTTTCTGCAAAAGGCACTTGAGTTTATGATGAATACTGAAGAGACAGATTTGTGCCTCTAGCTTCTTAAAGATCATAAAACATTCATAATGACCAACTTCTCCGGAAATTCAGTAATGTTCTACACTGATCCATGATTTAAAACAGTTACATAGATTTTTCACAATTTATCATCTGGGGAAGAAACATTTTTGTAGGTGTTTTAGGGGCTATCTAGTAGGGTGTCACTTTTGGTATTATTTAAGCAAAAGAGGAAATACTTTAGGAAAAAAAAAGTGTAGAACAGATGATTGGGTTCCCACTATGGCCCAGCATTTGCAACTGTTGTGTTGACGGCACTCAGAGAACACACACTCTAATCTGGCAGTCACGCAGAATTCAATCTCTAGGCCTTTCTCTTCCTATCTAAAACATGGAAAGGGAAAATAAATGCCTGCGAACTTTCACAATCATATTTTATTCTATGCAAAAACTGGTAATCTCCATCACTTATATTTTCCATTTAAAAGTAAGTCCTGCATGGGGCTCAGTGGCACACACCTTGAATCCTCCGTTTTGGAAGCTGATTTAGGAGGATTCCAAGTTTGAGCCCAGTCCAAGCAACTTGACGGCTTCGGACTCACCAAGTATGGGATTACAGGCAGCTCACCACCACCTCCAGTTTATGCAGTGCTGGAGAATCAAACCCAAGGCCTTGTGCACACAAGACAAGAATTCTAATTGCTGAGCTACATCCCCTACATCTTCATATTTCATTTTTAAAACTTTATATACAATTAAATTCACAAGTGATAAATATATAACTGAATAAGTTTTAATTACCACATAGCTATACATCCATCACATGGCTGTGACAGATTGTGGGAATTTGCCATCATCTGAAAAGCTCCCAGGTATTCCTTTGTGGCAATCCCCTCTGCTACCCCTACTTCCTGGTACCACTGATTCTTTTGGCTACACAGAATTGGACTCATGACCAGCACTATGGAAAGCTCTGGCAGGAAGAGTGCAAGTTGGAGCCTAGCTGAGGCGATTTAGTGAGCCCCTGTCTCAAAATGAAAAAGAAAAAAAAGAAAAATAGTTCAAAGGGCTGGGGGAATAGTTCAGTTTGAAGGCAGGGCTCAATCCCTAGTACAGAAAAGAAAAAGGTCAAATTCCTTGGGTCTGGTATTATTTTTTAGCAGAATATTTTGGAGATACTATATTAGCAATTGAAAGCTTTTGATTGTTGGGTAACATGCTATATTGCGAATGCATTACAGCCATTTATATAACCATCTATTGACAGATCTTGATGTTATTTCCAGATTTTGTGCATCATAAATTAAACTGCTATAAACTACATAAATGGAATACAACTCCATTTTATTTCTCTTGGGGTAAATACTTTAGATTGGTGTTTGATTTCATAGTCAGTATATCCTGAACTTTACAAGAAACTGCAAAGTGTTTTACAAATTAGGTGTACAATTATACATTCTAATCACTACTGAAGGCGAATTCCAGTTCCTCCCCCTTCTCATCAACAGTTAGATGTTATTGATCTTTTCTAGCCTTTATGTGCCCCTCTTCCCCGCCTCCATAGGGTCCTAGCTAAGCTGGCTGGGACTGACCCAAGTCACAAAGATTTTATCTTTTGATTTCTCTTAAAAGTTTTATAATTTTGTTACTAAACCAGACATATTTTGCCTGACACAGTATAGCAGTCACTGAAACAATGAAGTTTTGTAAAAGAGAAAGCGTTAATTAACAAGACACTAAGAAAGGTTTGAGACTCAAGTCCACCTCCCCAAAAACTAAGATTACTGAGCTATTCATGTTTTTTTTTTTAAAAAGGTAATTGTAATATGAGAAACCAAGATCACAGTTATTTCATAGAATTAATTGAGGGGAATAATGGGAATTGAAGGGGATGGGAGGGAGGGTCAAAAAGGGGGAAGGGAAGGATTTGTAGTTTTTCCACAATATGTATATGCACAAAATACTCAAGATTAGTGTAAACATTATGTACTACATCTATACATAGTAAAAAAATGAGAAAAGAAAATCTGAGAATAGAAAAAAAGGTAATTCAAGATATGGAAAAGGTGATAGGTGACAGGTGACTAGAGATGAAAAAATCAGCAGTCTGCACAGACAAAAAGAAAACCAAATGTTATAGCTTTGCATGGGACAATGTGCTCAGAAAACAGCAGTGTCAACATGACCCGAAGGTGAAGTTTTTGGCCACCTGGTATCCATCTCACCCATTGGACTCTTTCTTGTGCACTGATCCAAGAAAAAAGCAGTTTTTATGAAAAGTAGCCTTCAAGTCTCTGAAAACAAACCTATTCTGACATTATCATGACCCACACATCAACTGTGTGACCTTCAGGAATAGTGATTTTGTTTTTTGTATTAATTTTTTGAGATGGGGTTTCATTCTGTAGTCCAGGCTAGCCTGAACTCACCATGTAGCCCAGCCTAGCTTTGAATTCATCACAAGTCTCCTGCCTCAGCTTCCCAAGTGTTGGTAGTAAAGGCATGTGCCATTAAAGAATCAGTAATTTAAAAAAAAATAAAAAGCAAATAACTAAAAGCAAGTGAAACCAGAATGTCTATTCAGGTTAGTTATTGGTTTTAACTTTAGACTTTCAAGAACAACCTATTTTGAGTTAAGTTTTTGTATAAGGTCAGATAAGAGTTGAGCACTTTTTTTTTTTTTTTCAAGCATGGACAGCTAGTTGCCCAGCACCATTTTTGAAGAGTATCTTTTCTCTGTAGCTGCGGGCTACCTTTCGCCTGCTGAATTACCATGTACCTTTATTGTCATCTCTGGCGGCATTCACATTTGCAAAATTCCCTCTTACCTCTTGCTGAACAATATTTCTTTAGCTAAGATGATATTTAGAAAGAATATAAAGCCTCTGTGATGAATTGCTCCGATCCTTTGTTAGGATGGAAACACTCATGTCAGCTGTGGACGTGTTGATAGGTGATGGCTCACAGCTGTGCCCTTCTCCAGGCCTTGCCCTCACCTTCCGGAGTGTGCCTTGTCCAAGATGAGCCCTGCTTCGTGGACACAGTCATAGTCAGTGAATTCTCGGGTGGGTTCAAAGGCGTGGCCATGTGTTCTCAAGGGAGAGCCATGCATCCAGGTTTAGAATGTCTCATAGGATACATCTTACATTGCGCTGGTGTGACCACGTAGCAGCTGGAGGACCAGTCACGCCCTTTTGGTTCTGCCCCCAAAGTGGTCACACATAAACTGTTGCATGCAAATCTTAGACTTTGAAAGACTGTTTCTTACGGAACCTGACCTGCCACCATCTCAAAGCTGATTATGTCATTTCTTTGCTTAAAATTCTTTGCCAACAGACTAACATATTAACTCCTTTGCGTGGCATACAAATGCTGGCTAGCTTCCCCTGTCACTGCTGACGTCCTTCAGATAACCTCAGATATCTGTATTTCCACCTTTTCCATATACATTTCTTTGTATATAACCTTCTTTCTGTTGGGGGTAAAATTCCCACGTTCTGCATATCCTCTGTGCTTTCATAAAGCCAGGAATCAAATGTTACTTCCTCTGGGAAGTCTTCTCATTGTTTCCCCTATAAGCACACATACGCTTTGCATAAGAAAGTACTGTCTAACATTGATTTATCTGTGTGACCTTCCTACTAAACCGGGAGTGCCCGTAGGCTGGGATCTGCAATGCATTGTGGAGTCTGAATACATTTTGGTGAATAAATGAATGGACACAGATAAGTCAGGTACTGTTACACATTTGGAAATATCTGCTGCACTTGCTTCTACATATCTTATATCTTGAGTAAATAATACAAATCTTCTTTAACTGAACTTGTTATATAATTCAACAAAAATTCTGGACTGCTCTGCTGACCAGTAACAAATCCAGCCACATACCTCTAGGTAAAATGAAAATCAAACCTTAGATCTTTAATTCTGTTTGTTTAAAAAACACACAGAGAGAGAGAGAAAAAAGGGAAGGTGGGCATTTAAACACAAAATGATTTCAGAATAAGACTCAAACGAAGAAGCAAGACCTGATTAAATTGGACTGGCTGGTGAGAAGCTGGAAATTTTCTTCCCATTCCCAAGAGGCTTATTTTTTTTTATCTTGCTTTTCCACACCGCAAAATGTCAAATTAACTATGAAGTTAATTCTCACCAGTGAGGAAGGGATTCTGAAGGTATTAATTAAGGATTACTGAGCATTTTAATTTTATTCATCAGGATGAAAACTTTAAAATAATTAAACAATTATTTCTTTACTTCCTCATACTTATAGAATATTGTAGCACTTAACATCAGTGCTTTGTACTATAGTGTACACAGACTTGGGTGACTATTTTAAAGCAAGAGTCGTGCCTGTTGATATATTTGATTTTATGAATTACGGTAGTAGGGTTCCCTTGAGAAATTATGTTCTTTTTTCCTGGAAGATAAAGTTCTTACCAGGAAGAGATCTTATCTTGCAGGAAGCCATGAATTCGCTGTGGGGGAGAGTGATTTGGTTTTCCATCTGGTAGAATATGAAACACTTTTTACTTTCTTTACTGTCTCTTTCGGTCATTTACCAAATGCATGAAAACAACCTTTACATTTTCCACACAAATGTATCTGTCTTTCTAGAAATTGAATAGTTGTTCTGCAGGTGAATCTAAAGAAAAGAACAAAAATAATTTCTTACTTGTTAAACAGAGGAAAAACAAGGTAATATGAAAAAGACTTCGTGTGCTCAAAAATTTAAGGATTTAGTGATTATGTCAAAATTCATATTTTGATCATCTTAGTAGAGCACTCACTTAAAAAGTTGGGACTGTTGTCTTCCTTAAAAGTAAGGATTGAGGAGCTTATAAATTCTAAATGTTGAAAATGTAGACTGAAAATAAAATTATAATCCAATATAAAATTTTAAAAGTTTCTTTTTCCAAATTTGCTTTGCTTTTTTGTGTTTTATTTGGACCCCTTTGCTATTTGCTTTCAGTAAGTGAGTTACTCTAATTTGGAAATAATATTTAAAAAACATAATTCCATGGAAGGGAAATAGCATTGGAAATTATGGTTCTGCAAGTAAAACTAAATTATTATCCTTCAAATGGCACCAATATTGCATTTTTAATTCAATCATGGCTTTTTGGCTAAAATGAAAGTTTTAAGCTCTTTTTTTAAAAAAAAAATGTGCATTGAATCACATTGTTCCTTTGTCACCTTGATGGACAGAGATGATTATTGCCAATAGTGTAATACAGGCTTACAGAGAGCCTGGAATTCTGTCTACAAAGATTTAGTTTCTACTAGGGGGAGCAGCTGTTTTAAATTTTAGAGGACAGGAGTGAGTTAGCAACATTTTGTAAGAAATAAATGAGCCTTCAGCACACAAAATTGCTGGTAAATTCAGAACATGGTAAACATTCTTGAGCAAGAAATCAAGATAAAAAACACATCTGCAAAGACTTGTTTTCAAAACAGAAGAAATGGCTGAGGAATTGATGCATTTGCTAAATTTCTCTATTATTCTGTTTTTGCCTACCTGGTCCCCATCTTTTTCCACCCAGGACCATGTCTACATTTAGTGATTCTCATAAAAGTCTAAGATTTTGATAGAATTAAAAAAGAAACAAAATTTTACAACTTCTAAAGTGCAAATTCCATGTTAAAACTAGGAAAGTATCTTCAGTAATTTTTACTAGCATTTGGTTCACATAATTTTCTTCCTTTGAGATATATTCTATTTGTCAGCAATTGTTATTTAAAACAACATCATTATTTTTAAGATAAATTATTGAGTAAAAATACTTAAACCATAAAATCTATACAGAAAACTGAACAGTCCTGAAGCCACCCAATGTAGGTGCTACTAACAAACTTTTAACATTGAATATATAGTTTATAATTTTACTCTTTGGTTGGCATTTCAGACAGCAGATCAAAAAGTTTGAATAAATTTATTTTAAGTCAATTGTGTAGAATTTTAAACTACCAACTTTCTTTGATTTTTTACATATCATATAGTTGATGTGATTTTTGAAAAATGCCATGAGTCATGCCTGATGGTATAGGCTTATAATCCCAGGACTCTGGGAAGCTGAAGTAGGAGGATCCCAAGTGCAAGTCAAGCCTAGAAAATTTAGCAGGATGCTCTCTCAAAATTAAAAATAAATAAATAAAATTAATTTAAAAGAAGACTGAGGATATAGTTCATTGTGAAGGCCCTGGGCTCAGATCCCAGTAACTCCCCTCCTCCAACCAAAAGTAGGTTTTAATAAACCATATTCAAAAGAAAACTAAGTTCCTTAATGTTGCTATTTATTTTTATTGTCTGAAATAGATCTTCTTCATGTGAGTCTCTCACCCTACAAGCTATAGATGTATTCTTGTTTTCTAGTCATTATGCAGATTGCGAACTCTCAGTAGCACCTCTCCCAGCAGAATTTGATGGGGAACAAAATGCTAAAGAAAGACTGTGATATGCAGACTTCCTGAGCAGGCATCCTATGCACAGGATTGGACTAAAAGATAATAATTTAATAAATGACATAAAATAATGTAATAAATGATTGGACTAAAAGATAATAATTTAATTAATGGTAGTTACATTTCACTCAAAATTGTTTTAAAATAAACAGTAGAGATACAGATTAATACATCAGGCAAAAATAATATAGATGCTGAAAAACAATAGGCACTTTATGTTATTTACAGAAAATGTATTATACATGGGAAACTCGAAAAGGTATATTAAAATAGATTTTTTAAAAGAGAATAAGGTGGCAAGATGCAAGATAAATATACAATATCAATGATTTTCTCTGTATTGGCTATAACTTCGGTGTGTAACCAAACAACTATAATGTTACTGTGGCTGGTAATGATGAAAATTGATCATTAACATTACATGAAAGTGTTGGGAGACTCTCTGACATACATCTTTCACATCTGTGCATGTCATGCTGGGTATGCTAAGCACGCAAAGCCTGGTCATTTCCCACTGGCACTTTCTCAGGGTTGTGTTTACAGCAGGCAGCCTGAAGGGGGCTTGAAGGAGGTGACTTTTAGCACAAGGCAGAGAGCAGACTTTTATGAAATAATAGAATTTCAAGCCAGTGTTCATTTTTCATAAGAAAACCCAGTGTTTGAACATGGCCCATTCATATTGCGGGGATGAAGACTCAAGGAGCACATTTATGCTGACATCTTCAAGTCTGCTTTTGCCGTAATGAAGTCTTTGGTTTCTGACCCAAGTGTCTTCTGTCAGTATCCATGAAACTGGCAAGTTAATGTGTTAGCTTGGAAGTAAGGTAAAATTAAAGAGATCCTTCGCAGTTTGTGGTACTTGGCTACTTCTCTGCTGCTGTAAGCTACAGGTGGCCGTAAGTGTGCTTTGCAGACATTCTCACCCTGGAATCTAGGCTGGAGGAAATGCCCCATCAAGACCTTTTCATGCTAGAAAGAAGCTCAAGAGACCAAGTTGTAATTACACCCCTGAATTTTAAACTTCTGCTTGATTAACTTATTTCATGTCCACTCACATCCATTTCCCAAAACAAGTCCTGTGGCCAGCACAATGGCAAGAGGAAGCATGCTTCATCTCTGGAAGGTTAGCAAACTGGCATGGTTTCGATATGGTTTATCTTCCAAGGTCCCCTGTGTTGGAAGCTTAGTACACTGAGTAGTGTATTGGGAGGCGGTGGACACTTTAAAAGGTGAAGCACTGCCTGGAGGTCCTTCGGTCATTGGAACGTGACTGTGACAGGAGTTAAGGTGCTTATTGTGTGATTTCTTGGTAATTCCCAAGAAAGGGTTGTTCTAAAAACATGAGCCTGACTCCATGCAGCTTCTCTAGCTTCCTGTTTGTGATGTGACCTTTTCTTCAGGCATGTTCTCCCACAGTTGCTAAACACCATCATGAGACACGGCTGAGAGAGCCCTCCTTGTCGCAACAAATCTGATAACTAGTTGTGGCCTTGAACCTTCACAGCTGTAAGCTAAATAAATCTCTTTTTCCTAAGTTTTCTAATAATTAATACAAATTATATTCAACAAGCATGAGTTTATAATCTTGTTACCAAACAAGGAGTAGATTATGACCAATAATAAAGTTACCATAGCAAGACTAGCAAGTTAGATATAAATAAAAAAACTCTCTTCATGATGCCAAAAAACTATAAGAAGAATCTGTTTAGCAAGAAATGTGATATCTGTATGAAAAACATTTTATTGGAGAACATAATACTTCAAAAAATGAAAATCTGCCATGTTACTTGATGGAAAATAATATGATACGAAATTCTTTATTTTAATGCAAATTAAACCAAAATCTCAGTTTATGAGGTACTTTAAAATAAAAATGAGTTATATGTCTGCATTTAAACTAGTTGGATTATCCAGGAGAAACTGCTTAGTTAAAGGAAGTTATAGAAAATGTGCGATTTAATCCTACTACTAAAAGAACTGCTGTATGTTTGTGTACATGTGAACATAAATACAGATGTTCATAGGTGTACAGGAATAGGTGGCTGGGTGACTCATTTTCTACCAGATGGAAGAGTTGGTAGGGAGCCTGGGGGAATGATTCTTTTTCTTCATGTATCTTAGTATTCCACAATGTTCAGTCCAATAGCAACTGAAAAATTGGAGTGATAATGATTTAAACCTTGTCTAAGTTTCCATTGAAAGGTGGCATATTTAGATTGCTGACACAAGTGTATGTCCACATAGAATAAACAAATATTTTGGTTGTTAGGCTCAGGTATGTGGAGAAACCAAACAATCATGGACCAATTGTCACTAGAATTGTTCTTTACTCTTCAAAACTAGCTTGCTACCCTCCCAAAGATTCCTCATTGTTGGTTTTTGTTCTTCTAAAAGACAGATGCTATAGCTTGCATTTGAAGTGTTCCCCCAGGACTCATGTGTTAAACACTTGGTCCCCAGCCCATGGTACCACTGGGAAGTGGTGGACCCTAAGAAAATGGGAGGAAGTAAGGTCAGTGGAGAAATATCCTTGAAAGGGACACTGGAGCCCTATCCCTTACCTCTGTCTCTCTCGTTTCTTCCTGGCCATCATGAGCTGAGCAGGTTCCTCTGCCATGTGCTCCCACCACAGGCCCAAAGGCATGGAAGTCAAGTGATAATGGACTAAAGCCTCTGAAACTATGAGCTGGAATAAACCTTTCTTCCTTCTGCCATACCTGAGGTATTTGTCACAATGATGGAAAACTGAAGGTGACAGATGAAACACAAACCTGGTGATGCTTGTCATGTGCCTAGGTTGGGTTGAGGTGCACGGCCAGCAACAGCAACAAGCACTCAACTGCCTTAGGGTGGTTTGTTTTATCTTTTACAAAAAAGGACACATATAGTCCCTATCTCATTTTAACAATATTTCAATCAAATTCATATATTACTTATTTTTATGTAGGTCATTTTAATATAATAGAGTGCAATTCTCTGTAATATGCAATATTGAATAGTATAGGAACATTAAAAATTTTAATTGATGAAGGCTTTTAAAAATATGCTTTTTTTTGGCAGTACTGAGCATTGAACTGAGGGCCTCCTACATTCTAGGAAAGTGCTCTGCCGCTTAGCTATACTCCTGGCCCGGTATGTTTTTAATCACCAGGTGACAAAATTTCACAACCCTGAAGAAATTCTCAGGGAGCTCTTCATTGTACCTGCTGGCAAAGCTTATCTGAAAGGATACTTAGAAGCTATTCTAAAGATTTTCTTTCTTAGATTCTACAATCAGGCGTGAAAATGCCTTGCCTGATGTTATCACCATTTGAACTTTGCAAAAGATCAAGTCATCAGATTTTCTTACTAGTTGTTTGATATGAATTATGATTGTTGCCTAAAAACCTGATGGCACTCTATTCATTTCTGCATGACTTGTGTTTAAAAATGGAGTGGAAGAAATAGAACTGTTCTCTCAAGACTTTGGGGGTAAAAAAATGATAGTGTCTTTGAAGCCCTCTCAAAATTCTTCTGAACAAATGAGCTAAAAAAGAAACTGGATAAAAACATACATTTAGTAGTGTTCCAGTGACATAGAATTCACCACAAGGAATTTGGCAGGGAGAAAAAATCAGTTCTTTTCTGCAAAGCCTCCAAAATTTCTGTTTAGGCAACCTATGAGAATTAAGGATGTGATAACTGAGGTAGTCAAGGCTAGAGAAGGTTCTGAAGGCTGTACCTTACTTGTGAAGACCCGAGTGGTCATGACAAAGTTATGTGTTGTCCTGAAGTTCTCAATAGAAAATATAGTTGGGTGCTTGTTTTCAGTACATTAAGTAAAGTACCAATTACTTCAGATTTTCAAAACTAATGACTTCCATTTGTACTTGGCATATTTAGCAATGTGTTGGGAATTTTGTGTACAGAAACTGAAATTCTAAGAACTGAACATTAATATTAACATTTATTTAGTACACTTCAGGCACTTATAACTAAAATCCATCTACAAAGGGGAGAAAATTGCTGTTCAGGTTGGTGTCTTCTCTTTTTGACTTGATTCTTGAATGTTTTCTTTAGGGGGACATGTAAAATACCATCTTGTCAATTTGAAATACAATTTAAGACAATATCTTCCTGACACTGGCAGACAATTCCATTGCGAAGTTAGAAAGAAAAAGTTTACCTGTGTGTACGTGAAGAGACTTAGAGCATCAGGCTTGATCATGTCACAACCTCCAGATAATGACTTGGAAATGTTTTCAATAAAATGGGTTTCAATTTTACCGAAGATAAGTGAGCAATCCTTGCAGGTCCTTATCTAATTTTCATTGATTGTGTTTGCAAGGCTTTTTTAATTTGCCCATTTCTGGTTAAAAAAAATAAGAGATCAACATAGGATCAATATGAAAACAGTCTTCTTGCTCCCACACTTTCTAAATTGTGTCCTGGAGGAATTTCAATGGCAGATTCAACGTGCACATAGTATCATACAACTAAAGTCAAGACTGCACATCTCAAGATGAAACGTTAAACCGCTCTTATAAAATAGAATTCCATTTATTTGATTTGTAATATGTAACTTATTTTTCAATTTAAAATGAATTTCGAGAACATCAAGATTTTGAAGAACAGAGTGGGAGAACTGACTTGTGGTTTGTTTGTTACTGCTTCAGGGAACACACCGTCTTTGTAGCTCTGCAGAGCTAGTTACAATTCCCAGGACCTACATTTATGTGCTTTACCAGATCCTGCCTCTTTTTTCTGAATGTACTTTTCTTCAACTGATTAGCTAGGCTAATTCTTCCTTGATTTTTTTAAGGGTCTTGCTCTGTAGCTCAGGGTGGTCCTGAACTCACTGTGTAGCTCAGGCTGGCCTTAGACTCATGGCAATTCACCTCCCTCATCCTCCTGGGTGCTGGGATTACAGGTGTGCGACACCACATCTGGCTTTATGTGGTGCTAAGGAATTGAACTCAAGGCCTTGTGCTTGCACGGCAAACGCTTTAACTGCTGTGGCATTCCTGCTGTGCCATTCCTCCAGCCCCCTTCCTTGCCCTTCGCGTCTGAGATCATGTGAGTTATTTATTCCAGGAAGCCTGATCTGATGGACTTCCCTCTCCCTGTATTCCTGCAACACCACCTCAGCCTATTAATCTGGCGTTTTCCTTATTCCCACCATGCCCAGGACTATTTTCCATTTGATTTTGCATGTGAAGTCCCTACCAAAGCACCTGTGGCAAACAATAACCATTGAATGATGTGTGTAGGTAAATACATTCAGGTATGTGTGTCACAGAGAGGTGGAGGAATCACTGACTACTTTGGTGGTGATGACAGTGGGCATTCAAAACAGGCTGTAGAGAAGAGATCACTCCAAACAGGATTCTGACCTGAATAAGCTGTGCCATGTAGACAGAGAAGAAGTCTGCATAGGAAGAAAGGGAGAGGGAAGGGTACCAAGAGGCAAAAGGCCATGGCACTTTAGAGCAGTGGGGCTTGCGAGCATTTGGGGCAAGCTGGAGGAGACCTGCCTTGTTTAATGAGGGCTCAGTAACTTGCTGTGTGGACCATGAAGGCAAATGTTCTCTGGTCCTGTCTTTGCTAACGACAATTTGGAAGTTGGATATAAAATCTTTCATGTAATTTAATGCCCTAATACAGGGTAGAAACATATCCTCTAGGCAGAAGTCATCTACCACCTTCTCTTTTATGTCCCAAACTCTAGAAAAATAAGCTCTCTTGGTAGAGTAGACCAATAGTCAAGTGGCAATGTGGAAATTGTATAAAAACACCATTTTTTAAAACCTCTGTGGCCTCTCCTACTGAGCAGTGCTTACCAAGGAGAGCCCTTCCTGAATGTGGGTGCTCTCCCTTAGTGTGGGAGCTGTGCTGAATTTGTGGAGAACCCTGCAGAATGTCACAGAGTGAAATTGACTAGTCTGGGGGAAGGTCGCTATGGATGGTTTAATCTCACATTTTAAAAATTCATGAAAGGAGTCTGCCAAGAGAAACACCAATGGGCTCATGGGGACCTTACCCTTGGAGCACCTGGAGTGGACTAAGGGGAAGGGCAGGACATGGGAACAGCAAATCGAAGAGAGTTTGCTAAGGAGCTGAAGGAGTGAGGCCAGCAAGGTCATTTGTCACAATCATGCTGGGGCTGTTTATTCACTACATTTGATGTTATTAATAAAAGAAATAACAAGTAATTTTAATGGCTTCCATTATTTCGTCAGTCTTTTGTGTACGAATGATCAAGAGTTAACATCCCCTGACAAGAATCCCATAGGCGGAAAGATTTGAGGCGCGTCTCACATCTGCTTTACTTTAACCTTTCTACACAGGAAAAACAGTCCCGAGGACTTTGCCCAGTTTTTCAACTTGGAATTGTCTTCCATGGAAATGAAAAGGCCTCACACACATTGAGATTAATCTCGTGGTGTTGAAATGTCTGGAAACCTGGCATGGCATGTTCTCCTTAGATTGGAAATCCACTTAAGAAAGACGTGCATTTAGTAAATAACTATGGAGAAGTGCTCAACTTCATTAGCAATCCAAGATACACAAATCAGAGCAGCAATAATATAACCTTAGTAGGTTGAACTAATGAGGATTTTTAGCGCTGGCTGCTAGATTGTGACTTGTGCTCCGAGACATTGTTGGAAGCAGTACAATTGGGACCAGCCCAACAGAAAAATAATTTGACAATGCACTTCACAAACCACAAAATATCCTGGCTCTGTATCTTTTGGAATTTAATTTGAATTTTATGATTGAAGAAGAAAAACTATACACAAAGATTTTTTTGTATTACTTTTATTTACAAGATACTAAGTATGCGTAGTATGTGTGTTAGGTTGGTAGAATTTTTAAGTCGATATTCTGAGTAGTAGAGCCTGGATGGGGATTCTTGTGGTGTGAATTTTACTGAGCTAGTGTTTGAAGGTAAAACCTGTCAGGGAGTGAGGCGGCGGGGGGCTGAGGAAGAAGCTGGATGCCCACTTGGGTTCACCTGAATCCGTGTTGCAGCCTGAGTTCATGGGGAGCCCTAGGGTGAGAACAGCTCCACACCGTTGCTCACCTTCAAGCCAGGGGTTCTGGCTTTCTGCATGAGTGCAAGTCCCTGGCTGGAAGTCATCTCTGGAGGGACGGCATAATCTTCCCTGTATATCCAGGTGAGGGAGCTCCTGGGGTCTCTGGAGAAGGGTTTAGCTCCCAGAGCCTGGGGATTCCAGGTTGGCCTGGAAGGGTGGGGCATGTAGCCCTCTGCTCTGTCCATTAGAAGATAAGACCGATAGACAGGATGTCCTTCTGCTGCTGCTGAGTCTAGATCTGGGGCAGAACTCCTGGGCTAGCTTAGGTCTTGTCCTTTTTGCTTCTAAGAACATGATATTCCTTTGTCTGTGAATGGCTTCCTCTTCCAGGGGAGCAGCTTAATTATTTCTCCAGCATTCCCTGCCTTTTCCCTTTATCCCACCTCTTCTTCCACTCTGGGCAAAGATGAAGAGACTAGCAAAATTAAAGTAGGTGCTGATCTGCAGGTGGAAAGCGGAGACTTGGCTGACAGCCAGGAATCAGAACTGGGGGGACGTGTTTGTCTTTCTGGTTAGTGCTACCTGAACATCACAGTGACAGAATGGCTGAGTCAGGAGGAGGTCCTGTCTGCTTCAGGCACGTGGAGGGCTCTGGTTCAGGCTAGAGCAGTTGAATTCCACGGTGTGCCCCTCTCTACAACCCTTTGAATGACAACAGGCAGGGAGAACCAGACTTGTTTTTGCATTTGCTGCTTTAGTTTCCATTTTTAATTTTTTTGTTTATCTTCCCAGGGCATTTTTTAAAGCAAAATTGGGAGAAATTTCAGAGCTATCAGGAATAACCACTTTTCTGTCAAGTTTATTCAAGAGAGCTTTTCAGTGGAAATAAAAATGGATTTACACATTTGAGAACTTTGGAAATTCTCTTAAATGGTTGTCTGTACTAAAAAAGACTTCTTGTGTAAGTCAGATATTCTTATTTTACATACATTTTAGAAATAAATGATAAATATTCACATTCATAAGCAATGAATTAAATGTATTGAGGTTTTTCAACCTATAGCATCAGAAATATTTGAGAGTTAAGGGAGCGTTTGTGGGGAGCTTGTGAGGATAGAGAAGTGTAAAAATTTAGGAGGGACCCAAGAGGCTAGTGCTTATGGTTTCCCTTTAAATTTCTGTTTTATTTCTTAGTATTTGTGACTTTGGACATGGGTCCTACTCTCTCTATGCTTCAGGTTTTTTATTGATACAATGGGAATGATATTTTTCTTTTTCTCAGGGCAGAATGATAGTGGTGGTTGATAGGATAATGGTCCCAGTGGTTCTGGAGACAGCCTGGTTTTCAGTGTTGGCTTCAACATGCAAAGCTCTGTGACCTCAGGCATAGTGGCCTTTGTGAGCCTCAGTTTTCTGTCCTAAAAATTGAACATAGGTCTGGAAGTGTATCTCAGTGGTTAGAATGCTTGCCTAGCACATGCAAGGCCATAGACTCCGTTGTACAGCACCACACAAAAATTAACTGGGTGTGGTGGCACATTCCTGAAATCTTAGTACTGGAGAAACTGGGAAGGAGGATTGTTGTGAGTTCAAGGCCAGCCTGGGTTTCATAATGAGTTTAGGGCTAGCCTGAGAGGGAGACCCTATCTCAAAAAAAAGAGAATAATATTAGGACATTATATGATTTGAAGACTAACAAGTTAATATCACTAAGATGCTTAGAAAAGTACTAGGCACACAAAAGCATATTTAAAATATTGGGTGCATATTTTAAGATATTTTCATAATTTTTCTCCAAAATTATTCTTTTTTTGAGACAGGATCTTGCTGTATAGTCTAGGTCGATGCTGAACTCAATATTAGCTCAGGCTGGCCTCAACTTCAAGGCAATCCTCCTGCATCAGGCTCCCAAATGCTGGGGTCACAGGTATGTGCCACCACACCCAGCATTCCAAAATTATTCTTACAAGTGTGTATTCACGATGCATAATAATTACATTCACCATGGGGAACTGGTACATGTAGATATCACACCTTGACCATGTTTAAGTTAAATAATGTATGTAGGGAGGATTGTAAAGTGTACAGTTAGTGCCATAGCGAGGGTTTTATCTGTATGTATTTTTTTTAAACAAGGATATGTTCTATATGAAAGCCAGCTACATTTTTTAAATTTGATGTAGTAATTCTGGGGAAACGTTTCACATATCAAAGGACAAGACAACAGGGCTTTTAAGTGAAAAATTCAGACAAATATGTAAGTGATATTTCTAAATTCATTTATGGTGTATATTCTTTCATTACTAAAGTCTTCTCTTATCTTAAGATGATGGGTCATGTATGGTTTGGATCTGGAATGTTCCCCAAAAGCCCCATGTATTTTAATAGTGTCGGTTGTTTATGGAGTTAACATGCTGCTAGGAGTTGGGACCTGGTTGGGAGGGGCAGATTTCTGAGGGTGTGGTGAATCCCTCAGGGTGTGGGCTAGGATGATATACTCCTGCCTTACCTTTTCTTGAGAGCCTTGATTATTCTTTTTGCAATGCAGTGAGCAGCTGTTCCCTTACAAACCCTTCCCACCACTAAGAGCCACCCATGAATGGAGTGAGACCTCCTAAAACTGAAAGCTAAAATAACCCTTTCCTCCATTAAGTAGTGGGTGTTGGGTGTTGTGTTCTAGCAATTAAAAAATAACTAAAGGGCTGGAGGAATGACTCAGCAGTTAAAGCACTGAGCAAGCACTAAGTCAAGTGCTATGTACCCGAGTCCGATTCCCCAGCACCACATAAGCCAGGCGTGGTGGCACATGCCTGTAATCCTAACACTAGGGAATCTGAGGCAGGAGGATTGCCCTGAGTCCAAGGCCAGCCTGGGCTCCGTAGTGAGTTCAGGATCAGCCTGGGCTACAGAGCAAGAGCCTGTCTCAACAATAAATAAATAAATAATAAATAAAACAAAACCTGTTGACAACCTTGAAAGCAAAAGTCACTAAGAATTAGGTTTTTATAAACCAGCCTTAGAGAAGGAGAAGGAGAGAGAGAGAGAGAGACAGAGACAGAGACAGAGACAGAGACAGAGAACTGATAATGGAATACAGGTCATAAAATGAAATGTGTATAAAAATATTACCAATATCAATATTGCTATATTTTGGATTTGGAATGCCCCTTTCCCCTAACCATGTTTCAAAAGCTTATTCTCTGGAGTGGTGGTATTGAGAGGCAATGGAACCTTTAGGACAAGCATGTTCAACCTACGGTCTACTGAGTTTTTGGGTTTCATCATTTTTAATGTTATAATGAAAGAATTTAAAGAATGTTTTAGTACTTGTATAATAATGTATACATTAACTATGTTATATATTTTGTATGTGGTCCAAAGCAGTTCCTATTGACTCAAAAGAATAAGGACAAAATAATAAATAAATAAATAAGGGCTAGCTGCAGGTTGGACACATTTGCTTTAAGAGGCCAGGCCTACTGGGGGATTTTAGGTCATTGCAGGCCTACCCTTAAAGCGGCTGTGGGACCTTGGTCTCTTCTGTCTTTTCTATTTTCTGGTCAAGGGTGAGTAGCTTGCTGCACCCCAAGTTCCTTCCTAAGATGCCTCACCATAAGCTGGAAAGCAATGAACTGGAATCTCCAAAACTGTGTACCCACATAAACCTTTTCCCTTCACAAGTTTATTATCTCAGGTATTTGTTATGGTGTTGGAAAGCTGATTATCACACATGTGTAGCCTAAAGATTAAAGTCTATCTGTGTCTTTATTTGATCACAGAAACCAGTCAAATTTGGATCAGGGCAAAAGGCCATGAAAACACACACTCCCTTAATTATAAACATACAAATGCCTAAGTTTCCTTTTTGGTCATTTCAAGACTAAATATTAACAAGGACAATATAGATACATTAAAATAAATCATCAAGAAAATGATAGTAATGCAGGTATTACTGCTTTAATGTGATAGATATTTTCTTTAAAAACTTTGTGCTTTATAAACACACACACACACACACACACACACACACACACACACACATATGCACGTACCCATGCACACATGTACCCTATTCAGTTACTTTAGTAACTGAGTTTAGGAAAAAATAAAATGTAACTCAGATAATCAGAGCAGTATATAAATAAACTTTGGTGCCTAGAACAATGACCTCAAGAGCCCAGTTAGGCCACTGACTGCTTTTAGAAAATGCCACAGTGGAAGAAAAGAGTGGTGAAGCTGGCAACATCTTCATGAGCAGAGCTGCCAGGTGGAGGGGGCTGTGGAGTGCTGGGCAGGGGGCAGCAGAAGCATGCCATTGGCCACAAGGTGAGAACCACCCAGGCTCGATGTGTTGCTGGGACACAGCTCCCAACACTACAACTTAAAGGTATAATGGTTTAATTTGGCTCACATTTGAAGTTGTCAGTGACCATGGTCACTATCTCCAAGGCAGAAAGACTTGGAAGAAAGTCTTGATGGAGCAAAGCTGGTTAAGTTGTGCAGGCTTCCTGAGGGAGAGCAAGAAAACAGTGCCAGACAGGAAGGGGGCAGACTCTCAGAGGCTCCAGCCTTTGGCCTGCCAAGGCCCACCCAGACAAGCCCAAAAGCATGGCCCACCAATCTCCTGGCTGATTCCGAAGCTGGCCAAGTGGACAGTCCACTCTAATCACTATATCCCAGATGACTTCATTTTCTTAAAAGAAAAAAAAGCAAAAAATGGAAAAACAGTTTATAAGAGACTGTGTGGTAATGAAGCTCGGGTTTCCTTTTCCCCAGCATTCCTTGATTAGAAAAAAGTCAACTTCATGGTCTTACTATCTTAATTAGTTATTTGTTGCTGGGAGACAATGCCCAACATTCTCAACTTAAGGGGGGAAAGATTTATTTAGCTCACAGTTTCAGAAGGTCACATTCCATGTGTGGCCAGCAATGGTGGCAGCACATAGCAGAAGCCAGAGAGTTTCTCACAGCATGGCAGACAGAAAGCCAAGTGAAAGAGGAAGGAGTTGGTGTCTGGAGTCTCAGGCGGGGGTAGAGCTTTCCCAAGAAAAGCTGTAACAATGTTTCTTCCTACCTTCCTTTACTTAGTTCCAGCTGCCAGTAGGGCCCCCCCACCCCCCACTCCCAGGGTGAGCACCCTTTCCTTACTATCTAGCCCACAGATCAATAACACACACCTGTAAGCTCTGTCCTGGGGGACTCCAATTTCAACAAGTTGACACAATCTGTTCAGGTCAAGCCCCAAGTTTCCACCCCTTCCAGCCAGGCGTTACCTCTCCAATAGCACCCTCACTAAGACCCAATACGTGAGGCTTTTGGAGGATATTCCAGATCCAAACCATAACACTAACCTTATTCCCTCTTGATTAATTGTTCATGCGTTCATTGGCATTTTGGGTAATTTAGTGTGATCAAAATGGACTTGGTAGCAAAGATACAAAAAGAATTCAAAATTACAATTTCAAAAATCATTTTGCTTTTGATTATCTGAATTACAATTTGAATTAAACTCTTGGATTATTCAGCAGACTAAGAAATCAGCAAAGAAATCAGATGCATGAAGACAAAATAATAGTAGGAGGAGTTATTACTTAAATAACTTACAGAGGACATTCACTATCTTGCTGGCAAGGTTTGAGCTTCGTGTGGATTGACCCATTTGTTCCTCACAACACTCTTTGCAAGGTAGGTTTTTCCCACCATGCTCGTACAGGTGAGGAGACTGAGGCGCACAAAGTTAACATTACTTGCTGAGGGGCCTGTATGAGGTCATCTAGCCTTAGAACCCAGCTTGTGGCTCTCAAGAGTGCACAGGAAACTGCTGTGTGGGACAGCCAGCCCCATCATGGACTTCATGGCTCAGTGGCTGAGAGGGTAGATGCAAGCTCACTTGTGGGCTCCTAGTGGACCTCTGGCTCAGGCGGATGAGCCTCACCCTAGGCACAGGCAGACATGAGTGAAGAGAAACCTGCCATGAGAAAGCTTCGTGTAACTGAAGGCAGAAAGGAGAAGAAAGTATGCTGGATAAACAAGCCCGTGGCTCCCTGATCAAGAGTGTGTGGGGCCCATCGTCTGCTCCCTCGCTTGGCCCCTCAGACACCAACCCCAAGGCCCTGTCATGCTGCCGTTCTCAGCCCTGGCTACTGGGGGAGGGAGGAGAGCAGGTGGCATTTTATTGGTTTAAAACTTTGAGGTTGATGCTGGACAGACACTGTTTCTCTAAAACTTAAAGGGGTCTTTTGTGGGGAAGGGTTGGGAGACCCAAGTCTATTGTTTGCGTTATTCCAATTTCCTTGTTTTTGGAGAAGGTAGAGGGAGGAATAACATGAAATAAGTATCAGAATGACACACACACACACACACACACACACACACACACACAGAGAGAGAGAGAGAGAGAGAGAGAGAGAGAGAGAGAGAGAGAGAGAGAGAGTGTCCAGCAGTGTGGACCCTGGCATTCAAGCAGAGTGGCTTTGGGAGGGACACCCAGGAACACAGGCTATCCAGGGACGCATGAATCTTCTGCTCCATCCCAGGTCACAGAGAACGTTGAGGCGAACTGGCCAGGCAGCCTTTGTACTTAACATCCAGAGGTCTTTCTGTCTTTGCTGTTTTTACCCGCAGCCTGTTTCCAGCTGTTTCCAACTTCGTGAGGATTAAAGGATTGTGGCTTACTTCAGAAGTTAGAGAGTAGGAGGGTATTTATGGCTGAATCCAAGGCTTAGGAGCCAGAAAAGGAAGAAAACCTTGATCCCAAGAAACAGGTGGGTTTAGTGGAAATCAAAGCAGTGGGACAGACCTAAGAATTCTTGGAAGAAAAGGAATTCATTGACCCTAGGGAAAAAAGTAACCCTGGGTTTTGGGGATGCCATGTGGTGACCAAGCCCCTGACAGCAACCCTCCCCTCATTCCTGGGGAAGCCACTTCTCTAGGATCAGCTCACAGGAGCCCAGGAGTGAGAAGTCCCTAACTCCATTGCCAAAAGAGCATGGGGCATCCTAGAAGCCCGAAGAGCCTCTGCCTGTAGGGAGCGAAACTGGAGTATTACATTGGAACTGTACTTGATCTTAGCCAAGGGCTGAAAAGCAATCTATGTTGGACTTGGGAGGCATTTTCCAGAAGAAAATTACTGGGTGCATATGAATGCAGTGTAACACATGGAAACATTCAGGGCACCAATTTTTGCTGGATACAGTTAAATGATGAGGCAAATGGGAAAGATAAAGGATAAAACAGGAAAGGCAGGACCTCCAGCTCAAGGGAGGTGCTTTATGAGCCACAGAGGATGATGTCAATTATGAATCCAGGGCCAGGGGCGGGAAGTCCTTGTTCCCTAAATTTGGAGATGAAAGCAGGAAAGAGAACCAGTCAGGGTCTAAAGTGGGAGATATGCACCTTAGGTAATGTGAACTGGCAAAAGGGTGAGGTTTTAGGTCAGTGTTCCTGCAGCTGCGTACCCTCCCACCATGAGCACTAGAATACTGCTATCCTAGTTAACAGGGCAGACTCCTGGGTTCTAGGCTAACATTCTAATGGTGTGGCCCAGAAATCTGTACTGAAACTCTCTCTCCCTCTCTCTAATTCCCTATCTATATTAATACTAGAGAACCACTCATTTAGATTTTAATTTTTTACTATCTAGAAATTTAGGTGCCTAGATGATATGTGAGGACAATGATCTAATTATTTTCAAGAACTCTAAGGACAGAACATCCATGAATAGGTCACAATGTTAAATTGATTAAGCACAAATATACTATATCTGACATACTCTTACACACATTATCACCTTTTTGCTGCACAGTAACTAGGCAAAGATGTGAATCTGTTTATATAAATGGTAGCATTCATGTTACTTTAAAGCAATAACCCAGAATTTGTGTGGCCAGAAGGAGAAGCAGGAGCCAGGAGGTGCTGGAAGAACGCAACTGAAAGCTACCAGCGACCCCTTGGCATAGGGTCTGCATGGCTAGCAAGGCTGTTGCCTGCAACTGAGTTGCTTCAGAAATGAGGTGTGACAACATTAAAGCTCTGGCCTCCCACCTCCTCACCCGAATCACAACACGCCCACTTTGGAACTTGCCGAGCCGCTGCTGTTCCTTCCCAGGACCTTCAGGGAGTGGAGGCCAGCAGGTTCATCCATCATCATGCGAAGTGTAGGTGTACTCAGGAAGTTTCCATTCTAGGAGTGAAGAGCCAGGTGAGGCCAGACTTCTCTTTTGCAGAAATGAGGCTCTGAGAAGGAAAATGACTTAGGGCTTACCTCAAAGTACAAGACTCATTCCAGACAACTCTGCTCCTTGAGTTCAGATTTCCTGCTCCTACTATCCTGATCTTTGGTTCCACCACATGCTTGCATTAGTTGAGCTCTGGTTGGTGGTGAGCAGGTGAGCTTGCTGCTACTTCTGCCCGTCACTGCACAGCGCCCCCTAAGAGTAACCTTTTCTGGGGTATATTTCAATCACAAATCACTTTAGGTGGTGGGATCTAAAGAACGTGTGAGAATCGCATGGCATTCCTCTTCTTGCTGTACAATTTCACATAGCTCCTGGTTGTCCAGTGCTACTTTTCTGACTTCCCTTTGTTTTTCGCAAACATTCTTACCCACTGTGACCAAGGAAACCCAAATTAAATTTTTATATTACTCTATTACTCATGGTGACTTTGAAAGGCTGAGGTAATGTAGCTTGTAGAAATAAGGAAAGGCTTCTGGGAACTGAATTGACTACTGTCAGGCCAGTCTCCTTCAGTATATGGTGTAGTGACTGGCTAGGGCTGAATATTTTCAGAAAGAACAGACTTGGTCTCTACCATCAGGACTATGTTCCCAGGCAAGTTCATTGGCTGTACCGGGTGTCTTCAATTATGTCCAAACTTTCACATTTTAAAAAATAGTAAGCTGGTATGGTGACACATGTCTGCTATCCCAGTGCTCCAAGAGGCTGAGGCAGGTGGGTGGTAAGGCGGATCTCAGCCTGGGCAACCTATCAACTTAAGAAGACTTTATCTCCAAATAAAAATAAAAAGGGCTGGGGACATAGCTCCGTGCTTGAGTCCTGGGTTCAGTCCCTAGCGTAGGAAAAATTCAATTCTTCATTAGAATTTGATGGAAAAAAATGGGTGAAAAATAACCCAAGCTTTGTAACTTCTACACCTAGTTTCCAAGTAGCACAGGAAATTATAAGGATTTTTTTTTTTAAAAAAAGGTATGTGTCTTCTTCTCTAGAGGTGACCTTAATATCAGCACAACTAAATGGATGTGAAGATGGCTAGCTCTCAGTTGGAATAGATCCTTTTTGAGAGTTTATGTTCAGGCTAAAATCCTCCTAAAGTCTCCAAGTGAGTGTGCTTAGCTCCAAGCACATGATCTTCCATTGCTCTACAGAGGGAAAATAGACCTTCAAGTGGCCATGATTTCTAGCAAAGTACAAACAATTTAACAAGTTTACCAGGAAAGACCACTAGATAATTCTTCTGAAAGTTGCCCTGGAATGGTTAAAGATTTGACTCATAAATGCCGAATCTAAGATATTCCCAAAGGCTCCACACTATTGTAAATGTTCTTTTTGGGATAGATGATCCTGTCAAGAACAGACCCTCTGGTTTGCAAGAAATAAAATTTTAGTAGAAACTTAGTCATCGTTTTATTCCTCAGTAAGAAAGAAGGGGGGGGGGGAGGTGTTAGTGGCATATAACCAAATATAATAGCCTCAGCTATGTGAACCTCTTTATACGTCTTGGAATTTCTGAATCTGAAGCTGTCTCTGCCAAGATACACTTGGGTAATACAACCTGAGAAAACAAAGTTTTAAAGAAAGCATTCTGACATCTTTTTCTAATGACATGCAATTTTGTAAAATACCAAGTTTATGTCTTTCCTTTCAGCTTGAGAGTGTAACACCATACATATCTGGCCCCAAACCAGAAAAAAAGGTCAAGCTTGGCCTAACCCTAGATTCTCTGTGGCAGCTGATGCAAGGGGCCAAGGCAGAGACAGAAAGTTAATACATCGTTCCCTTAAGTTGAGAGGTTGGGGAGCTTTTCCCATTTCTTTGGTTTTAAAGTGAAAATATGCACAAAGGCGAGGCTGGGAATAAAAAATGCTGATGCAGTGTCATTCTGGACCAAAGTGAAGGTGGGCTTAGCTCTGCTTCATCCTTCAGAAGTTGTAGGAGACCCCCAAGTCATTTTCTGTAGTCTGATCACAGGAAGATTTTCATTTCAGTCAGAAGAGCTAAATTCAAAGTTAATATGATTTTCTATAGTTTAAGTATTCTAATTAAATATGTCCCTGAATTTATTTTTTGGAAGAAAAAGCGGAACATTTTTTTTTCAGTCATAGAAATAACCATATCTTTGGCTTGAATTAAGGTCTGTTGGTCTCCTAGGCTCTGCTAGAAATTCACAACATGGGAATTTACAGAATTTTCATAAAAGCAATTGAAATTACAGTGTTTTCGTGAACTCCCAGGGTGTACTTCTATTAACAAAAGATGTTTTGCTTTACTCACACCTGCGCCATTCTCCATGGGGGCTCAAGTGATACACATTCCAGTAGAGCAGAGCCAATGAAATCAAATAAAAATCAAGTTCCAAGGAAGAGAATGGAGATATACAATATTACCATAGCAAGAGCATTTGAGAAGGAGCTGAGCGATTCAAATGGTTTTGTAAGTAGAAAATTGTTTGAAAAATAGATTTTTCCACATAAATCATATAATTTTAACTGTTGAATACTCTATCAGCCAATTTTAACACATTTTCAGTACGCTTCTCTATGCGTGTGTGGAAGGTGGGAAGGGGACACAGATGGAAAAAAGTGGAAGAGGTCAGAGAAAAAATGTGCTAGCAAAATAAAAATGCTTTCTCTGCACGACACTGGAAAGAATTAAGGGAGTTCTGTGAAATTATCATATTTATACTTGATAGCTTATTGTTTCAAGAAGAGAAAACTTGTGTATTCTTTACTGTGAAACCATGAAATCTCACTTCCTCTAAGAGGCCTTTTTTTTTTTTCCAGAAAACCAGGTGGGAACTTAATTCCTGCAATTGCCAACACATTCATATTTGGGGACGATTTTAATGTTTCCAAGACGTTGTGACTGTAACATGTAAAGAGCCCCCTCTAGGCAGACTATTATGTTAGTAGTTATCTCTAGAAGACTATTGTTTGAATGTGGAGTGGCCCCTCCAAAATTCGCATTGCAGTTTAATTCCCATTATGAGATGTGAAGAGGTGGGACCAAGTGGGAACTTTAAGAGGAGATTGAAGCTCTGCCCTTGTGAATAGATTAATCCATTTATTCATTTAATGGATTAATGGATTATCTCAAGAATGGGTGTGCTATAGAAGCCAATTTGGCTAAGTCTCTTTCTTGTTCCTTGTCTCCCCACGTGATGCCCGGCACCACTTTGGGGCTCCACCAGCAAGAAGGCCATCGTCAGACATAGCTCATTGACCTTGCATCAGAACCATGAACCTAAATAAATCTCTTTTTCTAATCTATCCAATATGTGGTATTACATGTTTAGCAACAGAGTACAGACATCCTTCTTCCACATAGGGAAACTCACAAAGACTATACTGGATTACTAGTAAAAACATCTCTTGTCTTAAATTAAGAGATTGTTTTTATTGGGAGCAAAAATATGAAAAGCACACAAGGGCAAGAACATTTTATGTGAAAGGACAGTTCTTAGCTATTTATAATTTGTTTTCCTTCTGAGAGAAAGAGGATCCTAGAGACTCTTTTTTTTTTTTTTTTTGCAGAATGGGTGGGAAGGAGGGAGATTGGGGGAGCCCTTGGGAGATGGCTCAGTAGCTTTGCATGGGACAAAGAAGTACTGGATAGTGGGATAAGTGAAATGGAGGTGCTGGGATCAGAAAAGACTAACTTAGAGAATCCGTGAACAGAAAAGCAGAAAAGCAAGGTAAAGCTGCCAATGGATGAAGAGAGCTATGGAAGGGGGGACAAAGAGTGGATTGCAAACTTTTATTGATTGATTGATTCATTCATTCATTCATTCAAACATCTCTGCGACACACCTGTTATGAGCTAGGCTCCGTGCTAGGTGCTGGCCAGAAGGTAGACGCCACTGCTAAGGAATTTTCCGTGAAGCATCCCACTTCTCCTTAACACCTTCTGGAATGAGTGTTTTCTTGGAGAAGGTAGAGAACTACTCCGAGATCTGCCAAGGTTGAACACAGTGGGCTGCCTGCAGGGACAGCCACACCTGCATTACTCACATTTCAGAAGGAGTATCTGTAAAGGAAAAACCTGGTGTGTTGGCTCGCTCTTGTCATAATTGACTCCATGACCAAGAAATGTAATCGTCTAAGTGTAGGAAGAACATGCCTAGCTGCTCAGGAATGTGAAGAGAAAGGAATAATTTGCTTTGGATTGGTTAACTCCCGTCTCAGTGCATTTTGGGGGTTTATGTTTAGTTAGCTTGTTCTTTCGCCTCAGTAGGGAACCGTCTACAGAATTTCGGCCTCCAGGGAGCTATTCTCCAAGGTGTCCCAACAACCTGGTATGTTAGCACGTGTTGGAAGTGATGGAATATTTTCTTACTAATAATAAAGATCCGAAAGTTTGTAAATGAAGCTACTATAACTTTTACCTGAATAATGTGAAAATGAGAATACTTAAAAGTAGACACACATGTGTGCATACATGCATGTGCACACACACACACACACACACACACACACACACACATCTCATTTTTTCCCATTGCTTTGGCCTAGGATGGCTGAGGTTTATGTTTTCACATACATACATGGGCCCGTAGCATGGGTGATGCACTGCATTCAATTTTCAGCACCAACAAAACAAAACAAAAGAGAAATGCAAATGAAAGATATGTTGTTGTAGTTATTACTATTCCTTGATATTAAACTTGGGGTCAGTGAAAAGTGCAAGACTGATAATATCTGCCCCATACAGTGGGTAGTGTGCACCTCAGGGACTTGCCATTTCTGAGTTAATTTCTGAGTTCCCTGGTTTTGGTACCTTTAGGGGTTTTTTAAATTAATGTTCTAGTCACTGAGGTTATGTCTTACATGTCTTCCATTCACTCCTGTCACCTAACCCAGCAGGTCTTCCCCTTAAACGCTCAGTAGATGTTAGAATTCAATTGACCTTTATAGCATTTACCTGAGTGTCTCCAACCTGTATGGCTGGTTAACCTGTATGACTTTTTAACAGTTATTAAATAGCTTTGAAAGTGACATCCATGTAACTTGCATCCATATAACTCTCAATTTAGAGAAGGCACACAAAATATTTTTCTCATTAGTTGTATTAATAAAATAGAGTACACTCTGATCAAGAGTAAAGCTGTCTTTGACTAGAAGTTTCTGGCAATACAGTATTCTTGATTTTTTTTCTAGATCCAATGTTTTTGGAAGTCCATCATGTCTCCTTCCCGCACTTGGCAAACATAGTTCAAGGGACAAGCTAGAGGTATGGGACCATCTTGTTACCACTCCTGTGGAAACAGAGGACAGGTCAAACCTATACTAATTCAAAGCAGACACTTGGTGTTTAAAAAAAAAAAAAAAACCTTCTCATTCTCAGGGTGGTGGTGTTTTTTAGTAACCTCTTAACAAAGTTAAGAAAAATAAAAATGCAGTTATTGAGAATTCTAGTAAGCCAGGGATTGACAACTCTTGGCTTTCTAAATCAGGTTGCTAAAATATAGATAAGAGGTTCAAATTTATACTTTTCTGCTTAAGTGGTGAGAAAAAGCTCACTTCTCTGTACTTCTGGTTCCTAACACTTTGTTCTTTTGGCATTTGAAAACAGTAAATAGTCATTGCACCAGTGTCCCTGCCTGACCAGTACATTTACTCCAACTTTAAGAATGTTGTAAAACAAGAAAACATGTAAAAAATAATTGCAACAGAAAGATGTTTGAAGGAAATTCCTCCTTTGTGAAATAACAGAATAGGTGCTGAAAGCACAAAACTTGGAGCTAGGTTACCAAGCTCTAACATGAACACGCTTTGACCTGGGCAAATGTTGAATATCTGTAATTCACTTTCCTCATCCATCTGGAAAAACTATATTCCTTTTTCTCATCTGCAAAGGAAGATAGAGTGTTGTACACGCTAACATATAGACAGGTGCCTTGAAAGCCATTACAAGGCCTGGCAGGAATACTCTGTCACCTGATGTGAAGTCGTTAAAATCACCTTCATATTGCCCTTTCCAAATCAACCAATTACAATGACTTTCTCTCTGAAAATTATTTTGGCTCCTTACATGCAAAGCTCAACTTACTATCACTATTTTTCATTACATGTATGAATAAGATCTTGTTTTCCCCATGTACCTACCTAGAGATGATCAAGTTGCAGGTACATATGACCTTTCAAATAACATAATCTGTATTTATGCTGTTTGATAATGACCAATTTCTAAGTCTTAATGATATCCAGTTATTTTTAAATGGCTTAAAATTCATTTCCTACAGGATAAAAGATGTTGTGGGCCTAGGGTTCCTTCCTGGCGTGAGATCTGGTATCAGGGAGTGATACCCAGAGCAACCAAAAATGCAATGTGATCAAGTGGCAAGTGAAAAGTAGAGCAAAAGAAGGAAGTCAGAAGTCAGCTCGCTGGAAACAGTATCACTCCGAGGGTCAGAGGGGCAGGAAACAGGTCTAGGGCCATGGCCTCCGACAATCAGGAACAGGTGTGGAAGGGAAGTGCCTAGCAAGACAGATTGAGGCAAATATTTCAGGATGCAGCTGGGAGCACAGAGAGGATGCCAAGGGCCTCTAGAGTAGGTACGACCAAAAGGTGCGAGAATGACCTGTCTAGCTTTAAAGAGCTTTGCAGATGACCTTGCTAAATTCATCCAAGGTGCAATGCTGTTTCATTATCAGATTGAGCTGGTAGAAAGTAGATCTTCTGAAATTTGAGATTGAAGTGAGCATCCTCAGAACTTAAACTCTAGTACCTTCCTGTGTCTAGACCTCGATACTGAGGATGCCCGTGGGACAGACTCCTTTAAAAATAAAGCTATGCCCACTTCTAGGTTGTAGGAGCAGCACTGGGGAACAATCTCTGGCCAAGCAACCATGGCTACACATCACAAGCTCAGGTGTACAAAGCTGAAAGGTTGTAGGTTGACCTCATGCCCCACAAGGGTCTTCATGTCCTTACCTGCTTCCTGTTCATATTCTCAACATCATCCTGCCTTCCACCGTCATGAACAGTAGTTACAACTGCTACGCCCACATGCCCAGCCTTCATATGCATGAACACTTTCTCATACAAGAGATGATTTAATCCTTGGGATGAATCTAAGGGTAGAAATTATTATCCCCACTTTTCAATGCAACCGAGGCTTATGCAGATGAGTTACTTGCCCAAGGTCACTTAACAAGATCAAGCTAACAGACTTGGGGATGAAAGCCAAGTCTGTTTGACAGTATCACCCAGGTTTCTCGCCACACAGCTAAGGTTCTAATAAGAATGGATTACAGTTTACTGATGAGTCAACTGCTGTAAGTTTTTGGCAAGATGTTATCTTTCGGGATTTATATTTTAACGTGCTTTTATCTGCAATTGTGGAACAAAGACTGAGTCCCAAATGCAGAGGACAGGAGGCAACAGAGGGGAGAGCACAGGGTGATTACGTGGGTAAAATTGAGTCTTCTGGCCAAGTGTACTTCAGGCCCATGATTCCTTATAGTACGACTCCATAGGTGATCCTGAACTGTCAGTAAGCTCTGCCTGCCTCCTCTTGCGAGATCTGGGAGGAGTACCAGCCCAAGCTCCAGGCCCCTTGCCAAAGCTATTTTCAGAAACCTTATCAAGTTGCCCTGTGGCCAGGAGCCTCTGTGACCCACACAGCCAGGTGCTTAAGCTTCCTCTGTGCTGTCCTGCTTCCTCCTTTTCACCTTGACCTTTCCTCTTTCTCCCATCTTTTGCCTTCTCTGGCTCCTGTGATACTGGTAACAACACTTCCATTTTAATGTCTGTCCAAACTGTCACATATATCAACTCACTTGACTTTCTTTGCTTTAGCCTTTTAAGGTTTTTGGGCATCACAGCCTTTTGTTTTCAACACAAAATGCATAACATATTTCCTTGAGCTCTTTTTTCCTACTTCTCATAACGTTTGTAACAAAGTGCTTTGCCAGGATGCAGCCTCCTTGCAAGAGGTGCTCTGCGGAGCTCTCCTGAGTCTCCTGGCAGCCCTGCTCTGCCGGCGTCTTCCCACTCACCTTCTCCCAGGCTCTGTCTTGGCTCATGGCCTTTGCTGCGTTGTGTGGGACCTTCCAGGTGCTCTCCTGTCAACTTAATTACATTCTGTCCCGTAAGCCGCCTTCCTTCAAACGCGTATTTGTAGCTTTGTGACTGTTTCTCAAAATTGGCTCCAAATGTGTCTCCTTCAATTTATTTATCTTTACAGAGGAAGGTCACCAGCCCTGAAACCTGATGCTGGCCACAGACAGGTCTCCTTTCCGGACTCTACTGCTGGCTAACTTGTCAACTGGGAATGACCGTAAAACGGAGCAAGTTGCAGCCCACACCCTATCCCTGTCCTCACACCGAGTGAGACCTGTGGGCCGCATTGGGGCCGTCTGCTCCCCTTCCCTCGTCTCTGAGAGGAAAAGGAAAGCCTGTAATGGTTCTCCAGGAAACTGACAGGGCCAAAGGATGAAACAAAGAAAACGTCTTCACAACATGCTGTAAGTCCCCATGAAATGTCTGCCATCTTTCCATAGTTTTGATAAATATGAAGTGTGCTGAAATTAGAGATCATAAATTTGGGAGCCAAGAGGAGATGACTTAAATTTAATAGAACAAACTGCTACTTGAAATCTGTCTTATTAAGGTTAATTAAAGGAAGTGGGGATGGTCATATATTAACAGAATCCAGCCTTCTGCAGAAGAGTTTAGAATACAAATTCACATGTAGATAACCAGGGGAATTGTATGTGGAGGTATACATTGTATATCTATTTTAAGTACAATATCTTTTGATTTGGGTTATAAGAACTAATGAGGTTTTTCCCCTTGATTTTGGAATTTATTTATACAAAGACAAGTATAAAAGTACTGAAAATGGTATCTTACTGCATGGCAAATAGATATTGTCTATTGTAAGGAATAAACCTCATAAAAAGTCTCCTATGTCAAAACAAGTGGTCCACACGCATACACACAAGCATGCTTGTTTTCCTAAATTGTGTGTTTTGTACGTAATCAATGTAGCCTTTTCTTTCTTTGCTTTTTTTAGTAGTAGGGGTTGAACACAGGCCTTCAGTCTGAGCTACATCCACAGCCCCCTTATATCATTTATTTGAGACAGGATCTGTCTAAATTGCTAAGATGCCCAGGCTAGGCTTGAATTTATGATGTCTCAGCATCCCAGAGGGCTAAGATTACACTGGGCTGGCCACTGGGTCTGGCTCAGTACATTATTTTAGAAGGTTGCTATAGAGCAATTGCTTACCATGCTCAAGGCCCTGGCTTGATCTCCAGCACTGAAGAAAAAAAAAAAAAGGACAGACATTAAGGAATCCTTTACAGACTTCTTTTGTGTACATCATTAAAATCTTAAAAATTAAATATAGCAAGTTCATATTTTTTAGAATTTAAAAATAAAAAGATAAAATATAAACACAAAGGCAGAGATAATTATCCGTGGTATCTCAAATAATTTTGGGAAAGGTGAACCTACTTTTAAATATAACGTCAAAAAATTTATAAGTTATACTGCTTTAAAAAATTTCCAACATCACCAAGTTGGTGGGTCCTAGCCTGCGGTTCTTACCTGTACAGATTTAGAAGAACGGGGGCTTTTAGTCTACAGCATAGGTGGGGCTCCTTTGGATAGTTTCTGTTCTGACTGAGGACTGAGCCCCTAGGGTGGATAAGCTCAAGGGAATTAAAAAGGAAAAAAAAAAAATCTTTCAACTGAAAATTTTTCAATTGAGGTGCTCAAGTCGAAAGGTTGGTTTTGAACCATATTATAAAGTTTGCAATTTGAATCACTCTATGCCACACCTATGATGTTAGCGAAAGTGTTGTTCTAGGTCTAAATTGCTGTAAGATATATAGAGAAAGTGTGTGTGAGTTTATGTGCCTTCAAAATCAGAACGGGAAGTTTCCAGGCTCCAAGGCAGGGTCCTGAGTCTCACAAGAACACACCGCATTGCCTGGGAATGTCAGAAGGCTTTATCCTCACATCCTGCTGGTGGTGATAGCGCAAACTGCAATAACTGGTTTGAGAAGCAATTTGGCAATTTGCAGTAAGTGTCACAACACTTTTCACCTTTGACACAGAGAATAGTCTTCTGAGAATTTCTCCCAAGGGAATGGAAAAACGAACTCACAACTATTTCCATGACATCGTTATTTTCAGAAGCAAACTCTTGGAATATCTCACAGTAAGATGATAGATAAGCAAATGATGTACAATCACTGTACACACATAGTACAGTCATTAAGAATTAGCTGTGCGTGGGACACACGCCCATAATCCCAGCACTGTGGCAGGCCAAGGTAAGGAAATCCCAAGTTCGAGCCAGTCTGATCAATTTGGCAACTTAGTGAGACTCTGTCTCAAAATTATATGTAGGATGGAGATATAGCCCAGCGTGAAGGCCCTGGATTCAATCCTTAGTATTGAAAATAAAAAAAAAAGGCTATGCAACAACACACAAAGCAAAACCTTTTTTGTTCATTTTGGACCCTACATGACCCGTGGATCTGGAGCTGAAACATTACAAACCAGATTTCATTGCCTACTGGCTCCCTGTTGGACTTCCCATGGAGGTGCGAATCAGAGACTGAAACAGGAGGGGAGAAGGGGCTCACTTCCTCTCTTCTGCCCCACTCTGGCTCTTCAATTCTGGCAGTGTAGTTGGTTGCATCCGCTGTTGGCTCAAGACCCAGCCACATGACTCCTCTCTGGCAAGGCATCAGCCTAAATCCTGGTAGGATGTCGGGCCCAGTTCTGCTCATCCCTCCTACCAAATTCTGGTCTGATGGTCTCAACTCCTTTCATTTGTTAGACCCACCCTCAAGGTGGTAGCTACTTCCTACAGTTACTATGCTGATTTTATTTCTGGGTCTCTATGTTTTTCACTTCTCCAGTAGCTGTTCAACCAACCCTTATATTAAACTCTCTGTGTTGGATATTGAATGTTGTTTCTGTCTTCATGACTGGACAAACTAAGTCAGGAGGGAGAAGTGTATATGTACCAACTACAACCTCATGTCAGTGTGCGAACAGGGGCAGAGGAAGGGGCGTGGAGGAGAGTCACCTAGGCCACAGCAGATGTGTTAGATACAGCGCTGGGCGTAAGCAAGATTTTTTTCTTCATTCATTCATCTCTCTCTCTTTTTCTCTTGTTTACTTTCTTTTTTGTGGGGCTAGGGATTGAACCCAGTGTCTTGCTTCCAGTAGACAAGCACTCTGCCACTGACCTATATCCCCAGCCCTAATCCCTACTTTCTAGGTCTTTTGGTATTAAACTTAAATTTACATAAAAAAGAGTGAATTGATTCTAAGTAATATATATGTATCCAATATTACATATATATCTAATATAATATATAGGAGATACATATAGATGTATATGTATATATATGAAAGTCTGGCTTGGGCTGGGGGCATAACTCAGCAATTAAAGTGCTTGTCTAGCAAGTGCAAGGGTCTGAGTTCAATTCCCCAGAACCATATAGACTGGACATCGTAGCCCATATCTGTAATTCCCACACTCAGGAGGCTGACGCAGAGGGACTCCCTGAGTTCAAGGCCAGCTTGGGCTACATAGTGAGTTCAGGATCAGCCTGGACTACAGAGAAAGATCCTTCCCCACCCCTCCCCCCAGAAAAGAAAGTCTAGCCTATAAAACCATATAAAGTATTGTATAACCTGAATAATGAAAAGAGACTACAAATGTAGTCACATTTCCACTGGGGTAACTTTTGAGAACCAGAAGGTAAGAGTAAGTACGTGATGTCCCAGCTCTGCAGGAGTGGGGAATGGTACAGTTCAGAAGGAGCAAAATAAGAAGGGTGAATGTGACTCTCTAGCAAACTCTATCACAACCTGTTGTATAGACAACTCGTGGCCACTGACAGAAAGCTCAATTCACAGAGACAAGGCTGGGCCAAATGTATCCCATTTCCTTTTTTGCTTGGTTATTATATGAGTGGATCATGCATTCACTTATTTATTTATTCATGTGACACACATTTATCATGTAAGTACTACATTCCAGGAACTGTCTTGGCAAAGGAAACAGAAAGATGAGCTTCTAGTAGGTGTATGACATTCATACACTGTCAACGTATGTCCTAGAAAACAAAGCATTCTAATTTAAGCTTTGTATTTTACCCAATAGTATGGAAAACAGACATCTGTACTTTATCCCTGGACCTGTCTATTACTGTCCTCCACCCCCACTCCTGGTGGAGATGGCCAACACGAATGGAGAGGGTTGGAACTAGGAAGGGACTGATGTGGTGGGGAGGGAGGCCAGTTCAATGGTGGGGTTAGGCACCATCTGGCAGCAAATGCATAAAGCCAGGCAGCATATGTTTTTCACACTTGCTCATCTCAGCAGGGGCCATCAATCATTCTAAATAAGATGTCTGCTCATCCTCTTAATTTCACATGAATCTTGAATGATCCACATGTCAGGTACTCTGAAATTCTTCCTTAATGTTACAGCAGTCACTTTTTAGTAATAAACAGATTTAGGTGTTTAGTAATGAAAACCACCCTAGTTTTATATGAATATTCTTGCTCTTTTAGTATTCTTTCTGATTTGGTTTCTCTTAGAGTTAAATATTAATAGGTCAGCAGAGTAGTGGGAATATTTTGTCCACAATATGACCTGTTATCCTCAGCTCTACAGTAAAACAAATTTGAACTGTTCCTTGTACTTTCTGTTTTACCTGTATCTTTGTCAATATTTTAAAACTCTGTCATAATGATGAGGTGAAGCAAAAGACTAAAACTTCTTCGAGATCAATCCAGGTATAGACTTCTATGTACCTTTATTTCCTCCTATCTGGATGATAAAGAGACAATATCCATGAAAATTACACAAAATTTAGAAACAAATAAAGCAGAAAAAGAAATTTCCCACCATCAGCAGTAAAGGGAGCTGGGCATGGGAGAGGGAAAGGGTTCAGCTAGGCCTGAAACTTGATAGTTGGTAGTGATTCTCCTTGTTGACCAGGCCAAGTTAGCGAGTCAGATGGACTGTTTGCAGATGGCAAGGCTCCTAAGCAAATCTTTGTAGTAAAATAAAGTAGGAACTGATGGAAAATCCAGAAGAAAACAAAGAACATTAGGATAGTTGTGGAGAGGAGCAGCAGGTAGGACGATAGACAAAGACGTAAGGCTAAATCATGGCTCCCTATTGCCATTCTTACCTTGCAACAGGACAGCAACATATCTAGTCACATACCACCATGTTTTAAAATATAACAGGTAACCTATTAAAATCTATGTACTGAAAGATGACCAAGTGAAAGTATGCATGTTGAGAACCTGGGATGTGACTATGGCTAGGAAAAAGAAGATGAATACGTGAGTTAGGCTAGTCTAAATTAGTATTTGTGAAAATAATACATAAAAAATATGTAGAAGGTCCTAGGTACCAGCTGAAAGTGGGCTCCAATTATGTTACATATAACCCAGTTACCGACATAAAGCAGAACACTTAGACGAGACAGAATATTTTTCCTTGGATCTTCCCAAGAAGGCAATGAGTAAATAGTGATGTGTCTCTGTGAAGCTTTTAAAGTGAAACAGGCAATGACTTGTATTGAGATGTTCCTTACACTAGTTGTCAAAGAAGGCTGAAGTCAAAATACTATTACTCAACAGAGCAAATGATACCTTATCCTGTGGTCTGAGCGTACGATTTGGCCCAAAGGAAATTTAAAACAGCAGTTTGTAACTGCTTTTGAGTTGGAGACTACTTTGGCACTGTCCCGAGCCAATGACTGAGCAAATGGTGGTACACAGCCATTCCTGCAGGGTGCAAGAGTCCCCTAATGGACAGTCATGGCCCAAGGACTTCCCATAGGCCTTTTCAAAACTCAGAGCTGTTCTGTTATGTGAGACTCTTCCCACCTTGTCTCCTTCCCTCCCCTTCATCCCTTCATAGGGTTCAGACCTGCCAGGTGGTGAGGAAGTTCTTTCTGCCTCCTCCTGTTCCCTCCCCTTGTTTGTTCCCAAGCATTTCTCCTGGTGAATCTCTTTTGCATCGGATCCCATCTGGGCATCTGCTTTTCCAAAGAGGTAAACTAACCCACCTACACTGAGGATGCCATGGTTACCATGACAGCCAGCAACCCTGGTTGTACAGAGGAACAGACCACAAATATGACAACCCATGCACATCTGAGACAGTTCCTATTACTCTGAAGGGAACCAAACAGGGCTAGGTGATGGAAAATGGAGGAAATCTGCTTCAGATTGGGTTGTCTGGGATGGTCTCATTGATTAAGCTGGTGTTTAAGTGTCAGACATACGCAAGAAAGGGGAGAATGACTGTTGTCAAGTACTGAAGTCGCCCATGGCAAGCCAAGTGTGAAATCAGAGAAGGGCAGGATGTGGCATGAGCACAGTGGTGAGGGAAGGCTGTGTGGGCTCCGGAGAAGAAGTCTGGTCTTAGGCCAGTGTGGTGTGGAAATCAAAAGTGTGGCAAGAGTTTAAGGGGCCTTAGGGTCCTCTTTAAATTTGTCCAAAGGCTACAGACTTAAACAGAGGCACAAGGAAGGCACAGGCTTTTCCACAAATATTGTCTTTTTAAAGAAATATTTATTAGTTTTGAAAGGAAGCTACATTTTTTACTATAAAAAGTGCTAAGTATCAATATATTTGTCTGAAATATATCAATATAAGGAAATGCAATTATCTAAAATCTCACTACTTAGAATTATTAAAAATATTGGATGACTACTTCAGTCATGGTTATACATTTTATATGATACAAAACACACAAACATCCTCTGAGGGGTGATCAAAATATACGGTGAATGTTTGTATTTTTTTTTTTTTTAAAGCCTACATTGCCATTGACCCCTCTAAAATACTAACCTGCAGCCCTCTTATCCCAATGTTCTCATGAATTTCTGAAGCAGTTCTTGAATTGCTTTTCCGTAGCTTTGGAGTTGTGAGTTAGAAAATGTTATGAGTGCTGCTGCCAAGTGCCCTCTGATGGAAAAGCAGGCTCAGAAAAATATGACACTGTGTCCTCACCCACCTGTGCACCACATCTGGCACTGAGTGGCCTCCAGCTCCACCCCCGTGTCCACACAACCACAAAAGGTAAACATTTTGATCAATTCGGGACGGAAAGGTAGCTACTACCACAGCATAAGTAATGACACAAGGGAGAATTTCTGAAATACTTCAGAAATTGACAAGTACGTTGGGCTGAGGGTATTCAAAACGAGAGGGTGTATTTTGAGGGAGATTAACAGCAATATGACTTTTCAAGTGGTAATGGTTTCAATTTAAATACTTCCCAGTGCCCCGTCACTCTTTGCTTCTGTGCGCGCACATGTGTGTGTGGTGTTTACTGTATATGCCACTCTGGAACTTGATTTTTATCTCTCATCAACATGCTGCGCATGTTCTGGACATAGACGATATCTCATTGACTCTAAATGTTACATTTTGCTTTAAACATTTTTCAACTCGGTGAGCCACATCTTACAATCCACACGGTGATGTGTGGCTAGGCAGCTGGAACAGCAGGCAAATTTGCAAAACATCGAATCTCTCGAGGGGTTGGGGCTAATGGCTTAGGAAAAATCTATGAGCAAGAGATGAGTTCCCTTTTTTAACACTTATGAACAAAATTATTCAGAAAGTGCATGAGAGGCAACTGATTGGAAGTGAATCTGAAGTGGTTTACCAGCTGTCTCAAAGCAGAAATACACTGTTAACTGATTCTACCTAGCTGAAAACCCAGCACAGGCAGGGGCCAGTGGCTTTCCTCTCAGTGTATTCTCAGGAAAGCCAGTGTCTGAACACACTCGGTGACAATGAGCACTGTGCTATGAAGGGCTGTGTAAAAATCTGTGGGCAGTAATGACTCTGAATTCACATACATTCAAGACTCTACATGTGAAGAGATTTGGGGAATATAAACCCAATAAATTATGCTTATTTTTAGTGTATGTGTAAGAGCGATACAATAAGAATAAATAAAATATGCCCAAGTCTAAAAGAGCTAGTAAGCATTAATTAAAATTTCTAGGTAACAAGAAAGTGTGTATAGTTTAATTGAAAGCATTTCTTTTTCATTTTTAGTGTCATAAAATGATACCTCTTAAAACGATATATCTCAAACATGATGGGGTGTGATATAATCTACTGGGCATTGTGTTTCATGATTTATGTGACCAGCTCTCTATTAAGAGATATTGAAGTCTTTCTGCTGTTTCATAAATGTAAACAATGCTATAGCAAGTGTTCCTGTGCATACACTTTTTCTTAAGTATGTGATTTTTCTCCTGGGGTAATAAAACCAACTTATAGTGTAAAGTGAATGGAATTTTAAAATGACTCAATTTGACTGGCTGTGTAGAGAAGGCAACCATTTCAGGATGCCAGAGACCAAACATTATGAGTCAGCAAGCTGTGGGAGGAGTACTAGTCATTTGTGGAAGCCAGTGGATCCTCTTAAGGGCTTATCCTACCTGGTGATTGAAGATCACCAAGTGCAGATCATCAAGGGGTGATTGAAAGAGGAACCACAAGCAGGACAAGAGTGGCCAACTGTCCATTTATCTATCCATTCTCTGTTCCATACATTCATTCACTTATTCATTCATTCATCCCAGATACTACTCTGTGCAAGCCATCATGCTAAGTGACAATATAAAAACAGGCTTTACCCTCAGGAAGAATATTGTACCTTGAGCTATGCTAATGAGTTTGAACTTTATCTCAAAAAGTATCTTTTGCTTTGTTCTTTTTTTTTTTTTGATCCCCAAAACATTACATTAAAGAATTTCAAGAGAGGAGTGTCATAGTCAGGTTGATTGAGTTTGCCTGAGTCAAACACTTGACATTTGACAGAGCTGAACAGGTGGTTGGAATGGGAGCCCAACATTTGGAACCATCTGTCTGAATACAGAAAACCTTCCCTGAGAGTTGCATTTAGCTGAAGCATTTGAATCAAATGTACTATATGGAGTAGTGTGGTGACCCAGTGAGAAAACAGTGTGAAACCTGAAAAGTTTGGGTACGACTGACCTGGGTGTGTAAAGCTTGGAAAATCCTGCTGGGTGGACAGTAGGATGGAGGCTGCAAGGTGTCCCTTACGGTCATTCCTTGGTTAACTCAGCCTCAGGGTCCCTTGTCGTTGGCCTTCTGATATGCAACTTTCTTTTCCTAGAGGACTCCTCTTTTAGCATGGATTGCAGCAGGCTGATCATCAGGTCTCAGGGACAACATTATTTCCTCCAAGAAACTATCTCCTCGACCTCCAAGTAGTGTTGCTCTGTGCCTATAGCACAGGACATCTTGAATCACTATTTATTTAGCATATTTTTAAAAAGTTGCATGTTGCCACCACCATCTGGTAGTATAGGCCAAGCCTTGCAGGGGCACCATTAACACCACAGTCTGTGATAATCCTGTTCCCTGACGAGTGGCAGTGCACTATCTATGCAGCTGTACATTTTCACCCTGATTGCTTACTATTTCCAATACCTAGCGCTATTGCTGATAATTATTAAGTACTTACACTTTTATTAAAATAAAAATCTATCCTTATTGATGCATGTAATGGTGAATAATCTTTCCACTTGGATTTGTCAGACCTGAAATTTTTTAAAGATAATGTGATTAAATTAGTAAGATCCTCAATGGTGTCTTTCTATTTTTATTTTATAATTTTTTATATTAACAAAAAGAGATTTCTCTCCTCTGTTTTCTAAAAATTCTTACCCAGCCACTCACCAGAAGGACAAGGCTCACGTTTTGCTGGAATGTGAGCTAACAACAGTTGTAAGGGCTCAGGAGCTTATTGATGGGGACAGAAGGTGAGACTCTTCCCTGATGTGGTCTGGAAGTGATCAGATGTCACAAGTTTCCTTCAGCGACACTGGCTGACATCTGACACCCCTTCACTCTTCTCTTTCACAAGGGAGTTTAAGAAATTGAAGTCTTTTCCCGGGGCTCACTGTTGGAAATGAGGAGAATGGAAAGACATAAGCAGTAGTAGCCCTGCCACATGCACCACAGCAAGCTTCTACTAAATACAGAAATGAAAGGCAATCATTTTGAAGGGGAGGTGAGAGAGTCTTGTGCTAGCTACTAGAGTTGAATGGAGCCAAATTATCCTTCATGATGTTTCTCCTAGGAACTCTGCTTATATACAAGCTCAGACAAATTTCCTCCTTTGGTGAATACAACCAATTCTGCAGTGACAATCCCAGAGGAGGAACTCCTCACCTCCCTCATGGCTTCAGGCAGCATGCCAGCATTCTGTCCCCAGAGATAACCAAAGACTAATGACATATGGAAGCAGAGGAGATAACATGTCCCTTCACAAGGGCAATGAAAGAATTCAGAAAAGTCACATCCTGCTTCCTTCTCTAACTTAAATAAGCTACTTTCATAATTTAAAGCAAAAATGTAAAACAAAAACAACAGCATGTGTAGAACTTGTGCAGAGAGGGTGGGGGGAGTAGAGTGCCAGGTGGCACAGACTACAGAATGAACTCACATTGATTTGGAGAAAGTAGCAAGATGATGACACCATCGTAGCCCACAGTTGGACAACACAGTGGGAATACAGGACTATGGATTTGTTGAGGGTTCCAGAGAATGAGTTCATTACATAAGAGATAAAAGAGGTGATAAGATAAATAAATTTTTCTTGGATGATTTTATTCATAACTAACCACTTGCCTGGCTGTATAAAATAACCACAACCACTACGGAGTGAGACCCTGTCTCACAATAGAAATAAAATAACCACAACCAAACCTCTTCCTAGTCAATCATGTCTTCAAGGGCCTAAATGAGAGTCAATAAAAAGTGTCTATTCATTTGAAAAATAAGAAGAATTGTCTAAAACTAGGAAACACCCTATAAAAATGATCTGCAATGATTAACCCTTAGTAGGAAACAGGCTAAAGATATCTACTTAAATATGTTCTTATTAAGCACACAAAAAAAGAGCAACTACCAGAGCTAAACCACGCCATAAACAAATGGCCTGACGTGATATCTACACAGTGTTCCATCCAACATCATCAGAATATACGTTTTTGTAAGCAAAACACAGAATTTTTCCCAAAGTAGACCCTATCTTAGGCCCCAAGACATGCTTAAATAAATATAATTGAAGGAAATAGAAATAATCCCCTGCATACTTTCAGATTACAGCAGAATGAAATTGGAAATTAACAGCAAAAGAAGCTACAGAAACTTCACCAATACACAGAGGCTAAATAGTACCTCAGGGAGCATGGTATGAGTCAAAGAAAGAAATAACAGAAAAGAGGACAAAAAGCTCCTAGTGTCAAACGACAATGGAAGCAGATCATACCAGGATCTACGGGACACAATGAAGTCAGTACTAAGAGAGAAAACTATAGTTATTAATGCACACATTAAGCTAGCAGAGCAATCCCAAATAAATAATCTAATTATGTACCTAAGATCTGCGTAAAATAAGAAGAGTCCAAATTAAAAACAAATAACAGGAAAGAAATTATAAGGATCAAAGAGGAAATTAATAAAATAGAGTCTAAAAAACCCCAAAAGATCAATGAACCAAGAAGTTAGTTCTCCAACAGAATAAGATTAATAAACTCCTAGTCAAACTCTCCAAAAGAAGGAAAGGAAAAAAAAAAAAACATGTTAATGCAACTAGAAAAGAAAAGGGGGGGAGGGGGAATGAAAAGGGGACAGTGCTGAAATCCAGAGGATTGTAGGAAGCTATTTTACAGACTTAATATTCCAATAAATTCCAATAAATTGGAAAATCTAGAAGAACTAGATACATTCCTAGATACATATTAGATACCAAACTGATCTAAGAAACTATAGAAACTCTGAATAGACTAATAACCAGTAATGAAGTTGAAGTAGGAATAAAGACCCTACCAAAAAGGAAAGCCCAGGACCTGGAAAAGCTAATGCTATATTCTGAATCTTTCCTATGAAATTGAAAGAGAGGGTATATACATTGCAAAATTCCTTTCCACAGTCTAGCATTTCCCTAGTACCAAAACCAGAAACTTAGCAAAAAAAAAAAAAAAAAAAAAAAAAAAAAAAAAAAAAAAAAAAAAAAAAAAAAAAAAAAAAAAAAAAAAAAAAAAAAAAAAAAAAAAAAAAAAAAAAAAAAAAAAAAAAAAAAAAAAAAAAAAAAAAAAAAAAAAAGAAAGAAAGAAAGAAAGAAAGAAAGAAAGAAAAAGAAAAAAGAAAAAAGGAAAAGAAAAGAAAAAAAGAAAAGAAAACTACAGGCCAGCTTTCTTAATTAACATGGATACAAGAACTCTCAACTAGATACTTTTGAACAGCATTCAACAAAGTCTTAAAAATCATGCAACATAACCAAGTTGGCTTCATCCCAGGGATGCAAAGATGGTTCAACATACATAAATCAGTTAGTGTAATACATCACATAAAAGCAAGGACAAATATCAAATGATCATTTCAATAGATATAGAAAACTCTTTGACAAACATCCAAACTCTACTCATAATCAAAATCCTAATGAAAATAAATATAGAAGGACTTTTCCTCCAGTTGATTAAAGGCATTTGTAACAAATCTACTGTCAATATCATACTAAAGGGAAAAATTTGCAATCATTTTCCCTAAAATTAGAAACAAGACATGCAGGGCCACTCTCAATATTCCTATTCAATAATAGTACTCAAAACCTTAGCCAGAGTAGTCAGGCAAGAGAATAAATTAAAGAGGATACATATAGGAAAGGGAGAAGTTAAACCATGTTATGTGAAGACAACATGATCTTTTACATAGAAGACTCCAATAACTCTGTTAAGACTCTTAGAACTAATAAATACATCCATTTAATTTTCAGGACACACAATCAATAGACAAAAATCAAGGACATTCCAATGGTCATTCTAATCACTGGGAAAGAAATCAGAAAAATAATCTCATTTACAGTAGCCCCCAAAAAAGGAAATACCTAGAAATCTACTTACCCTCGTAAGTGAAAGACCTTTACTATGTAAACTATCTCTGAAAGAACAGACTGAATAGGACATTGAAAAATGGAAAGACACCCCGTTTCAGAATAAAAAGAATCAATATTGTCAAAACACATATATTTCCAAAATGGATATACAAATTCAGTGCAATTATAATCAAAATACCAATAGCATTTTTCACAGAACTAGAAAAAGTAATTTTAAAATTTATGTGGAATCAGAAGAGACCCAGAAATAGCCAAAGCCACCCTAAACGACAAGACAGAAGCAGTAGTCACCGCAATCCCAAACATCATTATATTCCAAATCTACAGTGATTAAGAAGAAAATAACTCACATGGTATTAGCACACACACACAAACACACACACACACACACACACACACACACACACACACACACAAACTCAAGTGTGCCAATGGAATAGGAACAAAGATACAGAGACAACCCTGAACATCCTCAGCTATCTGATCTACAACAAGGAGGCCAAAAATATACGCTAGAAAAAAGATAGCCTCTTTAACAAATGGTGTTTGGAAAACTGGTCTTCCATAGCAGGAGAATGAAACTGGCCCCACATCTTTCACCTCTACTAAAATTAAATAAAAATGGACCAAAGACCTAGATTTTAATATGAAAACACTGAATTTGCTAGAAGATAAAATAGGCAAAACCCTTGAAAGGTAGAGGCACGGACAAGAACTTTCTCAGCAGAACATCTCTTGCATGAAATAACCACGAGAACCAGCAAATGAGATGGTATCAAATTAAGGAGCTTCTGTTCAGCAAAGGAGCAATTAACGGAAGTGAAGAGAGAACAGACTGAGTGGGGAAAAAACTGCTAGCCACTCCTGGGACAGAGCTAATATCCAGAATACACAAAGAACTGAAAGCTCTCTATCCTGTGCCACGCGCCGTCACCATTGCCGGCTGCCTACGAACAGGCTGTGTGAGGTCTTCTGAAGCATGAGGTAGATAAATATTTCCTCCCTTAAGCTGTACATGTTGGGTATTCGGTCACACGGTGCATTTGTCCTCTGAGCCCGCTTCTGTCTTCCAGAGTAGGCGTCGCTAAACAGCCATAGTGCATCTCTCGCTTAACTCAGAGGATGACGCTTCAGTGAGCTACTGCTGGCTGCTGGGTACTTAGTTGAGAGCTATTTGCCCTTCAGTTCCAGGAAGTAGTTTTTCACATCTGCTTTTAAATTTTAACTATATCAGCCCAGCCGTATCTGGGAATGCCTGTGGTCCCTGCACTCTGGGATGCTGAGGCAGGAGGATTACAAGGTGAAGGCCAGCCTGGGCAATTTAGTGAATTAGCAAGATCCTGTTTAAAAATGGAAAAAAATCAGTGAGGGGTGCTGGAAAAATAAAAAGTACAAAGGCCCTAGGTTCAATCCCCAGGACATTTTTTAAATTGTAAAAAGGGTTGTTTTATATATTTCTACATAGGGTACCTGTTTATATCTATTAACATGGTAAAACATCATCAATAGTTTAAATACATAAAAATTAAAGTGCTAAAATGAATGGACAGCTTTATAAACTAGAAAAACTTGAGTTATATTGTTTACAACTAAATTTTTGTATGATGGGTAAACCAATATGTACAATCAGGTTGATTGACCTGTGAAATTTTAGTTTCCAAGAAGAGATTGATTTTGGAAGAAAGTATTTTTTTTACTCAAAAATGTATTTTACTGAATGAATTAGTTTGAGTTCTTACAAAAGGAAGAATTTATTAAAAATTACAGCAAAAAGGATCTGTTTGGAAGGCTTACACATCTGAGGACAGGACGGAGATAGTCCAAGATGGCTGCCTGCATGTGCGAGAGATGGAGAGTCTGATGGTCGCTCGTCTGCGAGGTAGAGCACCCATCCGGGACTACAGGACAGCGGGGAGAGTCTGCTGCTGACTTTGCTTGTTCAAAGAACAATAGCGAAAGACTGGAGACTAAAGGTCGGTGACTGCAGATCAGTGATGGGCAGACAGGAGCAAGTCCAGACTGGAATGAATCTGTGATGAAGATCTACCTAGGGCTTGCTCTATAATTCAGGTTGGTCCTGAACCCGCTAGGTAGCCTAGTCTGGCCGCAAACACATAGCAATCCTCTTGCCTCAGCTTCACCAGTGCTGGGATTACAGGGGTACACCACCATGCCCAGCTAGTATGTGGTGCTGAGGAATTGCATAAAGGGTCTTGGACTATTTCTTCATCCCTATATTTGTGAAATTTTAACACTAGACTTTGCCTATAATGGTAGCTGTTACACATAACACACCTCCAACAAGTGGTCTTATCCAGAAAATTGAGGGTGCTATTATTATTTTGGTTCTTTCCTATTTGTTTGCTTTTGAGAACTGGTCTTAATATCACTCCAGGCCAGGCTTGTTCCTCTGCCCCATGAGTATTGAAAAAAAAAAAAACCCTGAATATACAGGAACTGAAGAAAAATAGACTTCTCAAAATCTAAGACCCAGTTAAAAAATGGGCAACTGAAATGAATAGGCACTTCTCAGATGAAGAATTTCAAATGGCCAGCAAATACATGGAAAGATGTTCAACATCCTTGGCCACTAGAAAAATGCAAATCAAAACATCAGTAAAATAACATCTTACCCCAGTAAGGATGGTATCAAGAAGTCAAACAATAATCCATGCTGGTGAGATTATGGGGAGAAAGGAACTCTTTTACATTGCTAGTGGGACTATAAACTGATGCAACCACTATGGGAAACAATATGGAGATTCCTCAGAAGGCTGAAAATAAATATTCCATTTGATCCAATGATACCTCTTTTGGGTATCTTTCCAAAAGAATTAACAGCATCATATAGCAGAAATACATGCATATCCATGCTTATGACAGCACAACTGGAAGCTGGAGGAATGGCTCAGCGGCCAAAGCGCTTGCCTGGCAAGTGCTTAGGTAAGTGCTGAGTACCTGAGTCGATTCCTCAGCACCTCATAAGCTGGGCATGGTGGCACACACCTGTAGTCCCGGCCCTCAGGGGGCTGAGGCAGGAGGATTGCTGTGAGTCCAAGGCTATTGTGGGCTTCATAGTGAGTTCAGGACCAGCATGGACCACAGAGTGAGACCCTGTCTCAAAAATACAAAACAAAACCCAGCACAACTAATAATAGCTAAATTGTGGAAGATGCCAAAATATGCATCAATAGACCAATGGATAAAAAAATGTGGCACATGTACACAGCGGAGCACTATTCATCTATAAAGACAAATAAATTTGAGGCTTTCGTAGGTGAATAGACACAACTGGGGACCGTCATGCTCAGTGAAGTGAGTCAAACTCAGAGGGTAAAATATCATACAGTTTCTCTAATATGAGAAACCCAGAACACAGGCATTTTATAGAACCAAGTGGGTGTGATAGTGGGATAGGTAGGGGGAGGAGGGAGGATGAGGGAGGGAGTGGGATTGTAATGTTGTTGTGATATATATGTGCTCAAAATCCTCAAGTTCAATGTAACCATTGTATATTGTGTTAATAAGTGTAGCGGGGGTGGGGGGACCACCATACCACCATGCTTGGCTGGGTTTTTTTTTTTTTTTTTTCATGTTAACATACTGTGCAAAGTAACTTCATTAGTTAAGTAAATTACATCAGCGAAAGTCTGCATTTGTCATACCCTTATTTTCAAGCATGTCCCTCTGGGCCCTGACCCCCACTCATAGTATTCCCAGGGGCAGGTGACTGTCTCCTAGCTTTAAATGCCACCAACACTAAATGTTGTGATTACTTTTCTCTAGGAACAGGTGAATCACAAAGCCAATACTACTGAAAGCTTACTCAGTGGCACAGAAAGAAATCCGAACATAACTAGATGCTTCCTCAGCCTCTTCCATCTGTCACCTGGGGACCATCTACTTCCTGGCCATGAGGACAGGCTGGCAGGTGAAGAGTCCACCATGGCTGCTCACCCCAAGATGGCTTCCAGAGACCTGCCACCCCACCTTTTCCGTACCATCTCATCTACTAGACTTGACAAAGCGACAAAACAGACAGGAGAGGTGTGGTGTGTCAATACAAGAAAAGGACGTGGGCGCAATGCAGAGCCAAAACCCACCAAATGTAGTCACCTAGAGTGCTGTCTGATTGCTGAGTTCTTTCTCCTCTGCTATGTAAGTGCAGAATCACGTGGGAGCAGAATTCCTTGCTTCCTGGCCCTGGTGTGCTGCAGGAATAGCAGTGGTCAATGCTGGGAGAAAAGCATGAAAAGGATGAGAATACCCGCTCACTCTGTTGGGGGATTTGGGAGGATGTGCATCATTTCTTATCTGTGAAATGGGCTCGTGATTCTTGTACTTTCTGCTTCAGAGAATTAAGGGGGTAAAGGACCAGAATGAGACAACTTCCTGGATGTGCAAGGGATTTGTTAGTTTATCAGGAAGAGCCCCAAAAGAGATGCAGAAATGGTAGGTACTATTTCATTATTGTCCTCCTCCTCGTTGTATGTGAACAAACTTCGGAACATCAACATTTAGATTCAAGTAAGATGTGAGAAGTAAAGGGAAACATCAATCATCAAAGTTGCATTTTGGTTTACATCCAGCTACCACTTGGCTGTAGTTTATGACCTAGCTCACACACACATACACACACACAGAGAGAGAGAGTTACTTGGTACTGGGGATTGATTTTAAGATCTTACCACGGAGCTACATCCCAAGCCCTTTTTATTTTGAAATAGCTAAGTTTCTAAGTTTCCCCAGGTTGGGCTTAAACTTGGGATTCTCTTACCCGAGCCTTTAAGAATGCTGGGATTATAGGCATGTGCCACCAACCTAGCTAGTGTCTTTTATTTCCAATATTCTTCCTGGTTCTAGTCTGATATCCAGTCCAGGTTGAGACCCATATTAGGACAGTGATCCAGGCCAGCTCAGTCACTCCTCCCTTCCCTCAGACCCCAAGTCCTTACCATCCATGCACAGGTTTGGGTCCACTGGACAATAGTGTTCCCAGATTCCACTGGCAGAGACTACCCCACAGCTTTGGCCTCCTGTTCCTTTCTTTACTTTTCCAGGAGCCAGGGGACTTGGATAATCCAAGTATCACTTTTGCCACATCTCATCTCCTCTTTAATTAATTAATTGTGGTGATGGGTTGGAATGAGAGCCACAAGAAATGGAAAGCTGGCTCCATCCTTCAGCATCTGTTATCTGATATAATCCCAATATATAGTGCAATGGCTAATGAACACTGAATAAAATTTATTATACTAAAAGATATAAGCATGCATTTAAAAGAAGTGCCAGGGATTACATTTTGCTGAATTCCAATTTTAAACTCTGTATTAAATTTATGCCTTTTCTTTGCTGCAGGTAATGACTGTATTAGTAAGGCACAGATTGATTGGTATGAATTGGCGTCTCCTCAGCCTTATTTCTTCTGACGGCAGTGTCCTGCGTCCTCTTCCCTTCTTTTTGCCTGCTGCTAATCATGGACCACATTTCTGAGTGGAGAACATACCGGAGCTTTGCGGGTCGTGTCCATGGACATCAACCAGACAGGTTCCGGATGCCTCCTTTCACGTCACCTGTTCTCCCAAACTCACCCAGAACTTAACATGCGTAATCTAGCAGAGGTAATTCTAATCAGCTCAGTTCTGTAGAAGGAGATTTTTGAGGCTTTAGAAACTTTTCCTTCCCCTCTCCCCCATAGAGTTCATTTTAAATAAGATCTACCTCCATACATACTTGCTATTGAAACGCTGTCAGGTTGGTACCGGTAGGGCCAGCAGAGGGAACGCTGACATCCACAACACTGGTGTTCTTTTCATTTCCCCTATGTTTTTCAGCACGTTCCTATGGTAATATTTCCCAGCTGGTAAGGGACCCAGCTCCTGGAAGAGGAAAAAGCAAAACACACAGCCTAGCTCCCAGCTGCATGCTATTACGTTATTCCCAATTCACAGGAAATGAGCGATCATTTAGTCTTGACAGGTACATCCAGAAACTCACTGTCTTCCTTTTAACCTAAAAAAACCTCAAAACCTGCAGAAGTTAAGAGTTAGCCTTAAAGTATGCTTCATGGTTGTTGTTTTTTTTTTTTGCCAACATTATAGGAATACCTTGTGAAAGCTTTTGAAAACACTCGAAGATGCTGCCAGCAGCTTTAAAAACCTAGGAGGAAACCCATCATCTGAAATACTTTCAGCTTATGCAGATAAGTCAGACTTATGTGATGGCAATTGGGGTGTCACCCAGTGGCCTTTTTACTGGACTATTAGACCTAACACAAAGCTAAGTTGCTAGCAATGAATCCCCTTCCCAATCAGTTCGAGGATGAATGAAAAGCAGTGTTAAATATGCTCGTTAAATTTTCTCAAATTACTTTTTTATCCAGGTACATTTTTCCCTCAATTGAAAATATTTCCATTTTCCAAACATACTTTTCAAAGTAGAAATAAACTCAATACAAATGACTCCCGCGTTTGGCTTGGAGTTTGTAATTCACTAGGCACTTCAAAGAACACAGCCCTCCCCACTCCTCGTCTCAGTCCAGCAAGGCAGGGTGGCCTCTCTGTGCAATGACAAAACAGGACAGCGCCCAGGGAGGTTGCGCAGACTGCCGGAGTCACATTCCTAAGTATGAATGCCTGGAGAGACAGCTGGTCCCTCGGCTCCTAGGCCAAGGCTGTTTAGTCTATCTAGCTGAGGATTTTAAAACATTTATTTCAGCTTAACTCAGTTTGCCCCCGATTATGGTCCATTTGTGAGTGTCAGTCTTTATCTCTGGCCCTCAATCAAACTTTACCCCTTCTCCCACCTCCTGTTTTAGATGAAAAAAAGAAAGAAGGAAAGAAAGAAAGAAAGAGAGAGAGAAAGAGAGAGAGAAAGAAAGAAAGAAAGAGAAAGAGAGAGAGAGAAAGAAAGAAAGAGAAAGAGAGAGAGAGAAAGAAAGAAAAAGAAGGAAAGAAAGAGAGAAAGAGAGAGAGAAAGAAAGAAAGAAAGAGAGAGAGAAAGAGAGAGAGAGAAAGAAAGAAAGAAAAGAAAGAAAGAAAGAAAGAAGGAAGGAAGGAAGGAAAGAAAGAAACTCAAAGCCTAAATGTGGAACACATGTGCTTTTCATCTGGGCTCTTTAGAGGGATCGGGAAATGAGAATTGTCATTGGCTCTGTGTCCCGATGTTTCTCAGCACGCACTTAGATTAGGGTCCTGTGGAGCTTGCCGAGACCGCAGTCTGAGCCACCACACTCCAGATCAACCTTCTACGCTGCGCCTTTCCTCCAGCTTTCATCTTCCTGGCTTTTCTTGGGACTTACTGGTTTGTTGTACCTGTATGTGAAAAAAAGAGAAAGATCTGCTTTTATTTCTAAGTAGGGTAGACTCGGAGATGTAGAAGATGATGGGAGAGAACTGTGAGCCAAGACCTGGAATCTTCCACAGTCTCTGGGCCTGGCCTGCAGTGGGGAGCCATGACTCATGGTGAGGTCATGCGTTCCCGGCAGTGCTGATAGGTACCCAGGAGGCTGAGCTACCTGCAGGTGCCCCTCATTCTCAGAGTAGCTCACCTTCACGTCGCACTGGCATCTTTTGAGGTAGAACTTCATGGGGTGAACAGGAAGACTACAACATTTTTATTATAGTTGGCTTCCTTTGCTGAATTAGCGTTTATATTTTCCCAGTAGAAATCCCCAAATTGAAAATATAGAGGTGTCAGCTAACACCACTTTAGTTAAGGTTGTGTCAACATTTCCTATAAACCTTGTTTTTCTAGGGTTTATAACTAGACCATAAAAATTTGCTCAGCTCTGAAACTTGGCATAGAAAGTAAACCTGGGAGTGAATTTTGTGGAATTTCAAGAGGGAAAAATAAGTTGAGCTGTTTTTAACATGTGCCTATGCTAAAATGGAAATGATTTTAAGATGCGTTTTCTTTTTTGTGACTCAAATGGAACTTCAGTTTTCATAAAAATTTTGAACTCTTCACAAGATTATCTCATTAATATGGGCTAATTGCACTTGTTAACTTTTAGAGAAAATGTTAATGGTTGAGGTATTGAGTCAAACCCACTGAGTGCATTTGCAGTACCAGTTTTCACACAGCAGTTAGCTATGCATAAGAATGGGATTTGGCAAATTGTCTGCCCTGGGTTTAGGGTAGTAAACCACTAAGCTTCAAAGGAACCCTTCTGATGAAAGGTTAATGGACCATTTCAAAATGCATATGTGCTCAGGATAGCATCTCATACTCATCTTAATTGTAGTTCACATTTCTCAAATGACCCCCTCCCCAAAAATAGCTCATCTACGGTTTCTACGGGGGAGCCATCCAGTCCCTCTCCAGTTGTCCCTCTGAGAGGATGAGACTAATTCTCTGATTTCCTGGAAGTTCATATCTCATCACTTCACTTCATCTGTTCTGGCAGAATGTTGGAACGCTGGAAGCAATTAGCCAACATGTTGCCATATGCTTGTGATGCCCCAGGCTGCATGTGTGGGTCTCAAGCCATGAACTCTGGGGTCGTGGTAGCCATTGGTGACAAGGACATCATGGAGAGAAAGAAATTTCCTCCAAAGCTTGGGTCCAAGTTGTTCTGGACTCAAAGCCAGGAGAACAGTGTACTTTCCACATTGGTGGGATTAGTCCACCTGCCTGGGGCAACAGTGCTACTCCACTAACCCAATAGGGCAGTTGAGAGGATCAACCCAAATCATTGCCTCTGTCAGAGCTGCTTCAACTGTGGAGTCACGCAAGTGAAAAGTGGCAACATCTTCCTCAGACTGTGGTCTGAGCACCTACTCAGTGTTAGTCCTAGTGTCACCTAATGTCACCCTGGGCCCCCGGGGCTGATTCATCGGGAAAGGCCCTGGGCCTCCTGACATGAGCCACAGCCACATGAGTCACCCTCAGCCTTCTTTCGGCTGACTGCAGTTTCCTCCTTCCCTGCTCTTGTCTGGCCTGTTGCTGTTCACTAATCGTACTTCTGGATGGAGACTGTGCCAGTCTTGGCTGCTTATTCTCATGGACACGGACCCAGCCTGGCCCCAGAGGCTACTATAGATGCCACCTGTTCTGACACCTCTTCATCCTCCCATCCTGTGGTGTGCTAATTGCAAGGTTGAGTTTTGGGTGTCTGTAGGCATCCTGGGAAATTCCTCTGAAACTGCTCCCCACCAGGAGTTCTTTCCCGAGGGAGGAAACCACTGTACATGTTGGGTGTAAATGATCTGTATTTGTGATGAGGAATTTTCTGGCAGGAGTGTCTTCCAAATGTCACTACCTCTGACCAGGGATGGCCTCACTGGTGTATGACCTGTGCCATCACATAGGAATCAGAGAAGCCCTCCACTTGGTTTAACACCCTGATCTTGCCATCTTAAAATTTTTAAGTAAGGGACTCCATGTTTCCATTTTACACTAGGTTCCACAGATTATGGAGCTGATTCTGGCTCCCATTTTTTCCTGGCTGCTCTAAAGATCTTAGCCTAAAATAATTTGTTGAGTGCTACAGCCAATCTTGACTAGACTGGTGAAATATGAAGTCACCAGTCCCAGGCAGCAGAGGGATTTGGAGTAAGCCTTGCTGCCCCCATACCGGGCTTCTGTCTACCACCTGTCCTGGTGGCCCGGCTTTAACCTGCCCCCTGCCAGCAGCCTCTAAGAGTGACTTTCTGTCTTGGGTTTGCCAAATAAGAACCTCTCAGACTTTCTGTCTACCATTTTCCAGATCCTCTTCCAGGAGCCTGGACACTGGCATGAACATATGTAGTTTCCAAAGGAGTCTTGTTCTAGTAGGAGGGGGACACTGGGCAACTTGGAAGAGCCACAGTGGCTATTGTTTCTGCACCCAAAGATAATGCCTTGTGAGTCATCCCTTTACTCATCCAACACGAACTGAGCAGTAATCACATGCCAAGCACTCCGTAATCACCGGAGCCATGGCAGCGAGCATGAAGAAGATGCTCCTTCCCTGGGGGAAGATACACAGGTGATGTGGTAGATGAGTAAAGTCGGGGGTTGGGAAATGAATGATGAAATGACAAAAGCAGAAGCTGGTAGGGAAGATTGGGAGGCTTGGGGACAAATTGCACCAAGAAGAGGAAATCTGGTGTAAGATCTGTAATAGGTAGAGAGGGTGAGACTATGCATTTCCGAGAGGGTTTCTGGGCATTCTTGTAAGAGGATATCTTAAGTGTCAGGCCAAGCAAGGTCTATTTCCAGAGTCTCCGTGGCCACTCCGTGACAACAGACTGCTGAGAGCGAGGGTGGAAGCTGAGAGGTCATTTAGAAAGCCACTCAATAGCCCAGAAGAAAAGTGCAAATTGCCGCAGCCACACAAGTTACATCTGAGAGCCTGTGTTCTTTTGAGCACTGCCTTCAGAGTTCCCAGGCCCAGCCTTGTCTCTTCCTGCTGGCTTCTCATAGCTTCCCAGCATGAGGGCAACATTTACAGCCAAATCCACCAAAGAAAGAACATGTCACAAAGGCCTGGCAGGGACATCTCCTTGGCTAGAAGTGTTTTTTTGAGGGGAAAAAATTTTCACTCAAGAGTTGTTTAAATCCACAGCTACAAGAGGGCTCATGGTTCATCCTTATGCCCGTTCCAGACCTGTAACGCCTTCTGCAGGCCCATGTTTGCTCCAGCTACATTTGTACTTTTTAATCCACCCATGACCTTATGTCCCAGTGAGTCCCCACGGACATTGACAGTAAAACACCTCTGCAGGCAGTAAAAGTTGTATCCCTCTGAGGTCAGAAAGCTCACTTGGCAAGAATGTCAGATAGAGGATCCTTACCGGGCAGGGAGACGTTAGATCATGGGACAGAGGCCTGGCCCAGGGCACCAGGCCCTTAGGTGGCATGTGGGCAGGTGGTAGGAAGAAGATCTTCTCATTCTTTTGCTCATTTCCAACATCATCTGTTTTTTTCTTTCTAATATGGGATTGAATTTGTGAATGAAAATGAAACTTTTCATTCCATAGTGGTCCAGGATTAAGTAAGAACACTATGAAAGTGCTCTGTAAATATGAAAGCACTTTCCACAATGTAGGTATCATCACTAATCTGAGGAAACAGACTCCTCTCTCCTTCAGTATTTGGAAGGACTGTGTGGAATACCTTCCAAACAATACAATCCCATCAAGCTGCTCAGACGGCAGGGTTGTAATAATCTGCCCAGATAGGAGGCACGTCTTTGGAGGGCCTGCCTGGACTCCGAGTTACAAGTCCTTTCTCCTGTCCCCCAAGAGACTGATGGTGGACCACAGCAGGCACGAACCTGAAATCACATGGCCTGTGACCTGCAACTCGACCCTTTGGAGACTCAGCTCCCTCGTCAGGAAGATGTCTTGCCTGTTTCACAGGGTGTTGGTAGAAGTACACGAATAAGAAACTCGCCTCGGGGGCTGGAGGAATGGTACAGCAGTTACAGCGCTTGGCAGCTAAGTGCAATGCCCTGAGTGTGATCCTCTCACACCACGTAAACCGGACACGGTGGCGCACACCTGTAATCCCAGCACTAAGGAGGCTGATGTAGGAGGACTGCCGTCAGTCCAAAGCCAGCCTGGGTTACGTAGTGAGTTCGAGAGCAGCCTGAGCTACAGAGCGACACCCTGTCTGGAAAAAAGAAAAAGAAAATCTGGTCAGATCAAAAGAACAATAGTGGTGATCAGCTGCTTTGGAGTTTGATCCATCTACTAAGATACCCATAACCTGGACCTCTTCAGCATTTTTCCCTAGAAATTCCAAGATCCAAGGGCATATTAGATAATTCCAGACACTTGGATCTTATCTCCATGGCATTTTGCCTAGTTATAGCAGCAAGGCAGCCAGGTTGCTGGGTCATACTGGTGGTCAGTCCCTCTTAGGAAGCTGACACGAGAAGCGGCACCTCCCAGGGCACTGTGGTGACCCGCAGTTGTGCATGGGCAGATGAATGCCACAGAACACAAGCAAGGGAGAGAGAGGAGGAAAGAAGTCCCTAGTTAAAACCTGAATAAACAGTGCCTCAAAACTGACTGCCATACAGTGTTTTATGGGGTTCTCTTTTATAACAGCTGGCCCACTAATTAGCATGTCCAAAATATTTTTATAGAAAAAAATTGTGTAGAAAGAATTGACTACCCTCATCATGTGGTACTTTTCGGGTGAGAGTGTGCAGCACTGACACAAAGGGTCTGGACAGCTCCCAGTCAGGGACCCCTTCTTAGCAAGCTCCCCACCAGGGCATTGAAGTGCTGGAGAAAGGAGGTGCTCAGGTGGGTAACAACCACCTTGCCTTCAGAGGGAGTACACCAGAGAAATGCTAGCGGACAAGGTGAACAGGACGAATGAACGAGTTAGGAATTAGAAGACCCGGATGTTGGAAAGCACACTGTAGAAAGCAAGCAGCACTGAGCTGCAGGCCCGACGCAGGCCCAGCTCCAGCAGGTGTGGCAGAGCTCCACCTCATTGCTCCGAGCCCCTCCTCCCTCACTGTGCAAATGCGCTCTGCGATGAGTCAGGATGGACTGCAGCCAGGATGCTGTGTGAGAAGGTCAGGCGCATGCCCAGCTAGCACGTCTCGAGAAATTACCTTGTACAGAGTGCTGTGCAAGTCACTTTTACAGAGATTTTTTTTAAAATTGAATTCTGCAGTAACTTTTTGAGGTAAGTGTTAATCCTACCTACATTGATCAGAAGAGCCTGCATCCAGGGCACACAAGATCGGCCGTACTTGATACTCCTGGCCACCAAAGTCTTGGGAGCTTTTGCTTCTGTTTTCTGCACTGCTGAAGATTTGGACGTAGGGCCTCATGCATACTAGGCAAGTGCTCTAGCACTGAGCTGCTTCCTCAGTTCATGTTTAATAAAAATATGTTCTTTCATTTATGAATGCCCAAATGTTCTTTCCCCAGCAGCTACCCACACATAAAAGAATTTAGTAGGAATGGGATGAAATTTAGTAGGGGTTCATCTCTTGGGTGTGTAACAATTGTATTCTTGCTCTGGTAGCAGAAGTTTCCTTGAGCTAAACCCCAGCCTACTGCAAGATAAGAGCTTTCCATGTCTTCTATGCCGAGACAGCCCATTATTGTCCTCATTTTTTCCCAAAAGAAGACTAGGACATAGAAAGGTTAAGTGATATCCCCAAAGTCACACAGCTGATAAAAGGCAGAAATGGAATTCAAGCCCAGGCAGCTGTTCCCATCATCACTCTGTGCCTGCCTAGGAGGCTCCAATCTTCCCAGCCCTGTCTACACTGCTGTGAAAGGCCTCAGAATGTGTGCTAGGTATACACATTAAAACTGCAAGCTAGACCCAAAATCTGTGAGATCTGATTTAATTTATGGGGAGGAGTAAGAGGATCGAAGCAAGTCATTTTCCTGCTTGTGACATTTTAACACAGAAGCAAGAGCCAAACTGAAGCCATTTTATCCTCACAGTACTTTGCCAGAAGTAGCCTCGCTAGCAGGACTTTCTTAGGTTTTTTATTCTCAATTATAATAAAGAAGATCTTGGTGCCACGCAAGTACTCTGAGATGCTGAGGCAGGAGGGTCATAGTTTGAGAACTTAATAACTTGTCAAAACTCTATGTTAAAAAAAAAAATTAACAAACCAATGTGGATGTGACTCCAAGGCCCTTTGTTCAATCCCCAGTCCTGGAGAGAGTTTATCTTGGTGACAATTTGGCCTTGAAATGCCATTACACATGAAGGTCTGTTCAGATAGCCAGAGTTCAGAGCCAACTTTCTGGTGGAGAAGTGGACATTCAGCTCTCCCTACTAAGCCGACATCACTGGTGCCAACCTTCTAAGGCTCACTGCGGGTACGTTCTAGTGGCTTAATAAAGTTGTCACTGTGATGATGTACTGCACAGTTATGAAAATCAAGGTTATTTTATTAAGAGACTGTGCTCTATATAGGGACCTAAATGTACAAGTGATTTAAGATAACAAAGGTCCTCATTTTGTCCCAGAACCAACTGCACTGCCAACTCAGCTTTGGAACAGGTGCACGTTGAACTACTGGAAGGGAGGTAGAGGGCATTTTAATGTCACATGGTGGCAGAGGCCCTTTGGAGTCCATGGGAGTCCTGTGTGCAGAGAAGCTGCCCTATTACTTAGAGTTAGTGGCATTAGTTTCTTTGACCATTAACACGAGATGCCCAAACCTTTGGGAAATGCTAAGAACTCCAACTGCCTGGGTTTATGTGAATAATGGGCTTATGGAAATCCATCTCCAATTTCTAGATCAAATTGTTCCAGGGACCCTGTGGTAAGTGTGCTTTCTCTAATTCTTTCCTATGTATCCAGAGATTCTGAGGAAAAGAACCAATCCTGAGCAAGAGTAGCTGCAGGGAGGGGCAAGGTGCCTGCTTAACTGTGAAAAAGAGGTCTTCAGGGTGCCTCAGGATTAGAGGCAGTGGTACAGCAGAGGACACCAGGTGGGCTCCCGGCTTGGAAAGAGCCAGATAGGAGAATGTGTTTTATTTTTTCCTACCAGAGCCCTAGGCCATGTAAAAATATTCCTTAATATATACAGGGTCACCGGATAGTTTTCTGGACACTTCTTAGGAGCCAGCAGCCCTTTGAGAGTTCTGGCTTTCACTGAAACCTCTCTTCTCACTCCTCACTTTCAGCGAACTGACAGTTAGGCTTTGTATTAGTTTGGGTTCTTTCAAAGGGTAGAATTTACAAAAATTATAACAGAAAGGATCTATTCAGAAGACTTACAAATCTGAGGATAGAGATAGTCCGAGATGGTGGTCCGCACGAGCAAGAGCTGAATGTCCAAAGGCTGCTCAGCCACGAGCTCCCACTGGGGACTGCAGGGCAGCCGGTGAGAGTCTGCTGCAGATCTTGGTTGTTCAAAGAACAATAGTGAAGATCAGAGACTGAAGATCAGCGACTGAAGGTCAGCAACGCACAGACAGGCACAAGTTGAGACTAGAGTGAATCTGTGATGAAGATCTTTGGCCTGTAGCAAGTCAGCATCCATAGGCAATTGTGAAGGCGAGTTCCCTTTCCCTCTGGATGGCTTTAGGCGGCTCTGGAGAGCCAGCCACAGAAGGCCAATGAAGAAAGAAAGAGACTTTGCTGGCTGGAGCTTGTTCATTTTCTCTTGGGTAGCCTAGTTAGGAATGGGATGGCCAAACTCATTGTCTAAAAAACACTTGTAACTTTGGAAAGTTGTAAATCCCTTTGAAGAGCAGAAAAAGAAAAAAAGAAAACTATCCTGTCCTGAAAAAATTCTACACAGAGACTTCTACATGAATTTCAGAAAGTCATCAACCCCTTGAGTCCCAAGTGAAGAGCTTTTGTTTGTAGCTAATAGTTCCCTGATGAATTGGAAACCATAGTTTGTTTACTTTATCCAAATTAAAGCTAGTAAAAAATGTTAAAACTAAACATAATAATCTCAAATTTTCACTTCTTTGCTGCCATTTTGAAATGTAACAATGGTGTGGAGGGAAGTACAATTACTGATCCTGTCCTTTAAATTTCTTCTTGTTTTTGTATTAAGCAATTAGTTAGCACCAGAGCATAATTTCTTCAACTGCTATTTTCTGAATTAAAGTTTAGTCATTTACAGGACAGAAGCTTTATGAAACGACACAGAACCATTGTAGTACAGTATAAATAAAGCTGGATTCTAGATTCAATTTCAGTGTAAGGGCCCTGCCTTTGCTGCTATCTAGTGAATTTTAGAAATTCCCAGTCTTCCCAGCTTCCTTGTCCTCCTTCTACTTTTTTAATCTATAAAGTGAGGGAGTTGGACTAGATCAAAGGCTGACAAACTGCAGCCTGATTGGCCAAATCCAGCTTGTACCTTGTTTTTATAAATAAAGTATTGTTGGAACACAGCCACGCTTACTCATTTCTATGTTATCTACAGCTGCTTTCATGTTCCAATGACAGAGTTGACAAGTTGTGACAGAGACCAGGTGGCCTGCAAAAGCTAAAATATTTCCTGTGGGTCATTTGCAGAAAAAGTTTGTCGAGTTGCCTTGGCTGAATGCTTCTCCATCCCTTTCTACTTCCTGAAGGTCTGTGATTCCTGGAGGCAAAGGGGATGCTACCCCATCCAGTTGAAGCACTGGGTGGAATAGGGGCAAATAACGGAGTGCTGAGACAGATTACTTGTAGTGTTTGGTTGAAGCACTTCCCTCAATAACTGTTACATGGGGAAGTCTAATGAAAAAGCCAAGCAGAACTACTTAACAATCAAGTGGGCGCAGTAGCACAGGCCTGTAATTCCTGCACTCTGGGAGGCAGAGGTGGAAGTTTTATAAGTGTGAGCCCAGCCTGAGTGACTTAGCATTTGGCAAGAACCTGGCTCAAAACAAAAAGTAAAAATGGGCTAGGGATGCAGCTCAGAGCAAAGGCGCTGGCTTTGATCCTCAGTACCTCAAAAGTCAAAACAAAACAAAATAATCAAACTCTCTGTGCTCAAAGTTGTGTCATAACCTAGATATGCATAGATCAGAATGACCTGTATACCACTGTAGCCAATCGAATGAGGATTGTTTAAATTACTCACTTCAACAAAATATATAATACATACAATTAATTTTAGCAGATGACTGACAGGGTACAGTATAATTGTTTTTCATGGAGCTTAAATCCTTGAAGTGAGTTAGGGCATAAAACAACGACCAGAGAAAGGCTGCTGCCCTTCTCATAAGGAGAGCCAACACAGTGTAGTTTTGTGACTCGTGTTGTCCAAACCACACGTTGCAAATGTCATGAGCCGGGAGTCACCATGCCACAAGGGCTTGGTGGCAATGCAGGCATCCCGAAAGCTGGGGTTTCCCAGCCAGCCAGACATCCAACAACTTCATTAGATTGGAATGTATCTTTTCAAATTTGCCTTTCCTATTCCTGTTTACTTTGTTCCTCCAGAAGGGGTTATTTGAACTAAGTGGCATGCAGTGTCCTCTGCCCCACACCCGAGATGAATCTATTCCAAAGAGTTAAGCCTCTATACTAAGCACTGACAAAGCCCAATAGGGAGCAGTCCTGCAGAGGCGCAATCTCCCAGATCCCCAGAGTGAGAAAGTCCTCTTCCTGTTGACATAATTTTGCTTTATCCTTTCAGTCTGCCCCAATCACCTCACTAATATTTCTCCTTTCTGTTCCAACAGCATCTCTGCACACCACGACTTCTGTGTTTTGGTGTATAGCAAATTACAGCATGGTGCTTTTTCTGAGCTGACCCTGAGAAATGCTTTCCATACCACTTTGAAAAATCTCTCCCTGTGCAATTTTGTTTGAATCATAGCAAAAAAGACAAATTGTCCCAAGGGTAGGACACATATGATAATGAAAGAAATGATGCTTGAATTCCTCTTCCGTGCTTCAAAGCTGAAGAGGGTTTGGATCCCAACCCAACCACTGGGGTTCCTCGGGGTCACAGCTAGAGAGCTCTGAAAGAAAATCCAAGTTCTCCAGAGGTGCCCACACTGAAGGACAAATAGCACAGGTAGTCACATGGCTTCCGAGCAGCTCGGAGAGCCCTGGAGACTTCCCTGTGTCTTGGGCACAAGATAAACTGGGCACAAACTCAAGTTTTGTCAGTCTGGGGAAGTCTGGTGAGCCCCACAGTTACCCTTCCTGCTTAGGAACTTACCTTCTGCTTCCGCCTAGATAACCCGGCAATCTGACCTCCCTGAACACGTTGTCACTTCTGGTGTCTTTTCCTGGAAGATTCCAAGCATTCCTTCATGTATCTTCCACAGCATTTCTCTGCCTTCCTCCAGGCAACTCTGTTTTAGTTCCTTTCTCCTAGAATCCTGGCTGATGCTTTCTCTATTACAAAATGACCCCTGCCCCTGATTCCCAAACTCCTTAAAACTGATCTCTTCTTTTTCTTCTGACTAATGGCTCTGTCTCCTTCCTCTGTCTCATCCTACCTCATCCCTCATCCTGGCTTTAAAGAAAATTCTCTGTCTTGCTATCTGGGGAACAAAACCAGGAGATGTTGCCTAGAAGGACAGCTATTGTTGCTCAGGAGCTAGGATATAGACCATAAAAGTGCAAGTCATTGGCCTCACAGTCCACTGCTTCTCTGCCCTTGGATATCATTCATTTTTCCCAGTAAAGAAACATTTGCATTGCCTTGTTTGGGCCTGGAATGTTGGTCATAAACATGAATGTTATAAAATTCTTAGTTCCAGTGTTTATTTTTGTGCAAATCGTGGTTGTATGCTTTGCTTTCCTGGTTATGTTTTCTTATTCAACTTCCTGGCCTCAACTCTTTAGAATTCACCTTCAGCTCAATACAGTTGTAATACTTTCTAAATTAAGTGCTAGCAATTCCCAAAATACCAACACCAAATTTATAAATGTCTTTTACACAAGAAAGCTTGGCCATTTCTGCTTCTGGGTGGCATCATGAGAACTGTCGAGGGAATTCTTCCTTCTCTGGGAGCTCTTGGCAGCCGGAGCATTCCTCACATCCGGCTTTTTGAGTGGGAGTCCAGAGAAAGCATTGCACATGGTGGTCTACCTCCCAGACCAGCTGATGAAAGCCCATTTAATCTAGGTAGATCAACAAGAGTGAAGAAAAAAATACAGCAGATGAAATGTTTTTGCTAATGTGTACTATTTTATTTAAATTCGGGTTAAATTTGCACAGCCATATTTATTGCAATATTTCTATGAGAAAATGTTTGTTCCAGCTTCTAAAAACTGATTTACAAACAATCTCTTAGGGGAAAAAAGTCCAGTTTAAATTTAGAACTTCCTTGGTTAGTTCTAGTTCTCAGCGCATATTTTTCCTTTTGTTTGCACAAGTCATCTGGGGACAGCTTTCCTGAGGCAGGCAAGGCCTAGCCATGAGGCCAGCACCTGTTTGGTATAAGCTTCCCAGGTGTGCTGGCACCAGAAAAGGAAGCTCTGTAGCCAGAGAAGGAAGTTTTGGTTTCAATGTGGACTAAATTTTCTACATAGCTATTAATATGCTATCGCCACTCTGCCTACGTAGAACACGTCAGATAGATATTATAAATGACTTATCCCTTTATACCTCCTTAATAATCTAATTTGTTGTGAATGTGATTCTTTCTTGAACAAGCTAAATGTTACAAACCTAGGTATTCATACTGATCAAGGAGTGATCTGGTACAAGATGAAATTAACAAAATTCCTACGGAAGCTGGGTTGATCATATGACTTAGGGCCTTTTGTTTGTTTGTTTGTTTGTTTTGGTCTGCTCATATGAAGAGCAGAGCTCCTCCTTGGGTTTAATTAACCATTACTGAAAAGGCTTCCTGGTGAATGTTGCTCTCCTGACACAAGCCTGACTTCTGGACCAGGTGCTCTGGGGTTCCCTGCTCTCTGTCCACTACAATAATCAAGGTGTGCCTTCCACAGGCACTGTAGCCCTTTTGTTCCTGAAGTTGGCAAGTGGCATTTTATTTAAGTAAAAATGACTGACTGAGGAGATATTTCCTGATACTTAATGACCAACTGGAAGAACTGTGGGCCTGAGGCAATGCATATAATGTGCTATTAAATTCTAAAATCTGAAAATGTAAAGAAAAAAATAATTACCTCCTTATGCAGTTTACCTTGGATACTGAGTTTTGTTTATAGTTCCAGTCTCTTCCTAGAGGTTAACATCCAGCTTTGCAACCAATAGGAATCTGCTCTTCAGTCCCAACTTCCACCCACTTTCTACTGTCTGACGTTCCCTAGTTAGTGTGTCTCTTTAAGAAGATACCCATCACCTGTCACCCTTGAAATAGGGTATGTAAGATGTGACATGGATTGTTATTGAACAGTTTGGCAATCAGTACTTAAAATCAACTCACCTGGTAGGCAATCATGTTCTGTTCTCCTCGAGTGGCAGTAACTTTCATACCATTCTTTTTCCCCTCAAGAATGACCAATCTTTCGGCCTTCAAATTGCATGCACATATTTTATGTATTAGTGCCAGAAAGACTTTCTCGGTTGGATCTGTTATTACATTGCATACCTCGGAGATCAACTCTTAAGCATGAAGGAGCATATACTCAAAGAAGTACCTACTACCCCATAATGTACTGGGTAACTATTTGTTCAGTACTCTTCGAACACTACTTCTTTTCAAACTCTTATGGGAAGGCAGGACTTAATCAAATCAGCCTCACAACACTGCAGAGGTGCTGGCTCAAAGTCACACAACTGACTTATCTATTTTAGGGATAAAAGAACACTTAGAAAAAATTAGAAACTTAATTTCCTCTGCAACTTTAATCTTTCTTCCACAAATGTTTTCCAGCTATGAACAGGACTTATCAACTTTTATTTTTTCACCATTCATTCCTTTATGTTAAGTATTTTTAAAGTATATTGACCTCTGTAATGAGTCAAATCATGAAAGTATGTAAATATAAAAGTCAACCTCCCCCATTTTTGGAAAATTCTGTCGGTAAAAAGTCAGAGATATAACTTAAACTATAACACTTTCCCACACTCCCTGTGCTAAAGGTTTGATGAAATTCATTGAGCGTAAGTGAAGGTGACAGTTCTACTACAGATTGAAGAACGCATGTCAGAGGAGGTGAGATTTATCTTAGGTGTGAACTATAAAGCACAAGATATAATTGTAAACTTATTATTATTATTACAGATGGCTCACGCATTGTACGCAGGTGCTCTACTACTGAGCTACACCCCCAGTACTTTTTAATTTTGAGACAAGTTCTGAGTTATCTGGGCAAGACTCAAATTCGCAACCCTTCCAGCTCAGCCTCTGAGGACCTGAGATTATGGGCAGGCACAAATATATGTGTGTGGCTTATTGTCATTATTTGGTTTCCTTTCATTACTCTCCTATCACAATACAAAGATGGCTACATCCTCAAGGAGATTCCAACTCACTTCAGTGTCAAATAGAAAAAAAAACAGAATTGCTTATGAAGGCAATTTTAATACATTTCCCTTTCAGGTTTTCTCCTCCAGATATCAGTATCTCTAAGCAGTGCTCAATTTAAATAAAGAACTACATCTTCTTTGTGGTATGCACATTGAAATATATATATATATATATATATATATATATATATACAAGTCTTTGGGAAAAGCAAAGGGACATCTCCTCTTGGACTGGTCTCCACACTGACATGCAAGGCTATGTGTATTCCATTTCCTGTCCTTATAAAAGTCCATGAGGTGAATTCTAACACTTTCTTTAATTTTTATCTGTAGACATCCAAATCATACTCAGTGCTAGTGTGATTAATCTAGACCCTTCAAATCACATGGTATAAGCTAAAAGCATAAGTTCTAAAGAAAGAGAAATAAAAGGACTGAAAGAGAGTTCATTAGGAAACACACCTTGTGTGTCTGAGCAAGACTTTCAGAACATACATTCACAGAGCTGGGTCAATATAGACAAGACTAGCTATACAGCACCCAGTATGCCCTTGGGGGTTGTGGGAAGCAGATTTTCTTCCCCAGAACAGAAGGCCTAGCTGGCTGTGGAGTAAGATGAACTCAGATTAAAGATAAGTGCAGGAAGGGGAGGGATCAGATGGCAAATGGCTCCATCATTAGTTTGAGAAGTCTGGATACATTGTTAAATTCCTCCTGTCCTCAGAACTCTACAGAATCATCACTTCTGAATAGCTTCCTCCAATTCTGATGTCCATCTCAAAGCCAGTCACCCTAGACAATTTACCATATTATACTGTAATAATCTGGTTAAAGACCAGCGTTTCCCTGCAGCCTTTCTCTAATGTGCAACACAAGTACTCTTGACCAGCATAGCATATTCCATTGCATGCTTACAGCCTAGCACAGTGTGGAGCCTCAGGGAGCACTCATGAACTTCATCCAAAAGGAACTGAGGGTCATTCCTGTACCAATGCTGTCCTAGCAACTGTATAAAAGAAACACCATGCCACTGATCAGATTCAGCTTATTTCAGAAAGCCATTCTAGATTCTTACGCAGAGTATATGTGAAGAAATTGAGGAAAATTCTTTTGACTGGAGTTTAGGAAAGACCCTGCTGTTCAAACCAGACACTTTAGCCTGAGGCCATGGCCTTATTCTATCTGTGAACATATGAGGAGCTAAATCTGCCATGACAACAAGGAGAGGCCCAAAGCATTGACCATAAAATGGCCATTCAGAGCTGAAAAATAACAAAATTGCTGCTATGGCTTGAATACCCTGCAAACTCATGTTGATACGTAGTTGTCACTGGGGCAGTGTGTAGAGGAGGAATGCTTAAGGAGTGTTAGGTTGGATTATGAGCCTCGTAAATACTCTAAGGCCATGATTGAGGGAGTGAGTTGGTCATCTCAAAAAAGAGCTCTGATAGGACAAGTTCAGCCCAACTTTTCTTCCTGTTGGATGTGTCTATTCACAATACGATGCCCTCTGCCATGTTACAATGCAGCAGGAAGGCCCTTGCCGGACACTGGCACCAGGCTCTTAGACTTCCTAGCCACTAAAATTCTAAGAAATAAACCTCTGCTCTTTATAAAGTACCCACTTCAGGGACTCTGGTACAGGAGCAAAAAACAGACTAAAGATACTTGCCAAAACTGAGTAAGTTTACCTTCGAAATTCTATGCAGCAACCCTTTCAATGGAAAAGTCCAGGGTCAAGCACAAATATCTTTTGAGAAAAGGAAAAGTATTCCTGCAAGTATTTTAACATCAAAATACAGATTGATGAGGTAAGAACAAAGGCTGGGCTCAGAACACTCTCATAGGCCAATTCCTCTGCTGTTGGCTAACTCAGCTGTGAAGGTAGTCTACGGGAGAAAAGTCAACATAATTGAGAAAGCTCATGGAGCCAGAAAATGTGCATTCTGATTCAGGCTCTGGCAGAATCTGGCTACGCCATTCACTCTAGCTGTCGGCTCTCCTTGCCGTTCCAGGCCACATTCACCATGTGCCCAACCCTCTGCAGCACTCCATCCTTAAGGCAGGACATGGCTCTCATAGTCCCTACCTTCCAAAGCTGGAGAGATGAGGAAACTTGTTTTTAGTTTCCAGAGTCCACTCAACAAGGCACTATTAAAGCTGCAGGATCATTCCGGCTATAAAGGGGAGAGCCCAGGAATGGGAGGAAAAAGAGAAGCAGCATGGTACCAACCTTACTTGCAGTGTCAGTTGGAACCACGTGGAAGGACATTATAGAACGAACTAGCCTTCACATGGTTTGGGAGAAAAGAGCTGAAGACTTTGATGTAAAGTGGAAAAGACAGTTCATTTGCCTCAGAAATATCAGATGAAAAGACAAAAAGATTGTCAATACTTGACTCATGTCAAAAGGCAAGGTGCACCTCCCCAGCTAATATTGCACTATCTGCAGAATTCATGCAAACATGTTGAAGAGACCTCCTGAGCTACTTCCTCAGATCAGTAACTTTTGGCCACGAAAGAACATTGGGCCCTCCTTGATCATTTCCCAAAGGCTCTCAGAATAGAGCTTTCTTACTGATGTGGCCGGACCCTACCTTGGAGTAGAAGACTCGCAGTGCTGATCTGTTCAGGCACCCTAGTATCAGTTCTGAACACACAAGCAAACACATACAGATTTCCCGTGCTGATCTTCCCTGGGTTCCCCCAAGCTTCACCAGAGTTTAAAGAGCTGCTATTAAATGAGTATGAAATGATTCGAGTTGCATAAAAATGAAACTGTTTTCAATCTTTTGCAGTTGTCCATGGAATGTGAACTCAGCATATTGCTGAATTATTCAACATCTGCCGTATCACTGTAGCTCAGTTTCAAGAATGGAGTGGATGGAAAAGTAAGCCAAGATACAAAAGAGGCACAGGACCTTCTGGAAATGAATATGTGAATCCACAAATTCTCATAAAGTTTCTGACCATGTGTCAAGACTGAGGAATGTTTGCATCTACTTAGCTCTGTGAAAGCACATTCTCTTACAAAACGGCTAAGATCCAAAGTAAGAACTGAAATCAGCGTTGGAAATCTGATATCTAAACTCAGATGGGACCATTGGAAATCTGATATCTAAACTGAGATGGGACCAGATTAAATATATTCAAGAATTCTCACAAAAAAATTTACATTGCTTCTATATATATATGTTTGATCAAAATCATTTGTCAACTAGCAATACACTCATAAATATACAGTTTAGTATTAAGAATACTGGCTACTTTTTATGAACAAAGTATTTTTTTCCTAGGCCTCACCAACCTGTGAATGCAAGTTTTTTCATTTGGTAATGACCGACGTTTTACTGGATGTTTTAGATGCCAGAGAGAGAGTTTATTAAGGTGTGCTCTTGAGATCAATATCTGTTTAAGGGGAAGGGAAAAGAAGGATGATATATTGATAGTAGTTAAGATCTCACCAAAAATATCACCAATCTACACAGAGATTTTTGGAGTCATCCTAAATTAGAGCAAGAAGAACAGAACTTCCTACTTTTGTACCAATCGATCTTCACAGGTTCCCGGAGGGAGATGCAACTGTTGCATCAGACGGTGTATTCTTTAGGTGAGGCAAACTTAGAAGATCACCTTCTGACAGCACTCCAAGCACCTTGGAAATAAAAACCTTCATTTACGACTAGGAATCCTTCTGAGTGGTAGTCCTCCTGAGTGATTGGGAACCTGGACATTGTCAAAGCACGCACTACACTCCAACCCTTGCAGCACTTGGTCCTCCTTCTATTATAGGTTCTGAGAAAAGCTCCTCCAAGATCCCAGTGATCACCTTTAAGCTGTCTCTAGTGGGAACTTAGAAGAAAAAGTTTAGTATGACAAATCATAAATCTTGGTGTTATAGCGTGTTTGGGGGTGGCAACTCATACTGATCGCTCCCTCCTCAGTTATCCACTGAAGATTTCCTTCTCTCTCAACAAGTTATCAGTGGCATTCTTGATGGTAAGACCAGTTGCTCATTCCTGTAGTCTGTTTTATTTCACAATTGGAAAGTTGGGTACCAAGATGTGCCAAAGGAGATCACCTAGCTTTTACACGTATTCTTTCTTTACTTGTAGCCCTTCCTATTCCTAATGATCAGATTCAATCATCCCTTCAAAGATGATGAATCCTATCTTTCCCTATTGGCCCCTTGATGCAAGAAGCACCCATGGGCCAGCCACATGCATTGTTCACTGGGGCTATCGCTGTGTTCCCTGTAATAAGCATTCCTCTCCTAGGCACCATGGCCTCAGAACCCATAGAGCTCAATGTTTTGTGGATTCTTTGAGTAAGCAAATCATTGGAAGTGATGGTTGATAGAACCACTCCCATTTTCACTTCTTAGTTCCCAAACTTATGTCTTCTACCTATCGTGAGTAAAGTATCATATAAAGGTTTTTGACGTAAGACATATACTTCCTTCTAGACAATGTGCATCATCCTCACAAAGAATCACCCTTAAGTTGGCCTATTATTTAAGCTTCCAACATATTGTGTCACTGCCGTTTCTGGCTGGCAGCTACTGGATAGTAGAGCATGTGGTAGAATCAGTAGAGTCCGTGGTCATGTTCCCATTCCAACATCTCCTTTGCTGAAAAATTGGTTCCTTGCCCTGATATGATAGTATATGATCCCATGAAAGTGGAATTAGTACTACAGAAGTTCCCAGATAATGGTGATAGCCAATCTGCTGAGAACAGGAAATGTTAAGCCATACCTCAAATATGTATGTGTAAATTGAGGTTAAAATGAACTGGAAGATGTCTGATGCAGTATGGTTGCCAGAATATCTGATTTGTGCCCTTGAGGGATGGTGATATAGGGCAGACGCAGTGTCAGTCTCTATTACCAGAATGTTAGACATTTGGCAATATCGATAGGCTTGAAAGTTTGGTGACAGGCCATGCCATTGGGCCTGTGCACAATCTATACCCCTGCTACTGTAGCTATTCTGTTCCAAGGCTGTTGAGCCAACACGGGCAGATGACATGTGCTGTCTGCCATAGTCAGTCACTTGAATATTTGCACACTTAGCGCCCCTCTCCTGTGGTTGTTAGCACGCGATAGCAGGATGCCCACACTCTCCACCCATCTTCATAAGTCCATCCATGTCTCTCCTCCAGAGTTCCTTGCAGCCATCTGTCAATCTTCCTTCTTCTAGGTTCTTGGCCTATCCACTCAAACCATTTGCTGCTGCTAATGGGTCTGCACATGTTACACCCCCAGCCTACTTTTCTTCTAACACGACGTAGATGGGAAGGGCCGTCTGAAGCTTTCCCTCCCGCTGTCTTTCAAGATCACCCTCAAATGGCTCTGTGGTATAGTCACCTTGCATTTGTAGTGAGTACCTATCCATCCTCCAAGCAAGCTTGAGTGCCTTCTTTTACAAATAGCTGGTCATAAAAGATCTTCTGTGTAGCCATAGATAGAAGCCAAGGAAAAGGTGCTTGTGCAGTTATAATGGAGAACAGGAAGATTTTGTGCAGGTTGATTGTGGCTTTCGGCTTGTGTGATAATAATACCAGATATTTCAGTCTGGTCTTACACTGGATCATTCCATGCATGGCCTATCCCATGGTATCCATGGTGGTGTGACAGAATTCAGCTCATGATGGGCCTCCTTGACTGTACGGTCCCTTGATCTCCCAATGACTGTATGCAAGGTCCGTTGATCTCCCAAGGTAGGCACTTTGTCTCTAATCGCATGCTGAAGCTATTATCCGAGTTCATAGAATTCTCTGCTGTAAATAGTATAAATTGCTCCAGAATCTTAGGTACTTGCATTTCGATTTTCCATGTGAGTCTACAGAATTTCCAAGTGGCATCTGTACCATTTACTTTCCTGTCACTAGAACAGAGTGTCTGACACTTGCAAATTAAAGATTTTTAAGAGATCTAGCTTGATCACAATTTCAGAAGGTTCAGTCAGTTGTTAACTGGCTTCACAGGCAGAAACAGCATGGTGGAAGGCACGGCAAAGAAAAACTGTTCAGTATATGGCATCCAAGAAAGACAGAATGAGAAAGAGCCAGAACAGAGAGATATATGCTCCGCTCCAAGGGCATGTCCCCAGGGAGCTGCTTCTTCCACCTGGACCCTGACTTCTAACAGCACATTCAACTAAGAACTCTCCAATGGATCGGCCCACTGGTAAGTGCACCAGCCCCACAATGCAGACACCTTCTGAAATCCTGATCTCTGAATGTGTGCGATTTCTGAGAACATTTCTGGGGAATCTTCTAGATCTAAACTATAAAAGGGTCTTTTCTCACCACTGGTACCTCCAATACCAGAAAGTCTGCAAACCCATAGGGTCCAAATGGCAAAGCTGTTTGCACTGTAGACTAGACCAGACACAAAGTCTTCTCTTTTCCTGGTGTACTTTCAAAGTCATTAACCTTTGAACAATAGCCGGGTTGAACCAGTATTCACAGAACCTAAAAGTACTCAGAAAATTTTGAGCTTCCATGTTTGTACTGAGAGGTACAAGATGCCAATATTTGATTTTTGTTTTGGATCTGATGTCCTGGCAGTGGTGCTTCCACTGGTCCCTAGAAGAAGGCATGGCCCAGAAAAGAAAATTTCCTTCACCTGAGGCCGAAGAGGACTGAAAGCTGGAGGTACTCATGCAACAGCCTTCCCAGCACCTCAAAGGATAAATTATTTCCTTGTGGAAGCTTTGTATGATCAAACACACTGACTCTTGATTCTCTCTACTAATGTGGCTCTCTCCTCTTTGAAGGATTTTGCCTTTTTCTTTCCAATTACTTGTAGGTACCTTCAGGGGAGGGCATGGCTGATCTCTTTGCTGTCCCTTGCAGTTCCTCCCTACGCTCACTTATCGATGTCACCCAGCTAGGGGACTGCTTTCTGGAGAAGGGAAGCCACCCACATGGTGCCCCACAGTTTCCAGCAGTTTCACAGCAAACCCCAGAGCAGCCCCTCATCTCAACCCTGATCCCTGCCACCTTCATAGATTAGGAAGGTGCCACCCTCCTCATGGCCCAGGGAGGCCTGAGGTAGGTCTAAGCTGCCCCTCAGCCCAGCTCTCCACAGGCACACCTGGACAGTGACACGTCCCTTATCTGCTCTCGAAGCAGCCTTCTTAGGCCTGCTTCCTCTTCTGCAGCGTGTTATCAATTTAAGCTTTAGCTGGGATTTTCAAATTACTGTTTTGGACTAATCTTCTATCACTCCACTTGAAACTGATATTATTGCGAATAGTGTGTCCATAATTATCCTTCAAAACATCATGAGCTCCCCACATATGCCTAATTCTGATCATGCAGCTCATGTTGACATAAGCCAAAGTCCAGGCTACTTTTTATTATAATGTCGCTTCCACATTTCTTGCCTACTCTATAATATAAAAGAGTCATAAATTCCCAGGTAGATATGAATCCAGAAGATTTCTTAGGATTAAAGAAATTTAATTAATGATCTCCAGAAGAAAATAATGAAGGTTTTTTCTACACTATCATAGCACTATCATAATTGTCTAATTATTTTTAAAAGCTGCGTCACATGGTAAAAGTACTATATACACCTCTGGGACAAATGAGGTAGTTGATTTTTTTAGAGGCCCACTCACTTACATGTCATTAAAATTTTTCTAAAGACCTACTCACATCAATCATTGCTTATTTATATACTTCAGATCCATAAATAGAGCAGGATAGAGTGAGCAAATAACCTAGGAGGAAGTTAAAAATATAGCTGGAAAAAATAAAGCAGAGCCAAGCAAAGCTAGTGCACAATAGCGCGGGGCCAAATTCCCGACCAGTTGTCATATCTGAATTGCAAATTCCACTCTTGGTCTTACTGTGACAGAGGCAAAGATACTAATTCACCTCATTCACTAAAACCTACGGGATCCAAAGCAAAGAGAAGTTGTCTCCACGCTGCAGAAGAGCCAGTGTGCTTGGTCATGCAAAATTTCCGCCAGGAAACACCACTGTCACTTGGTGTTGAGTGACCCCTACAGATCCAGCTGCTGGGGAAATGGAGCCTACTGGAAGATGCTTAGGTCACTGGAGGTGTGTCCTCAAAAGAAATTGTAGGATTCTGGTCTTTCCCTCTTCTTCTCTTTCAGTCCTTGGCCATGAGGTGAATGGTTTTGCTCACCACATGCTCACACCATGATGTCTTTTATCATGGGTCTAAAAGCCATGTGCTTACCTGGTTATGGAATAGAATCTCCAAAATCACAAGCTAAAAAAACCATTCTTTTCCCTCTTTTTTCTCTATAAGTTAATTACTTCAGGTACTTCAGATACTTTGTTACAGGGACAGAAAGTTACAGAAAACTGGTGCACATACCCCGTAAACTCTTTCATATAGTTAACTAAATGGAGAGACATACAATGAAAAGAAGGATGAAATTTTTGTATTTAGAAAATAAAGATGAGAAGATATGAAGATAGTTTGGACACCGTAACTCCACTGAGTTAAAAAATAAATAGTCAGGGGCACAGCTACGTGGTCAGAGCACCTGCCTATCAAGTGAAAGGCTTTGAGTTCAATTCCCCAGCACCACATAAAGCAGGTGGGGTGGTGCAAGCCTGTAATCCCAGCACTCGGGAACTTGGGGCAGGAGGACTGCCATGAGTTCAAGGCCAGCCTGGGCTCCATGGTGAGTTCAGGACCAGCCTTAATGATCCTCTACCCCGCCCCCAGGCCAAGTGGCAGACGGTAAAACAAAAGCTTGAGTACAACCGTTCCTTGGGAAGTGTGATCCAGCAAGAGACAAGAAAGATGAAAAACAGAAGGATGGAAAGCGAAAACGAAGGTGAGTCAGGAACTTGGCCACAGCTCCCGGCTTCTTCTGGATGGTTGGAGCCCTGTATAAAAGAGCTTTCAAGTCTGGCTGGGAAGAGAGGAAAGTACCCATAAGCACCTAGGCTCAACTGTTCAGAGACTGGCTCACACTGCTGGGATGGGCAAAGCCTGGGTCCCATGGGACTCAGAAGTTCCCAAGAAGACTCTGGAACTCCAGGAGAGGTGTGAGACACAGGCGAGAGACAAGGCCCTGGCAAGCTGCTCCCAAAGAGCCTGGCCAAAGGCTTGGTGTAAGGGACAAAGGAGACCCAGAGCCACAGAAATGGTCACACTTTGGCTGGAAAACTAGTCGTTGGTTTAAAAGGATCTTTTGAGAATCCTTCAGATTCCATAAATTGCTGATGTTCAGTAACTACCACCTTCTTGAAGAGTTAAACAGAGTCCGAATACTTGGGCCAAGCCCTTTCCTAGACATAGTGTGTCCACGAACATTTGAAAAGTAGGTTATTTGTTTCATGTGTCAAAATATGAGTCAAAGATCACCTCCGAGAACACATTTACTTCAAATATCTCATTGTGCAAACTCTGCCCAAGTTTAAGTCCTACTCAGGAAATAAGGAGTTGCAGGTATCAAACTGTTCATTGTACACACATGGGTGAGAAACCATTTTCATGCGCCGCGCACAGAACTGTTGGCTTTCCAGAAACACACTCTCAGGTAGAACAGTTGAAGAGCTGTTTTTAAACGCTGTGACTTTTCAAATTGTGCTTTAACAAAGCTATTGAAAATTTTTCTTTCTGAGGCACCCAGAACAGAATCTCTGATCATGAATTAAGCTACAACAACAGGGTAAGATCCTACTTATTCTTTCGCAGCAAGCAGATTCCTGTTGCTTACAATAATATGGTCCTTCATATAACAAACCCATTACTGAGGAGATTATTAATGGCTACTAAATCAGTCATCGGAAAATGGATTGAAAGCACTTTTCTGAATTTTGTTCTGTTCTCTCACAGAGAGTAAAGTATAATGAAATGACAGCCTAAATTTGAAGGAAGAAAATGCTGCTTAAAAAGTAGAACTCTTCGGAGGGGAACAACAACAGTGATGGCCCAGAATGCTTTGTGGGAACTCACGAGCAGCGAGCAGACAGTGTTCCTCGAGCTACTTAACTAGATGCATTAGCTTTATTAGAGATTGAATATTCAATTGTTAGCATTTAAATGAAATTTGCATTTATGAAAGTTCTAAACAGACACAAGAGTTTTTAAAAATCTTAACTCTATTAAGTCATGGGCTATTCTCTCTATTCAAACATAAAATAGTTGAGGTCCAGAGATGGTAAGAGACTCCAAAATCATAAAGCTAAAAATGGTACAGCCGGATTCAGGCAACACAGTGTAGCGTCACCCTGTGTAGGCCTTTCCTCATTCTTTGGTTTGCTTTACCACGTCTACCTTCAGTCCAAATATAGTAAATAAGAAATTCCAGAAACAAGCACTCAGTCACACTTATTGCAGAAAAATGTTAAAATTGTCCTATTTCATCAAATTATCGATAACGTCTTAATTGCATCTACTTTGCAAGCTGGAGATAAGTTTGTGTAAGTGAGAACACAGTGTCACGTTTTTTATTCCTTGACGATAAGGGAGGGCTATTGTGCCAGCAGCGCCTCTGAAATCCGCATCCTCTATGTTAAACAGCAAAATAAATCTGTCACACAGTGTAACCAAGACACCAGGGGGGAGGAGCCATGGCAAGTTAGTCTAGTCCAGCTATCTCTTCCCGGCTTCCTCCACGCTGCAGGAGTAGGAGCCTTGGGGCAGCGACATCGCCATGCAGCGTCGCCCAGGTGCTCAGCAGCACAACGTGCAGACCTCCTGCGCCAACACAAGCAGTCGGGGCTGGGTCACCATGCATGCGATCTGAGCACTTTGTGAGCTCTGTAGAATCTAGAGCTAAAAACCCAGTTTGTCAGGGCATCCATTTTTTGAGGAGCCAGACGCCTGCTCACTCCTCAGGAGACAATTTCTAAATCACTGGACTGCAGATATCATAAAAGAATACATTTGAAACCAGGTCTACCCACCCCAGGCTGTCCCCACTGGTACCCAGGGTGGAGCAGGCACAGTGTGGCCTCACTTAGAAAACACATGGATAGGTTTTTCCATGAACTGAAGAAAAATTATCAACAGTTCGACAAATATTAGGGACTAAAATGAGCGAATGGGCTCTGTACTGGGATGACGCGACAACATCCCCCATCAGAAGGCAGGGAGCGCCTCTCAATAGAAGGGCAGAGATAGGGATGGCCACCAGGAAGACCTCACCTGGCAGAGGCGCCAGGGAGCACGTTTCACCTGAGCCCTGAAATTGGGCAGGAGACAAAGGATGTGGGTATATTATTGGGTGGGTGGGAAAGGGGGAATCATGCAGAGATACCTGGGAGGCCAAAGCCCTTCTAGGGATCCCCGCTGCCCCTCCCTCCCTCCAGACAGCAGGGCTGGAGACTCCTCTTGTCACCAGTCACTCAGGAGCCTCTGCCGCTGCTGACTTAGGACCAGCTCCTCCAGCCTGGAGAGGAGTTTGCCAAGGCTGGAAGCTTGAGGGCACTCAGCAAAAACGATTGTGAAAGTGGGTGTGGTGGTACAGGTTTGTAATTTCAGCAGTCTGGGAGGCTGAGGCAGGAGGATCATGGATGCAAGCCCAGCCTGGCGGGGGTGGATGGAGAAGTAGATCAGTCTGAAAAACCTAGGTTCAATCCCCAGTACCACACCCACCCACCCACGCTCGCGCGCTCGCGCGCGCGCGCGCGCGCACACACACACACACACACACACACACACACACACACACACACTTTTGTGAAGGGAGGAAGAAGGACAACATAATTAATACTCAGCCAAAGGTTGGTCTTCAGTCACACAGAAAAAGAGAACAATTGTACCCGGTGATCGCAAGCGCCACCCTCTCCCTCCATGAGTTAATTCAGTATCCAAGCACTTTTGTTAGATGCGGGTAGACACACGGACAGCTACAATACAGCATCTGTTTTCTCTCTTCCTTCCTTCCTTCCTTCCTTCCTTCCTTCCTTCCTTCCTTCCTTCCTTTCTTCCTTCAGTCCCTCCCTCCTTCCTTTCTTCCTTCCAGGTTTCCCCCTGCTCCGTGGTCCTGGCTGGCCTACATGGCCTGGCCATCCTCCCGCCCCAGCCTAGCTCCAGGGCCCCGTGATTACAGACTGGGATCGTAGGCATGCGCCTACAGGCCCAGCTGTTCTGAGGCGCTGGGGAGCCCACCAGGGCCTCTCGCTGAGGCTCTAATCAGTGAGCTACTCAGTCCACCTGCAGCGTCTGTCCCCAGGAGCCTGCAGTGACGGGGTGCAAACTCAACACAAGCGCAATTCTTTCACCCTTTGCCCAAATATGAACAGGATGAATGTGATGTCAACTGTCCGGACAGAATTCCGCGCTTGCCCACGGACGTCTAGTTCAGAACGACCCGCCCAGGGCCCGCGGGAGGCAGCGCCCAGCTGGCACCGAGGCCCCAGCGGCGAGCTGCTCTCCTGCCGGTTCGCTGGCGCCTGGCGGGCGGCGGAGAGCGCGAGCTGCGCGCACGCAGGGCCTTTGCTCGGCCACATCGGCCAGCGTGGGCCGCGCTGCCTGCGCTCTGAGGACGGGGCGGGTCTCAGCGCCCCAGGCGCCCAGGGGCTGGCGCGTCCTCCCCGCCCACGCGCCCCCCTTCCCGGGGCCACGTCACCAGGACACGTGAGCGGCGAGGCCTGGCGCCCCACCCCCGGGCGCAGCTGCCCCCGCGGCCCTGGGGAGCCTCGGCCCCTCCCGACGCCCTCCCCGGAGACCGGGACAGCCCCGAGCAGCAGGGCTCTGGTGAAAGTCGAACCGGTGTTCTAAATTAAGGGGAGCAGATGTCCCTGTTTTCGCTCGGGAGGCCCGGGCGGCCTGCTGTTCAGACAGAAACCGCCGCGCGCTGACCTTCCGGGGCTGCTGTCAATCTCGGCGTGCAGATGGCCAGCCGGAGCCCGGCCCGCGCCTCTGCCTTGGAAATGTGGCAGCCGGGAGATCCGGGCGGCCGGCGGGGGCGGAGGCGGCGGCCGGGAGAGAAAGGCCGGCTGGGCGCACAATGGAGCCCCCGCCGAGGCCCCTCGGCGGACAATGCGGTCCCCCGGGACGGCGGAGGGCCGCGCCGCGCTCCAGCTGCCCCTGCAGAACGAGGCCGTGCAAATGCGCCCACTTGATTCCAAATCCTCTTAGGCGCCCTCCGCGCGAGCCGGGACAGGGTGGCCCCACAGGCGGAGCGGCCGCGGCCCGGCAGGCCTGGGAACCGGGCTCAGGGACAAAGGCTGCCCCGCGCGCTCAGATGAGTCCCTGCAGGTCCCCGGCCCGGCCGCCGGCAGCACGTAGCCCGAGAAAGAAACCCACCCATCGCGTGCAGCGAGCACCCCCCTAGCTGGCCCCTCAAGCGACCTGGCGGGGGCGTCACCCCTGCAGGGCATCTTCCCGGTAAGGGCACAGACACCCCAGCCGAGCTGCGCAGCCATCAGTCACCCAGGTACTGACACTGCTTTCCTGTGTCCTTTCTCGCCCGGCGTCTGTGGTCAGTGGCATGCAATTCCTGGGAACTCCCACCTAAATACCGGCTACCTGTTTATGCTTTCAGCCGCTTTCATGTGTGGCCGTTAAAAGCGGTTGCCCGAGTCTGTACGAAGGGGAGCAGAAGAAAGAGCCCACGAACGCTCAGGGCAAAGGTCCAGGCTGGTTTTCTACCCCCTATGTCAAAATCACAGGGGAGGAAGAAGTTGAAATTAAAATGTAACTTAATGCCTGAGATCTGGGTTCAGTTTCCCTTGGTCCCTGTGTGGGCACGAACCTACAAAATCCAGTAAGATACAGTAAAGTATGACTGCTTTCATTTCTGGCCGTTAAGGCCTCCCCCCTCTCCCCCCTTTAATGTGGCATGACATTCTTTTGTTATAGAAGGTCAGAGTTCACACGTTTGCGCAACCTGTGCTGTCCCGTGTGTGCCCTACCTCCTTTCCTGGTTATTCCTTATTAAGTTCTGCTGCAAAACGTTGCGTTTAGGTAGCTTCCTGATTGCGGCCTCCCTGATCTGAAAAGGAAAAGAAAAAAAATTTTTTTTAAGCCTAAAGGTCATCTCATCTCTTCCAGGCCTTCTCTGGTACACAATTTCCTGTAGTTTCCAGGGAGTGGACAGCTGTTCTCTTAGAGAATTCCTCTAGAGATAGGAACCTTCTTACCTCCAAAAAAAGCATCATTCCTTGACCATCTTGTTTTTTTTAAATAAAGGTTTACTATATATAAAACAGGAATCTGTCTCCACTTACAGCGTCATGCAGAATAAATTTAATTTCTCTGCTACATGACATTACCCTTCAAATATTTGGAGACAGCTCTCACGTCCCCTCAGTGTCATTTCCCTGCTAAACATCTGCAGATCTTCAGCAGTTTGTCCCCCAGATCCGAGTCTCCCACACCACCCCTGAGTTATCCAGAGATGCTCCAGTTAGTATGAGTCTCTTTGAAACTGAAGAGGGTAATTCAATTCATGCTAAAACTCAGCTTTAAAGGCAATACAGGAAGAACATGGCTTGGAACCAAAAGGTGGGACCGGCCAGGTCACGTTGAAGTTATTCAGACAGAGCTAAATTTTGCCTTACTGTAGCCTTCCTCCACTCTGAGTCAGGAAAGACAGACCCAGTTTTGAAGTATAGAAAGAGGGGAAAGGCCCTACTATGCGCCGGCCTTTCCTACTCTTGTATTATATCCTCTCAAAGCCCCTCTGAGTAGCTGCGATGGCTATTGCCCCTTTAGAGACGCAGAGGTCCAGTGATGCGGGCACTCACTCTGGGCAGAGCGAGGTCTCTAACCTGTTCTGTGTTCTGCCATTAAGTCCCCTGCCAAAACAGACCCTGAACTTATTTTTAGCTGATCCTACAACATCCAGCTTTTACTCAAGGCCAGTTTACATATATCATGTTTATATAGCGACAAGGACTTTTGAAATATGAGTTAAGAACTTTAGAAAGGGGGAAAAAGCGTTCCTTTTTGGAAGCAAATGAAACAGAAATTCCCAGTGAAAGCCAAAAGTCATCCTGAACATGCTTTTACTCCAATGGCATTACTTAACGGCAAAGTGTTAGATTACCCTTGAATTTCCTGCCTGAGCTAAGGGTAGGCCAGGCCCTTGTTGCTATTTGAATTTTTCCACGTTTCCCAGCTATATCACCAGCAACGCCACCCTCTGCTCGCGCCTGCTCCCGATACGTCAGCTCGACGTGAGGGAAGAATGTTTCCCGGGCATGCACCGTCATCTTTTTCCCAGTGTTGCTAAGCCTGCCACAACAAAAACTAAAACCACAAAAAGAAGATTTAGATCGCTCTCTGGATTGCCTTGCTGATATTTTACAGTGTGGGGAGGGTTGGACATCAAACACTTGCAACTGTCACTTTCACATTCCTTTCCAGAGTAAAAGAAGCATTGGCATGTACCTCTGCTAAATTATTTTCTGCCCCAAAAGTTGGAAACACTCTCGTTCCGTTAAAACATTGCACCGAGCCACACTGAATTCATGGAGTTGATTCCGAGAGAGCCTCTTACTTTGTACAGTGGGCTGTCATGTGCTCATACCTGGCCAGGTAGACTCTCCACCTGAGCAGGGGTATTACTAAAGCATGGCATTTTCTTTAATTTGTCTCTTGTGGAAACCAGTGACTGAGGGACCTTACAACCCGGTGTAGATACTCTTTAAAAGTCACTATGACATCGATTGATTTATTTTCTGCATAAAGGTTACCCCAACCAAATGCTTTACTGCTTTTCCATCTGTTTACTGTCTACTGTCTTCCTTACTTGGTCACGAGACAAGTAATCTTATCTCTGTTGCTTAAAATATGGCTCACAGTAGGTCCTCAGGAAAGGATTTGGGGTGGATGGACACATTACTTGCTCATGTCGGCTTTGCTTTTATATCTTAAATATTGGGACTAGTCAGATTACAGAGAAGGAGAAATGGGTAGCCAGTGTTTAATGGGGACAGAAGTTCAGTTGGGCGATGATAAAAAAGAATTTTAGAAATGAGTCGTGATGATGGTCATACAATATGGAGAGTCTCCTGGTGCCGCTGAACTACGCTCTTAAAAATGCTTACCATGTCACGTGTCTCATATCCTGAGTATGTAAAATTGAAGCTGTGCTAACTTTTAAAGCAATATATCTGAGGTATAATTATATAAAAGTATATGTGTATATGGATATGTAAAAATTATTTTAAAGAAATAAATGCTAAAATAAAAATCATTTATATGCCTATAAAGTTATTAAAATGGTTCGTTTTATAGTAACATTCAAAATTTCATTACAATAAAAATAATAAGGACAAGCATGCACATTTTAAGTTTGGTATTCCCAGAGTTCCCTCCTGAAGTGTTGTGCTCGTTCATAGTCCCACGTCTGTGTATGAAAATAACTAATTTCCAACCCATTAGCTGCATTTGAAGGAAAACACGCCCACACTTACCACAGTCATTGTTTTATCTGGTTGTTGTACGTATTGCTGATGTTGGATGTCTTTTCCCATGTTTCACATTTTTTCAAACAGCATATATATCTCCTTTTTAATATTTATTGAGCTATTTGGTTTTTTTTCATTGATTTGTGGTCATTCTGTTAAAGATATCAACTTCTGGTCTCTCCTATCATTTGCAAATAATTTTTTAGAGGAGGGTAGAAGAAGAGTGAGGTAAGCACTACAGGTATAGGAACACTGCAGACTGTGGGCCAACAGACGATGATAGCCTGGTGGCCTGCTCCTATGATGTCATTCAGTGCCCACTTCTTCATATAATGAGAATTTATATATTAAATGTGCCATGCTGCATACTGAGAATCACAGGTGGGCAAGACATCATGTTTCTTCGCCTCAAGGAACTTCCAGTCCGGTAGGTGAGATGGACAAATACTACAAAACTAAAGGATAAAAATGACCTGTGCTGGCAAGTGGTGTCCAGGTAGCAGATGATACTGAGGTCAAGACTAAGGGACCCTCATGGAGGCCAGCTTTAGATCTGTTGTCAGGGTTGAGCGACCACCTTGCAGTGTGAACGTTTTCTTTCCATCCCACAAATATTTGTAGAGATTTCTACGTTTCTCATGACAGAAGAAAAACAAAAAACACAAGGTAGTGAGCTAGAGAAACTTCAGGAGAGCAGCATCACCACTGCCAGTCATATTCCCTCTGCTTTTGCCCTCTGACACTTTTTACTTGATTGCTTTTAGGCCTGGATTAATTTTCCCTGGCCTGAGGCCCATCCTAATTTGCACGGCCATTCTACTTACAGGTCAGAGTCACGAAGACAGCAGGCCAGACTGAATTCACAAACCAACTCACATCCATCAAGAGGCCCAGATCTCAATATACTCACTGTAAAAGAATGGAGGATAATGAAAAATCCTACCATGACCTCAAATCGTGACTCACCAGGGCTGCCCTGTGGTCAAGCTTGTGGGCACACCACTCTATCATCCTTATGTTCGACTCGTCACACACTTGGAGATTCCGTGTGGGCTTCAGACGTGTAATTATGGTTCTCATATTTCCAGTTCCTGAATTCAGACTCTGATTATATAATTAATTCTGAGTTAAGTATTCACATCCAAGATGTTAATACACATCCTTGTTTTCTTTGGTAATGCCAAATAGTGCCGTGTGGTGTTGTCACATTTAATTGTTATTCTCAATGAGTAGCTGTTAGAACTGCTTACATATAGACTTGAAATCCAATATGGAAAAGTATGTTCTTTCAGTCTGTCTGGAAGATTCATTTCTTATATTCATTCAGCAGACAAAGTGTTTGTCCATTTGTTCATTAATATTAATTAATTCATTTATTCATTGAATAGACCAGTATTTACCTTAGGCCTATTATGTATGAGGAACTGTGCTAAGTATGAGGGAAAGATATACTCTCTGACGTCAAAATTCACACAACCTGAATAGTGCCACCTCAGGGCAGGGAGCAACAGGTAGTTAGATACATTCAAACCGTCTGGGTAACATTTTGAAGACGTATATGCCTGCCCATCTCACCTTAAACTTGTCTGAGGTGAGGTTTTGGTATGAAGATCTTAAGAAAGAGGTAATTCTGATTACACACTTGGGCTACAGAAAACTGATCTAATAATCGTCCCAGATCTCCGTAGAACTCAGTTCCTTTCTGTGGGGCATGAGAGCAGTCAGCACCTCTTTAGCCAAGCTTTGACCAGCAATAATTCTGGACTAATGACAAGTTTCTCTTCCTGAGGGGCTGTTCCCTGTCTGACCTGCTCTGGCCATCTGTTCCCATGACAACACTGGATGGGTCCATCTCACTTCTTCCTGAGCTATCTTGAACCCCTTTCTCTATGCCGAACTTACCTAGTTACCTGTCCTCCAATCAGAGCTCGTTCCTTCAGTGCGGTCTCTAAAAGCCTGCTGTCTGCTATTGGCTCTGTATTTTTCCCTCAGGCCTGTCTGATTCCCTTTCCTCATCGTGAGAAAACCCAGGATGACTCCTGGGAATCTGAGCTAAACTCACTACCTTCCTGTGGGCTGGGTGTGTGAGAAACTGACAAAGTGGTCAAAAATGTAGGTCTTAGAGGGAAGTGTCAAGTCTATGAAGGTAGAGATGGATAAGAGGTCTCTGCTACTCAAAGAGGTTATACATAAGGAGAACTCTCCAAGGTGCCCCAGAAGGAAATTGTCCATTGTCGGAGAAGGCAACAATTAGAAAGTAAAAGGTGAGGAGGTTCCTTTAGTCAAATGCCCCTTGGAGGCAGAGGGGTACCACAGGGCAGTTAAAGGTCTGGCCAGAGAAGACAGCGTCCTGCCTGCCATGCCACTGCAACTTGGTCTCCAGTCAAGCTGCTCCCTAAGCTGCCTTCCTCCTCCAGGGCCTGGTCCAGATCTGGCCTGCTGGCCTGCTGGGCCTTGTTCAAGAGTGTGGATGACTCAGCTCTGGTGAGCTGTGCAGATGTCCACAGTAACATCACCAATATACCACTTTTGAGTGGAGGTTTTCTTCACTTGAAACTATTTTTGCCAGCTTGTGAATTCCAGTTCTCCATTTAAATTTCTGTTAAATCTGATTAGTCCAGATATATTACTCTGCTTGAATAGGATTGATATTGTTGAGGAGTCAGAGAAGATACTTTCAATATTTTTTACTTTTACATGGGCAGTACTTGGCCCTTTCCACTGAGATTTAGGTCCCATAAGACACTTGAGTTGTTAAACAAAGTTGATTCATAAAGGCTTACTGAAACTGACCAGCATCATTAGTACAAACACAACCAAGATTATGCATTATCTGTATTTTTCCTAATTGTGTCTGTTGATTTTTCCTTGACCCTTAATTTTTTTGTGTGTCATTTTTCTTGCATATCATTCTTGCTTCTCCATTCAGTTTTCTCGAGCTCTTGTTACGTGAATCACCTGTGGTGCTTGCCACGTACGGCCCGGGCCAGGCCTACTTGTGATCCCTGTCGTGTCTTGCATTTGCCTCATATACATACTCTCTGCTACGTCTGTAGTACAAAGATGACTGAGGCCTGCTTCCTGGTCATCATCTTTTCCCAGTCTGGTGAGGCTGGCAGCAGTGCAATCAATTGTTTCAAGCTAATAAAAGCTATGATGGTACTTGAGTTTGGTCGTGAAGGATATGAAAGAGGTAAATGAGGGTAGACCTACAGAAGCGACAGGGACCAAGCCCTGGAGTCAAGTGAGAGGGGTGGTCTGGAGGCCATGACTTCCTGATAGGAGTTCATGGTGGGAAGGAGACGGGCAGAGACAGCTCTACCCAGGCCTGGTCTGTGGGCTCTGGGATTGCCTGCTGCAGATACTGGTTACTGAGCATGAAATTCCAGCCATCTGGACTATTCCACGGGCTGGATTGCCGGGTCATATGTCCTCAGCCACAGGTTGCTGCTAAGGTAGGAGGGAGAATTCAGACTTTTACTCTTTGTGGGTGAATAGGGAGCTGTCAAAGAGTGTTTCTTTCTCTTCCTTTTGATGTCAAAGCAAAGCACATATAACTGCTTTTTGGATCAGCTCAGGTGTGCAGCAGCCTTAGCAACACATGGCTTTCCTCCCTGTCTTGGACTGGCCTCCCCAGAGGCAAAGAACTGAGCCCTGGGAGAGGCCCGCAGCACCAGTCTAAATATAGGTAAGCAAAGAAGCACAGACACAGGGATAAATGCGCCTACCAGGCCCCAGGCAAGGCAGCTGTATCGAGTTCATGCTTCCTTCGGGCCAAGCCACAGGGTCGTGAGAGACTTCCCATCTTGGCCTGTTGAGCTGGGAAAGGAGAGGAGGAAGGGGGAGGCAGGATGTGGTGGACGGGCTATGTGCTGCCCGGAGGGCCAGAGGCCTGGAGAAAACCTCCTACAGACTTTGTGAACAGTGCTAGCCAGCTAAGTGTGCATGTGCTCACACACACACACACACACACACACACACACACACACACACACACACACACACACACACCACACTCAGAAAGCCCTAGACACCCCTTGATTTAATCTGCTTCTCCTTCAATGGAACCCAGGATCAGAAATAGTTCTCAGATGGGGTGGCCAGCCATGCTGGACACAGTGTTTCCAGGGTTTGCTGAATATACAAAGTCACCCAAAGACCACGAAAACCACAATATTGGCTCTGATAAAGCTACGTGAGCTTCAGATTTAAGTTCAGGAACGATCAAACACAACTTAGCAAGCAGAGACTTACTGGCGACGACCTGCAAGTGTCCCAGGAGAGCCAGGCTCTGCGACTGACACACCGGTCCCTCTTCTAATCCTTTTGGGCTAGTGTCTGATATCTCTTTCTTGTTCCATTCTGACAGTTTGGCTGGTCCACTGAAGGTGAGGACAGTTTTGTTTTAGAGCACAAGAAGTGGCAATTATAGAAAGTTTCAGTCTCAATTCAGTTGGTTTTAGAAGAGAAGAAACTTTTTCTCTGTGTCACACCTTTCTAGAAGTTCATGGAAAGTTATTTCTAGGAGGAAACGACAGCACAGTCACCTTGGATCTCCCAGGAACAGTGCTGGGGGCTTCCACTCTCAGGGTAGATGAGCTGTTTTCCCGGTATCTTTCATGTGAGAAGCTTTGAGCACATTTCTGGTGAGTCACACTGAGGGGGATGACCCGTGCTTTAGAGTCTGACAAGGACACTTACCAAAATACCCGATGCAGCCACAGTCAACATTTGGGGAGTCACATATTTAAAAATATTGAAATGCTCAACGCTTCTAATTCCTCATGCAACTTAGAGTGAAAGACCTTCTAGAATAAGTTGTTGTTTCACTCTTTTCTGACCCTGAGAAGAGTCTATCTTTAAAATACGTTTTTCTTTATAGAAGGGGATAGAAGGGAGTTGCTGTTTCCTGAGTGTCTGTTGCAACAGTGGTCAGGAACAGCCAATGAAGTGGAATTCCCAGCCGGGTTCCCCCACTAGACTAACACAGGAAGCCTGGCAGTGGGATAAAGCCACACTGCCTGGGTGTTCATCCTAGTTCTGTCACCTATATGCAACGTGACTTGGGGAAAATTGTTTGCATTTCTTTGCAACCCAGTTTCTTTTCCAAAGTGGGGAGGCTGGATTACCTGTCTTCTGAGTTCATGTGGACTTAATGAGCTAACGCGCAGGCTCCTGGCACAATGCCTGGCAGAGTCAGTAGTTAGCAGACACTAACTCCTTCGATTGCTGTTGTCACTTACAACTAACAGATCTGAAAATCCTGCACGTTAATTAAGCGCTTTGATTCATTTGCAGAGATTGATCTAGCCTTCTACCGACTGGATGGAAAGGGTAACTTCTTTTGATGCACTTTTTTTTTTTTTTTAGAGGGGGAAAAGGGACAAAGTGTGGCTCGTATAACAGATGAATAGTCCTCTTCTGGGTAACACAGAAACACATTCCTAGGAGAGTGTCTGGGCTCTGCATTCAGGAAATCAGAGCTCCAAAGTAGAAAAGCACTTTGCTCCCAAAGGCCATTTCCTCCCCCTTTGAGTCCAGCTACTTAGTCCTTCTCCTTTTTAATTCAAGGAGTTTTTTTTTTTTTTTTTGCACTTACTTGATTTAGTTCTGAAGACCCGAAGTGCTATGGAATAAATTTGCTTACGGTGATGGATGGACATTTTGACAACCCAAAGCTTTGCTTCTAAAGCATTTTTATTACCACTCGGTATCACCAACCGGTGACATAGCACAGGACATCCACCCACAAGGTGTAGGTTCCTCTCAGGTTGCAGAGAGATTAGTTGGCCTATTTAAAACTGCCCGGCAAGGGTGGCTGGTGAATTGAGATGCCATTAGGCCAGACTCTCACACCGAAGTCATATGAAAGAGTTGGCCATCTTTTGCCCATATGTCTTTAATTGAAAACAGGCTGTCAGAACTTCTGACTCCACTGAGAAAAACAATGACACTTTATTAGTTCAATTAAAAATCCTGTCACCAAAAGTATGTGTGATTGAACTTCTGGAGTACAAACCCAGGGGTAAGTATTTGTGGTGTGTTCGTCCATTTCTAGCTACTGCCAGGAGACAGAGCCTCTGGGTAACCCTGGAACAGCTGTGGGAGGAGGAAAGGGGCAGAGGCAGAGCTCCAGCTGTGAAGCTTCCAGGACAGTCCCGGTCCTTTTTTTTTTTTACTATCTTCCTGAGAAGCAAGTTGTGTCATGTACTTTTCTCCATCTGAGATGCAAAAAGCAAAAACTTGAGTCCAAATATATTCTGTCGCACGAAAAGACTCTGAGACCTCAGAAATGCTCACTCATCAAAAACAGTTTCCTGAGTTGTAATTTGGTCGGTTATCGTTGGGTTTAGAAAAGTTCTGGGTGGTCCAGCAGTGGGAACTCTCTAGATATCACGGTTTCAGTTTCTGCTTAGGAATTCCAGGGAAACTGAGCTTGCTGCAAAAGTAGGCACCCGCCAATCCAGCTGTGGAAGGTAGCTCAACACTGATGAAGAAAAACCCAATTAGGATTCCTCCCCTTTAACAAAACAAAACAAAACAAAACAAAAACCCCAGGAATTGGCATGAGCAGGGTCTGGGGAGAGGAGGGTGCTCTTACATTTTCATTCCTAGCACACTTGCCTAAGAAAGATGCTCAACTTAAACTTTCAAAACATTTTATAATGATCTATACATTTTTATAAGTGCCATTAGATCTCCCTCTGCTCTTTTCAGGTGTCAGAACTGCTAAGCTTCATGCAGCTCCTTCCTGAGGGTCCAAGTCCTTGTTACTTGGGTGGCTGAGCCTCTGATTCCTGCATACTTTAATGCATTTCTCTCATTTGAAGTATGCGAACTAGGCTTTCTCCCCTCATAACCATCCTGTACAATTTGGTTGAAGAGCTGAACACATTTCACGGCAAGAGGATGGGGACCATCCAAAAAGGATGGAAATTGCTCAAATGAACAATTTGCATTTACTGTCCTCCTGGGGAAAAGTAAATGCAGAAACAACTGCAGTGTAAGTTAAGGTCTAATCTCCAAGTCTTCCAACTTTCTCAGGCACCATCTTGCATAGTACAGCTCAAATTGGTGTTAAGGTGGAGGAATTTAACACACAGAAAGACATGGTCACAGAATATGGTCTGAGGCATCATTGCGGGGACAACAGTGTGGAAATGAAACCTAGGCCAATTGGCATGTGGAGCAGGGCAGTGCAGAGGTCCCTGGGACCACAGAACTCCTTGGAAGTTGTCAGCAACTGTACTGAACAGTGCAGGACAGTCCCCAACAGAGGAGGCCATTGTCCTGCCCTCTGTAACAGTCATAAACAGAGAATGCACAGCCTGGGGATTCAAATCACCAGGAATCTTTTCATACTTTATCAGCCTGCCCAAATATGTTCCTTTTCAAAGGTGGGAAGAACATATGTTCATGAAAACTAACCAAGTAAAGGACAGTTGGAGATACCAAGTGAAGAGCCACCTGTCTGGGTCCCTGATTCTGTCTTTTCTCTCCATTCTAAGAGATCCCAGACCTCGTTTGTGGGGGTATTCAATAGAATGTCCCTCGCGTGGCTGCACGTGATTGCGGGAAGATCAGGCTACACCCAGCCCAGAGCTCTTGTCCAATTAGGGCAGGTGTTTCATCAAAAACCACCCAAGGAGTTGGTTTTCCTCCTTGCCTTCAGAATTGCTTTTTCTAATTTCAATATGTTCTTAAACTTAATATCAAGGCCAATTAGAAAAACATAAAGATAATGTTTGGGGATGTGTGAAGCTGAATGGGGAAAAGATGCCACTTGTAGGTCACAGTGATGCTCTCCCATAGAAACAATTCTTCCAGATTCAAACCATTTCTATAGGGTACTTTGATCTTCCAGAGCAGCTGACACAACTGCTTCCTTGTTCTTCCACTATGACATTGACTCATCTCTTTTTGTCCCTTCAATGAGGCCACTCCTCATGGGAAGTTTGCTTGTACCACCAAAGATCTTAGAAGCAAGTGCTAGGCTCAGGCCTGTCACTCAGTCCCTCCTCCTTGCCTCTCAGATGAAGAGATCTGTGCCAAGATCTTATCTTTGCTGATATTGGCACATTCTGACATCCTGTATGTATGGGCTTCAGATGATCCCCAACTGCGGCCAGCTGGATGGATGTCACCAGGGAAAACCTCTCATCGCAGCAGGTCACTTCCTTTCTCAGGCTACAGCCTCCCGCCTGGGTCATCTGGGGCTGGAGAAAGTAGGTCATCTTAGAACCAGCTGGAGAAGGAAATCAGGCAGAGTTATTTAGAGTTGTGTGTGAGCTGTGATGAAATTGATTCCTTCTCTCTGTTTAGGGAGACTTTGGAATTATCTCCATCTCTCTTCTATTTCTGAAGGTCACGTGCTGTGATCCAAACCATGTGACTTGCCAAGATTAGCGCTGCCAAATGAGCTTTTCACATTCCATTTTGTTTTCTAAGAATCAGCGTATTTCTATTTTCTCTCTCCAAATATTGCCAATTATGTGTGCCCACAGTATGGATATAGCAGGGCCAAACTTGGGGTGCCATCTGCATGTAGAGATGTTCCTCATATGTCCTCCTCTACCAGTTTGCTGCCTGAAACCTTTAAACAGAAAACTAAGTTTTTAATTCTACCATCTGACATAAAGACTCTATGCCAATACAAAGAGAAAATGCTCATGGAAACATTTCTCAGTAAGATTTCAATAAATTATATAGAGTCTTGCCTGAAGTTCAAAGTTATAAGTTGTTGGTGGTACAAGCAGAAGTGGCTGAGAGCAGGAGATCTTTGGGTCCTTGATGGAAGAGGGTATTGGGAATGCAGGAAAAGAAACATAAAAGGAAAATGAAGACCAACTTACCCACTCTGCAACCTTCCTGGTTTTCCCGGTTGCTAACTCTTCTGTCTTGGGCAGAGCACACCTGTGTGCCAGGCCCCTAGGAGCCAAGTTGTCTTTCTTATCACCAACACTGGTAGTACCTTTCCTTTTCAGGCCCCCTTGGGCACCGAGGCCAGCAGCTCACGAAGCTGGGTTCGTATTACTGTGGCCTGTGCTGACCCATGCTGTGCGCAGCCAGGACTTGGCTGTGAGGTGCAGTTCTCGCTCACCCCAGGAGAAGTGCAGTGACTCAGCTGTGTGGTGTGTTTTCCAATCTTTTGCTCGTGGTACACACTCAGGAGCAGGGATGTCAGGACTCATGGCCAAGTCGGCTCTCCAAATGAGAACAAGTGACATCGAGGGAGAGAGTCTGCTCTTGACTGGCCACCTTTTGACTCCTCCAGAGGCCAAACTAACTTTAAGGAGAGTCCAGGACTAGGAACTCGCCAGAAACGGTACCATGAAAAGATGAAAGCAACTGTCCACCCTCTTCTCCTCTTTGCCACTTGCTCTCCTGCGTCGCCCTGCCAGCAAACTCTTCCCTACATCGTCCCTTCCTTGATGACCTGATGGGAAGCAACCAGCAAAGGCCCACACCTAATTCTTTGTTAACCATTTCTGCCAAAACACAGGCTGAGCACATAATGTGTAACCATAATGGGAAGTTGAAAAGGCCCCAGGACCACCTGGGGCCTCGTTGAAGAGACAGTATCAGATGACAGGCCCTTCCCTTAAAATTAGAAGATTCATTAGAATGTTCTGGAGTTATCAGAGCATTATAATATAGTTATTGTGCATATTAATGCTATAAGTAGCATTTAGTTTCACTGTCAGCATTTGTTTCAGCACAATCAAAGTTACTGTATTCCCAATTATCAAAAAATTGATGGTCATACCTGTATTTATGATCTGAGATTGAGCGCCTTTAATTCTTTCACCAATCCATCTTTTTTGAAAAAAAGCCACAAAAAATATGAAAATCAAATGGAAAGATTACTCGCATGATTGGAATGGTGCTTGAAACAACTCTGGATACGTTTTCTGATTGATTGCCTGGGAAATAAATAATCTCAAGTGGGTGAATCATATTTATATTTCTGCATCAAGAATATTTGCTTTATCGCTCTGGTTCTGAAATAGATTCCCAAGAAAGCGCATAAAATAGCATTTTCCATATCTGCCAAACCTGAACGATTGTGTCTCAGCAAGAAGACACGCAACCAGCGAACAAACTGCCTCTTTGCCAGACGCAAATGTGGTGAATTCGAAGGTGGCTCCAGTTCAACTAAATTGTCTCAGCGTGCGCAGCAGCAGGGAGAGTTTGCTGGAGGACGCCAGCGAAAACCCAATCTTTATATTATATTTCCAGGAGGGTATTTTATTAAGTTCGAGAGAGAAACGATGACATATTCATGATGAAATGGCACATTTCCTTCCAGAACCACCTATTCCATTTAAACGCAATCAGTTCTTTAGAATGCGTCCATAATGTTCCACAGAATCAGAGCCCCCGACTCCAGCCTCCCGACCGGGTGTGCCTCCCAGGCCAAGGGGCTGTCCATGAGTTCTGAAACCTGACTCCAAGCTGCGGATCTCCACGCCGCCCTGCCTCCTCCAGACTTACTCTGACTCCACACACATGCTTTACAAGAGACACGATTTTGTCTTGTCTGGAGAGCAATGTAATTAGAAAGCAATTTGGCCCACACACGCGGCTTCCGTGGTCGCTTGGCCCAGCCTCCTCCTGCTTCTGACGGGGCTGGCTTTGTCCTGCCTTGGCCGCCCTCCGAGATGTCCAGCAGCTCTCAGGCCCTCGTCCTCTCTCGCTTGCGGCCCGGGCTTGGCCAGACTCAGAGTCAGGTGCTGTCTGCTCGGAAGCGTCGGGGCCACTCTGAAGATTGGTGTCAGTCCCAAGCCCACGTGGCCTCTGGGCCTGTGCCTCTGTATAAAGCGCTGGAGGGCCTGACACCAGCTGCCCATCTACACTGCCTGCCTGGTGTCCTTGTCTTCAGTCACAGAGCCCCTAAAGTTCAGGAACATCCAGAGGCAGATGCCACCCCCCCCAACCTCTCACACACAAATACTGTATTGCTCCCAGGCTTCCCCTCACCCGCCAAGTCCCAGGCCCCAGATTCAAATTGGAAGCCATCATCTTCAATTCAGTCCCCTCATGCTTTTCCTCTAACAAGCTGTCGTGTCTTACAAACCTGGACTTCTCGTTTGCGCTCTCCGTACCATGGTGCAGGCCTCTTACCCGGAGCACTGTAACAGCTGGGTTTTTTTTTTTCCCCCCCACATTTAGCTCTACCTCCTCCAATTCTTACGTGACACTGTGACCAGATTACTTTTCCAAATGCACAGCGTCGGTGAAGATCCCATGTTATCTTCCTGCTTACAGTTCTTCAGGGATTTTTCAAGGCCAAGTGTTTCCTTAGCTATATTCTGGCCCACTGCTTGTTCTTATAAATAAAGTATTATTTGAAATATAGTCGTGCCTACTTATTTATGGGTTGTTGATGGCTGCAATTAGTAGTGAATTAAGTCATTATGACCGATACCATATGGCTTGCAAATCCTGAAATACTTACTATTTGGTCCTTCAAGAAGACATTTGTCAATGCACATGCTTCGATATAATTCCAAATCTCCTTCTTAGTTTCATTTCCTTATAGCCTCTGTTTTAATGCATTAGTAGCTTGGCTTGCCCTAGTCCACTCTGCGGAGGGAAGTTCACCCCTCCAGGCCCATCCCAAGGGGTCTCCTCATGGCGGCTTTCCAGACCTCTACTTGAACTCCCCTCTCACTCTCCCATACTTTGATATGGCATTTTGTGTGCTGTGACTGTAGCATAAATAGTAACGTATATCCTGTTGCCTCCTCTCTCCCCTCAGTCAAGTCTGTAAACCCCTTGAGAGTAGAAGCTAGGCCTTATCCATCTTTAAAATCTTCCAGAGCTGCCTGAACATAGTCATTCAGCTAATATTTAAAGACTTAACTTGGCTCTGAAACTAGTAGACTTTTCTTTTAGTGACTTACAGAATAAGCAATCAACATTCTCCTTTCTAGGAAAGACAGCGTGGGAAAATGAGTATAGACTGTGTTCCCCCAGAAAGGTTCAAGAGTTTGTTTCATGCTTCTTGTGATTTATTTTTTCTTTATTTTGTTCTGGGTAAGTTATTGGGAAAGTATCCAGCTCCCATATAAAGACTGTTCAGGACAGAGATTGAGTTGGGACCAGAATATGTAAGCAAGGGGTCTGTGCCTACCCACCATGTTAGAGATCAGCTGGAGTGAGCCATTTAAAGGATGTGGCTGTGGCTGTGGGCCAAAGGGCATAAGTGGAGTGACTCCAAACTTTCACAGAGGAGCTTCAAGCCTCCTCCAATGGACAGAATCTTATGAAAACATATCTTGTGACCAAAATGTTGAAACTATTAGTTATTTGATATAAGATATTTGAATCTTTTTAAAATTGGTAGTTGTGAGGTGTTACAGTTTGGATAAGTGTCTCCCTAAAACACAAGTGCTACAGTCTTCATTCCCAGCCCATGACACTGTTAGGAAGTGATGAAACCTTTACAAGGCGGGCCATGGTCTTCCAGGGGACAATGGAGCCCCAGCCCCTTGTTCTCTTTCTCTCTCCTTGCTTTCTAGTTTTCATGGGTGAGCATCTTTCTCTGTCGCTTGTCTCCTGCCATGATGTGTTACTTTACCACAAGCCCAAAGCCTACGTGACAATGACCAGGGTCTGGAATCTCTGGAACTGGGAGCCAAAACAAACCTTTATTCTTTTACTCTTTATTCTTTTAAAGGTGATTGCCTCAGATGTTTTGTCATAGTAATGAAATCTAACACAGAGGGTACACTGGTTTTCTGTGACTTTCATAACAGATTACCATAATTCATTTCTCACAGTTCTAGAAGCCAAAAATCCAAAAACAGTTTCACGAGGCCAACACTGAGGCAGCAGCTAGGCCATGCTTGCCACTGAAGGTCCAGGGAAGAGTCCATTTCCTTGCTGTCTTAGCTACTTTTTCATAGCTGAGACAGAATACCTGTCACAGCTTAAGGGAGGAGAGGTTTATTTTATAATAGCTCACCGGTTCAGAAGGTCTTAGTCCATTCATGGCTGGCTGGCAATGGGGGAAGCATATGATAGTGATCTTCCCCTCCTGACAAGGTCCTACCATGGACAGCATAAGAAATCAGTGGATTGAATCATCTTCCAACCACGAGGCTTTTGGAAGGCATTCCAGATTCGAACCCTAGCACTTGCCTGCTCTAGCTTCTAGGGCCAGCATCCTTCCTCGACTCAGGGAAGCGTTGGTCCACTCTCTGCCCCATGGCCACATTTTCTTCTTCTTTTCTGTCTCTTCAGTCTCCCTGTTAGTCTCTTATATGAATATTTAGAGAAACTGGAAAAATCCAGAGAACTCTCCCATTGCAATGTCCTTAACTAAATCTCATTTGCAAAATCCTAATTTGCCACAAAAAGTAACTTCACTGAACCAAATATTTATGTCACCTAAAATGTATATTAAAAATTTAAATAACTGGCTTTTTGAATATATAATTTGATATTCTGGTATGAACATATATTGTGAAGTGATTAACAAGCTAATGAATTTGTCTTTCGCCTCACAGTTGATACTGTGTATGTGTGTGGTGAGAAGACAAGATCTATTCTCTTCCCAAATTTCAAACATAAAATATAGTATCATTGACAACAGTCATCATGACGTACGTTAAGTCTCTAGAATTTATTTACCCTACATAAGTGAAAGTTTGCGCTTTTTGATCACTTTTTCCCACCCCTAGTCCCTGGCAGCCACTACTTTACTCTCTCTTCTATAAATTTGACATCTGGTTTCTACAGATAAGTAATGCCATGCAATATTTGTCTTTCTATTTCTGGTTTGTTTAACTTAGAATGTACACCAGGTTCATACATGCTTTTGGAAGTGGAATTGTTTTCTTCCTTTTAGAGGCTAAATAATATTCCATTACATATGTATAACATAGCTTCTTTGTTGAATTCATATATTCAGTTCGTATATTGACAGACACAGAATATATAATTCTCTCAAATTGTGGATGTTGAGTATTTTGTCACAGCACCAAAAAGTAACTAAATTTAATTGTTGAATTCTATCAACATTAAAAGAAAACTCAATAAAAATCTTAAGTTTTCTTTAAAAAGAAAGAGAAAGAAAATACTTCTAAATTCACTTCTGAGTCCAGTCTTGCCCTGATACAAAGGACATAGGAAAATACCCAAGGAAAGAAAGCTACATATGGGCTGTTGCGGATGGTGCTACAGTGGGCTTGAGAATGAAGACATCTCCTCAAGGTACTGATTCAGTCTCCTGCAGCTTTAATAATACAATTCAGTCTCCTACAGCCTTAATAACACAATTTAAAATCATACAATGAGACAACTCCAACTTTGTTCTTCTTTCTCAAGACAGTGTTGGTTATTCTATATCCTTTGTGAGTCTGCGCACATTTTAGGGAGGTGTTTTTTGTTTCTCTGAAAAATGCTAGTAGAGTTTTGATAGGGATTGCACTCAATCTATGAATTACCTTAGGTTGCATGGACATTTTAGCATCATTAGTTATTCCAATCCATGAGCATTGCTATATTTCCATTTTTTGTGTTTTCTTCAATTTATTTTTTTATTGGTGTCTTATAGTTTTCTGTGTAACAGATCTTCCACACTATAGGGTGCTTTTATAAATGATATTGTTTCCTTGGTTCCCTTTTCAGGATAATTTTGTGTTCTGAAGCTTCACGGAATTCATTTATTAGTTCCAACGTTTTTTTTATGGAGCTGTTAGGGCTCTGCTTATGGAACCATGCCACCTACAGAGATAATTTTACTTCTCTCTTCTGAGTTGGGTGTCATTTATTTCTTTTCTTGTACGATCACTCTGGCTGGGATTTTTAGCACTATTTTGAGTAGAAGTAGTAACAGTAGCCTTGTCTGCATAGGATCTTATAGGAAAAGTTTTCTGGTTTTACATTGGTCATTATGTTAGCTGAGGGGTTTTCATAAATGCTTTTTACTGTGTTGTGGTAAATTTATTTTATACTTAATTTGCTGAGAATTTTTTAAAATCCTGAATTTTTTCAAATTTTTTCTGCACTTATTAAGGTGATCATTTCTATTCTCTTAATGTGTTATATCATATTGATTGATTTGCATATACTGAACCAACTCTGTAACCTGGGCATAAATTCCACTTGATCATAGTGTATAATCTTTTTGCTGTGCAGTTGAATTTAGTTTGCTAGCAATTTGGTTTGCTAATATTAAGGATTATTATGTCTATGTTTATTCAAGATACTGACATGTAGTCTTCTTTTCTTGGGGTATCTTTTTATGGCCTTGGTATCGTGGCAAGACTGCACTCAGAAGTGAATTTAGAAGTCTTTATTCTCTTTTTGAAAGGAGAACTTAAGATTTTTATTGACTTTTCTTTAATGTTGATAGAATTCATCAATTAAATTTAGTTCTTTTTTGTTGCTGCGACAAAATACTCAGCATCCACAACTTAAGAGAGGAAATACTTACTTACTTAGCTACCAGTTTCAGAAAGTTTCAGTCCATTCCTGGGCAGGTGGCAATGGCAGAAGCAAGTGGTGGAGTCAGAGGCAGAGTAGCTCTTCATCACATCACCATCAGGAAGTAAAGTCCAGCAGCAAGATCCAAGCTAACGCGCACTTATCTAGCTAATCTTTCAGTGATCTGCCCCTTCCAGGTGAGACCCACTGGTCTTCTCCTCCAGGTCACACACCAGTTATGTGTCACATGCCCGCCATCTACTACCCTCTCCCTAATCTGCCACATGTCTGTAATCTATAATCCACCACGCACACCTATAATCTCCCACACTGACATAATCAACTCCTTCCTGACCAGGTCCCATCTCCTGAGAGTGCATGATTCCATAGATAATCCATGACATAAAAATACATGAGGCTTTTGGGGTGTATTTAGATTCAAACCATAACATTCTACCCCTGGACCAGAATCAACTCATATCCACCTCCTCATGCAAAGTGGTTTTAGTCCAAATCTAAGAGTTGCCAGAATCTTAACAGTTCCAGCACTGCTGAAAAGTCTACATCCAACGTCCCCTCTGAGATGCAAGGCAAACTCAGCTATGAGCTCCTGTGAAAACCAAAGAAAATGAAACACTTCCAACAGACAAAGGCACAGGATAAACATCCTCATTCCAAAAGAGTGGGATAGGAGGATAGAAAGCAATGGGACCAGAATGAGTTCTAATCCCAGCAGAACAAGGATTAACTCCCATTGCTCTGTGTCCAGTACCTGGAGTAGACTGTGGCAAGATGTGAGTTCCAAAGGGCTTGGGTTATCCTGCCCACACAGCACTGCCCCTGGCTGCAGCCTCCATCTTCTCTCCTTTGGCCTGGCTCTTCTCACAGCCCATGGTTTTAATTAGCCAATGATCCACCGTTCTGGTGTCTCCAAATTTCTGGGGTCTACTCTGCACCTTAGGCTTCTTCATAACGTCATGCACTGCTCTCCCAGGGACACGCTACCTGGCTTAATTTTTTTCTATTATTTAAATATCACAATTGTTTCCCCTTGCACCCTACCTGGCTTTAAGGGCATTCTTCTGAAATGCGGGTGAACGCCTCCATGATCCCACAACTCTTTCATTCTGCACGCTTGTGAAACCAGCCCACTGTGCATGGCACCAAGTTCTGCTGCTGGCTGGGCAACAGTCTGGCCCCCTTGGACAGTCTCTACTGAGGCCTCCGAGTTTTAAGATGTGTGAACGTGGGGATTCACTTTCCTAGCTTATCCTGCAGACCTTGGGAGTTTCTTTTTAAAGCAAAGTCATTTATCCTTCCACCCTTTAATTGGTAAAAGGTGGAGTCTTATTAGTTCCTGAAACATCCTGAAAGCCTCTTTTTTTTTGTCCTGATTCCAAGTACCTGACTTCTTGTTAATAGTAATCTCTTTAATAATCATGTGTTCTTTTACTACAAGCTACAAACTTTTTACATCTGTGTTCTTGGACATTTTCTCTTGTTTCTCAGTATTGAGGGTTAAAAGCTGCAAATAGTATTCATGTGATAATCTGAACATCAGGCTGCCCTGAAATTTCCTCCACCTGATTAAGTAGCCCACAGCCCTTAATCTTAATTTCTGTCGATGTCTCTGGACAAGAGCAAAATGCTGTCATACTTTTTGCCACAGCATAACATGCATGGTTTTCAAACCAGTTGCCAATAAAGTCCTTCTTCCCAGCTAACACTTGTTGAGCCTGTCCTTTTCAATCCAATTCTTATCAGCATTCTGGCCTTCTGAGCTCTGACCAGAATCTTCCACTAAGCTTAGCTCATGGTATTATAAGTCACTCAGGTGTGAACCATGCAATGATTGACTGGGGCCGGGGCATGGGTAGCCGATAGACCAACTCTGTGCCAATACATTCTCCTAACTCAGATTACCACCTCTTTAGTATAGTAAGATCACCTTTTGTATTTTAAATTGAATCTGGGTTTTGTTTGATCTTTCAGGTTTGCAATGAGAAACAAGTCATGAGTTTTTCAAAAAGCTAAAGAGAATTTACTATATAATCCAGAAATTCCACACCTGAATAGATAACCAAAGCAACAGTATTTACAATAGTAAAAAGGTGAACACAGTTCATTATTGAACATTTAGAGAGCCATTACTGATAAAGTGCCCATTGAAACATGAACAGATAAACCAAATGTGATATATGCATACAAAGGCACATTATTTAGTTGTATAAAAGAGTAAAGCTCAGATAAAAGATGCCACATGGATAACTTTGAAGATATTGAGCTGAAAGAAGCTAGATACAAGAACACAAATATTTTATGATTCTACTTACATGAAATATCTACAATATGCAAATTCATAAAGATAGAAAATCAATTAAAGATCACTAGTAGCTGAAGAGAAGAAGTAGAAATGGGGAATTATTGCTTAATCATATCCAAATTTCTGTTTCGGATGATGAAAAGGTTTTGAAAACAGGTAGCGTTAACATTTGCAAAGCATCATGAATGTAAATAATATCACTGAATTGTATACTTAGAAATTCTTAAAATAATAAATTTCCATTATAGATATTTTAACATAATAAAACAACAGATAAAAAAGCAATGTGATTTAAAATGAGAAAAATGAATTTTTCAAATAAAGTTATTTCTGTATAAAAATATCTCACTGATTTTTTTTTTTTTTTTTTTTTGAGACAGGATCTTGCTCTGTAGCCCAGGCTGGTCCTGAACTCACTGTGGAGCTCAGAACTTGGACTCAGGGTAATCCTGCTGTATCAGCCTTCCAAGTGCTGGGATTACAGGCGTGTACTACCAGACCCAGCTTATGTGGTACTTGGGAATCGAACTTGAGTATTTAGCACTTGACAAGCAAGTACTTTAACCCCTGAGCCATTCCTTCGCTGAATTTTCTTATGTGAAAAAACAATCACCTGCAAATTACCTTTGGAATAAAAATTCTATAGACCTCAGTTCACACAAAATACATTTACAGCCCAAACCATCTTTTGGTTTAATTATTGAACCAAGGCAAATTGATGTCAATCAGGTCTATATTCACTAACTCCCTACACTTACCAATAATCAATACAGATGAATTAAATGACAGTGAATGTGTAGTTTAGAGAGAGAGAGAGTGGGTCGTTCTGTCTTATCACTTTCTCATTACTGGGACACAGTACCCAAAAGCCACACCCTAAAGTGGGAGAGGTTTATTTTAGCTCACAGGTTCAGGAAGTCTCGTCTGCTCATGGGTGTCTGGCAGTGGTGGAAGGGCTTGGAGAAGGGCCTAGGCAAAGAAAAGCTGCTCAGCTCATGGTAGCCAAGAAATGAGAAAGCAACTGAGAGAGACAGAGAGAGAGAGAGAGAGAGAGAGAGAGAGAGAGAGAGGTGGATGGAGGGGGGGGAGAGAGAGGTGGGGGGAGAGAGATGGAGCTAGTGAGGGAAGATGTCTTCCAGGTCACACCTCTTACCTGCCTCTTTGCCCAAGGCCCTGCCACTTAACAGCACATGAAATCACCAATGAATTAACCTCTGATACAATCAACCCTTGGATCCAATTTCCTTTAAAACACATGAAGCTTTTGAGGTACATTTCAGATCCAAAACATAAGGTTCCATCCTTGGCTCCCAAAAGACTCATGTCCTTCTCATTATGCAAAGTGCATTTAATCCATCTCAAAGAGTTGCCAAAGTCTTAATAGTTTCAGCATAGTTAAAAAGTCTAAGTTCAAAGTCTCCTCCAAAACTCAAGGTAAACTCTTAGGCATGAGCCTTTAAAAGTCAAAGAAACATTACATATTTACAACATACAACGGCACCGGGTAAACTTTCCCATTCCAAAAGAGAAGAATAGAAGGATACAAAGAAATTGACCCAAAGCAAGATTGAAGCCCACGTGGGCAAATGTTAGCTCCTGTCAGGTACTCAGGACAGACTGTGGCAAGACATTAACTCCAAAGGCCTGGGGCTGCCCCACCTCCAGGGGCAAACATGATGACTTCTCTCTTGGGGTAGTTCTTTTCATTGATGGTGGCTTTCCTCGGCAGCCACCCCACATTCCTGGTATTTCCAAATTGCCGGAGTCTTTCCAGCCCTTTTGTCTCCCATCGCCTGGCCTTCAAGACCTTCAGATCTTGGTAGAAGCCTCCATGACTCCACCACTCTTGCATCTGTGAGCCTGTAATGCCAGCACCTTGTAGATGATGCCAAGGTCTGTGGCTGGCATGAGTTGTAGATGGACACCTATGGATCAAGGCTGCAGCAGCCTCTGAGATCTGGGGCGGCTGAGATCTGGTAAACACTCCCCTTCGTGCCCTGCAAGGTGCTCTGGGGCACTCTGCTCAGAGCAGTCTTTTGCATCTTTGAACCGGTAATGGACGAGACTGTTTATATTTCTGAAATTCCCTAAAGGCATTTTCCTTTCTCTTTTTAAAATTTATTTTATTGTTTTATTTTATTATTTTTGAGAGAGGATCTTACTCTGTAGCTCAGGCTGGTCCTGAGCTCACTGTGGAGCTCAGGTTGGCCTCGATCTCAAAGAAATACTCCTGTCTCAGCCTCCCAAGTTCTGGGATTACAGGTGTGTGCCACTGTGCTCAGTTTATATGGTTGTGGGGAATCAATCTCTTGGCACTTGCTGGGCAAGAGCGCTAGCCTCGGGCTATTCTCCTAGCCCCAAGGCATCTTTCCTGTTGTCCTGATAAAAGGTACTTTTCTTTTTTTTAATGCTAGTCTCTTCAACAACCATGATCTTTTTACCCCAAATCTACAGTCACTTTCTTTTTTGGCAAACCTGCAACCTTTTTAAATCTTTTTTGCTCTGCCATTTTTTTTTTTTCTGATTTTCAGTGTAGAGCTGGCTAAAAGCCATAATCAGAACCTGTGAAACAGATTGAATATTTGGCTGCTTTCAAATTTCCTCCATCAGATTAATTAGCCCATCACCCTGAGTGTCATTTCAGGTAAAGTCTCAGGTCAAGAGCAATTTGCCAATAGACTTTTGCCAGAGAGTTACGTATGTGATTCCTAGGCCAATCGTCTGTAGACCAGTTGCTTTCTTCTCATTTGAAATCTCCTGAGCTAGGCATTTACAATGTGCACTTTTCTCGGCTTCCTAGCCTGCTGAGTCTGACCAGAATCTTCCACCAAGCTGGGCTTACAGCATTCCAGACCTTCTCTAGCCATCATTTCCAAACTTTTCAAATGCCTCCTGCAAAGCTGTTTTAAAGATTTCTGACCCCCATGGTCAAGAAGAGAAACAGCAACAGCCCCACTTCTCTGACAGCAATTTCTTTCTTAGCCATTTTCTTGTCGCTGGGACCCAACCCTTGACACACAGAACTAAAGAGAGGAAAGATTCGTTTGAGCTCCAAGTTTCAGGAAGTCTCGGTCCACTCGTAGGCAGATCACCGTGATGGAGGGGCAAGGCTAAAGGCCTACCCAGAGAAAGCCTTTAATCCCTGGTGGCCAGGAAGCATACGCCTAAGGGTGGACGTAGCGAGACAGGCATACTTTCCCTGGTCCTTTCTTAATGATTTCCCCTTTCTGTCTAGGTCCTACTATTTAACAGCACATGAAATCATCCATGAGTTAATATTCTGATACAATTAACCCTCGTAATCCAACTGCTTTTCAAACACATGAAGCTTTTGGGGGAACATTCCAGATCTAAACTTAACCCTTTGTAAGGAAGAAAAATGTAATCGTTGGTGATTGGCTAGGCCTCATTTCTTTCAAGATCTGAGGCTTCTAAGGTCTGTCCAATGCACCTGCCTGTCTGTCTGTTTAGACACTGACATCAATAGGAGAAGAGAGGAGCCCACCTCACCCTTCACCCCAAGCTCACAGAGGCTTCACACAGAACGCACGTTACTGAAGAGGATCTGTAAGTGGATAAGAAATGCATGACTATTTCATGTTTTTTTTTCTAAAATGTTTTCGCCATCTCTTACTCGCTTTCCTCTTTGTTCCCACATTGCAGTTCTCTCTCCATTCCCTTCTCCAGAGTTGATCCAAAGCCTGACTTAAGTAACAAGTAATGCTTAACACTGAAACAAATTCCGGAGTGGCACAGCACAGCAAAATGATCATTTGTCATTCATGCAAAACCCAATGTGGCTGTTTCCACCAGACAGGTGGGTTTCTGTGTATTACTTGGGGATCTGAGCTTCGTTCACCTGTGGCTCTGTCACCCCCTGGGACTCTCAGCTTCGTTCACTGGATGGATTCCATGTGTATGACCGGTAGATAGAGAAGAGATTGGTAGACAAAAGGGAGCTGCTGTTAAACACGACGGAATCCACATCGTTCACGCCTACTTTCCATTGGGCAAAGCATGGTCACATGGTCTCATCTAGCTGCAAAGAATTTTGGGTACTAGATTTTGGATGGGCATATAACTGTGTCTTTGGCACTAGACTCCTTTTCGTGGTGCTAGAGATTGAACTCAGTGCCTTTGCTTTGACCTTCGTCCCCAGTTCATTCTTTAATCTTTATTTTGAGAAAATGTCTCACTAAGTCATGTTGCCCAGGATGAGCTGGAAATTGCAATCTTCCTGCCTCAGTTTCCCAGACTGCTGGGTTTCCGTAAAGGCCTGCACCACAAGACCTTACTACAACGAAATCTTTCAGTCGAGGGGCTGTCTCCATTTCCTGTTCTGTTTTATCTTTACTCACCATCGTGAAACAGGAAGTTTTGCCTTCCACAGGAGGAAGTGGAAACACCGGAACTACAAAGGCAGGACTTGTGCCTAGATAAGAAGCATGCCCTCTTGACGGTGCCCAGAAGCTGCCTCTCTGCTCTCCTCCCCTGGTGACCCGATCTGAGCTCCGGGGCAGCCCAGCACGGCCCCTTCCCAGAGGGTGACCCACAGGGAACATCTGGGACCCATATGGTGCTGACTTCCATGAGGGCTTTGAGCGCAGGGAAGGTCTTGGGCTTATCCCCATAATCCCGTCAGGTCTGCTCCTTGTCTCTGAGATCCGTTCTCCCCTTTTGCACCCTCAGATGGGTGGATTCAATGGTTGCAGCCTTCTCTGACAGCTGATGGGAAATTCTTGCTGGAGGTCAGTTGATTTTGGAATATTTTCTGCTGTCAGTCCTATAAATCCCAAGTTTCCTGACCTGTGTGGCATGATGACAAACCCACCTGCTTTTTGCTGTTAGTCATTTGAGGAGCTTAATTCTAAAAAAGTCTGTCTGAAGCTGAGATGGTGCATAGAAAAAGATATATTTATTTGACTCGTTATCCCACTTCCTGCCTCCTTCTTGTGACTGTTCCAGGTCCAAGCAATGCACGTGGCCAGGACAGTCAAGACTCATCCAGGAAGAAATGCCTCTGCCTTCCTTTCGGAAGACTTCCCTCCACTCCTCTGTCCTGGCATTTTGTTTCTCGGGAAAGTGATCCCGGAGATGAGATTGACTTCTACCATATGGTCAATTCATAATATGAGGAACAATATGAAGAATTGGTTAAACTCACAAGTGGCTAATCCTGAGCAGATTCCCATGGCCAGCTAACCGGCGTCGTGTGTAACTTTAACTTTCTGAGGTTGAGACTAAGAACTATCATATCTCTGGATATTCTTTATCCAGTGTTCTTTAGTCACTCACTGAGAGGCTGGATTCGGATGGGTAGTTTGTGAACCCCAGAGGGTTTTTTTCAATGTTTGTGCACAGATCTAGTATTACAGATGTCTTACGAATAACTCCGAGAAATTTAGGTATTTAGTATAGTAGCCTGGTGTAGTGAGGCACCTTAATACTATATTCAGCGTAGTCGTATTATTACACAGTATAGAAGTGGTGAGCCCCCATACTCACTTAGTCTCATGCTCTTGATAAGCAGAATAAGAGCTGTGTTCTCATTTTCTAACTCACTGTTTCTGGACATCCTTTCACTCACGTTTGCTTCATGGAGCAGGAAGGGAGAAGCTTTGGAAGGAATTTTTTCAGATGTAAGACATCGCATATCTGACGCAAAGTGGGATTTACCTGCTGACATACTGTCCGGTCCTCAAGAATGCTCCCCCATAGTTCTAATATTGCCAGTGCAGCTCCAGACATCACAGTTACACAGCTATGCCAAAGACTGCAATATGTTTCTTCTTTATCATAAAGAGGACAAGTTTTCTAGAATTTTCACCAGAATTCTACTTGTATTTCACTGGCCTTAGGAAGGGCCGTTCTCATCTTTAATAAAATCAGTGGCAAAGAGACTAAAACTATCACAGCTTGTTTAAACCATGGAATCTTCAGCATGAATTAGAATCTCCTGATTTGGGGGAGCTGTTAAAATTTGCTTTACTTCACAGTAGACTGGGGATGGGTCCAACAATTTGCATTTCTAGTAGGTTGCTAAGTGATTCCTCTGCTGGAGATCACATGTTGAGGGCTAGTGACTTAGATTGGTCTTGACTTGCTTTCCAGAGCTTGGCAAGAGTTACTTCCCCTGAAGGCAAAGGCAAGGTTGGGAGAACTGGAAGGGAACCTTAGAACAAAGCTGGCAGAAGAAAGCTGAGCAGGTGGGAACCCGACCCCATCCACAAGGGGTTTCCCTGTGTTTTTTTTTTCTTCCACCTTCTGAGAACACGCTCAGACTCTTTGATCTTCTTTGCAGAACCACTGTAGATTATGTAACATTACTGAAACGTTTTCATTAATTCGATTCCCACAGCAAGTCTTTTTCTTTTGAGACTAACATAAATCCCAGATTCGCCAGTATGTCCTCCTTAGATTATACAGAGCTTAAATAACTTCAATGTCTATTGGCTTTTGACCTTCTGTATAAAACATTATCAGCCTTCACGTTTGCTCAGTCAGCCAGCTTGATTAGGCCCATCAGAAGTTCCTCACAACGCTCCTTCATGCTCCCCAGCCTCCCCGGCCACCACAGGCCTTCCTGTCGCCAGCAAGTTCAACTCCTCTGCTGCTCACTTCACTTCAGCTCCAAGACATTAACACTTGCATTGAGCGAAGTCACATTTGAACTTCGGGCATTAGGAGCTTCTGAGATAACTGTGCCAAGGTGGCAGCGACCTTAGATCAGGGCATCACGGGGGTGTCAGTTTCTTAGGGGAAAAAAGAACACACACACACACACACACACACACACACACACACACACACGCAAACAGATCTTGCAGTTCAAGTCTTGGATTGTCATTTTTGTTTGTATTGTATTGTAGATTCCTGTTTACGTTTGTTTGGGTATAGAGTTTCTTTCTCTTTTGGGGGTGGGAGGAGTTATATTTTTGCCTAACTGAAGGTCACAAAGTTTTACACTTGTGTCTGATACATTATGACTCATTTTTCATATACAATGCAAGGGTTGAACCAGAGTTGATTCTTTTGCATATGAATATTGCGCTAGTCACTTTTCCATTGCTATGACAAATCCTTGAGATAAGCAACTCAAAAGAGGGAAAATTTATTTTCACTCACAATTTCAGAGGTTTTGGTCCATGGTCATGTGGCTCTGTTTTTTTGAGGCTTGGAATGAAGCAAAGCACTTCAAGTGGGTGAGGGAGTGGGTGGGGGACAAAGTTGCTCACTTCCGGTGGCTGGGGAGGGGAGGGAGGCAGATAAGTGGGGAGGGGAGAGGAGAGCTGAGTTTCAATCTACCCCTCAAGGACAAGCCCCCAGTGACCTTATTTCTATCAGTCCCCTACCCACAGTCCCCACTACCAACAGAGCCACAGGCTAGTAACCAAGCCTTTAGCTTTTAAGACTTTCTGGGCTGTTTAAGATCCAAATAATAATAGATACCCAACTGTTCCATCTTCATTAATTGAAAACACTGTACTATCTTTCCTGAATTATCTTGACATTTATGTCAAAAATCAATTCAGTGTATCTGCGTGAGTCTATTTCTGGACTCCTCTCTCTCTGTCTCTCTTTCTGTCTCCCTCTCTGTCTCTCCTCTCTGCTTTGTCTTATTATTCTTAATGTCTACCTTGGAACCAATATTATACTGATTTTAATTTTTCTTAATTACTTTATTCTGTTTTATTAATCTGTTTATCTTGATGCAATACCTCAGCAACTTCATTGCTGTAGCTTTATAAATATTGAAATAGGGCAATACAAAATCTTTGTTCAGAATTTTCAAGGTATTTTTTGGCCTGTTAGAGTTCTATATGAATTTTGTAATAAACTTTTCAATTTCCATCATAATAATTTCTACAACATGGGGTCTGATCGGGAATACATTGTGCTGATTGGTTTGGGAGAAATTTGACACATTATACTGGTGAATTGCTCCATTTAGTTGGGCCTTTCATTTCTTTCAATAGCGTTTTGTGGTTCTGAGGGTGCAGGTCTTGTACATATATCGCCAGATTTGCCTCCAGAATTTTCACATCTTTATGCTGTTGTAAATGAAAATTTAAAATATCCCAATAACCAGCTATTCACTGCTAGTCTATAGAAATAACTGACTTTTGTACATTAATTTTGTATCCTTCGATCTTTCTAATGCCACATATGAATGCTGATAGAACTTTTTGGTGGATTCAAGGAAAATTTTTAGTACCATTAATGAGGAACTCCAATTACAGGTATATTAATTAGGTTACTTAGAGGTAAGCCATAACTCCTGGAGGGCATTTTATTTTTTCAGTATTTTTTCTATGTTTTATTTTATTTAGTTTCTATTACTATGTTTTTGAGTTCACTAATATTTTATCTATAGTATCTGATCTACTTTAGTATCATCCAGTGCAATTTTTATTCAGATATTATAGTTTTTATAGAATTTCCTATTTTCTTTTCACCGTTTTCCCCAACTTTCAATTTTTTGAACTTACACAACAGATATAACAATCATTGTCTGGTGATTAGACTCTATGTCATTTGAGGGTCAGGTTCAATTAATTGATTTCACTCATTTTCTCAGTTTCTCTGCATGCCTCTTGTCTTAAGTTGTTTTATGTTACTATAACAAAATACCTCCTGTGACTGGGAAATTTAGGAGGAAAAGAGATGCATTTTGGCTAGTGTTTTAGAGGCTGAAATGGCCCAGCTGTGGTGGCCACATTTGGCAAGGACCTCAAGCTGTGTCACAACGTGGCTGATGACATCACATGAGAGGAGAGCATGCGAGCATGCCGTGTGGTATGCCACATCAGGCCAAATGCGTGGAGTTCCCTTGCTTTATAACAATTTGCTCTCCTGGTAACTGATTCAGTCCCCTGAGATCTAACTCACTCATTAGAGACAGACCACTTCCTATTTGTTTTTCACTTCCTGGATATGAGGTCAATGGTCTGGTTCACCACGTACTCCCTACTATGATGTACTGCCATAGGCCCAAATCAACTGGGAGAACCAAGCAGGGATTGAAAATTCTAGAACTCTGAGCAAAAATAAACCTTTTCTTGTATAAGTTGATTCTTCCGGTGTCACATTAAACTTTCATGGGGGAGGTGTGAATAATTGTCTGTTCACCCCAGATAAGGCATAGATAACATACCAAAGGAAAAGTTGCAGCAAAGTCCAACTTGGTGAACCAGTGAGCTTACAGGAGTTATTTTCAAGAGCAGAGATGACTCCAAGGGAGCTCCATGACCATGAAGCCCACCTCTGGATAGGTGACAACTCAAGGAAACTATGTCCCTAGAGGTCACTGTATGATGGGCAGGCTGTTAGACCAATAGGAGAATCTCTTCCTGAGCAATTATTTGCTGCTTCTGTTCTCTTCAGGAGGAGCCTTATAACTCCAGTAAGTTGTACCTGTGAGTTGTCTACCACCTGAGTCTCATGAACCTTCCTCCTCCTCCTCAGGATGGAATGCTTCAATTTGAAGGAACTCCTTGTATAACACTCAAGCGTTTGTTAACAGTGGTGGAAAATTCACTAATGCAATTATCTTTGTTTTCAGTTCTTTCAGCAAGAGAGTAAATCTGTCCCTATTATTCCATCTTGGTTGCCATATTTTTATAATCTTTGCCTTGAGTCAAAACTGACAAGACTCAGATGTATTTCCTTCATTTTTAAAAATTTGACAATTATTCTATGAAATGATCCAGAACTCTTGACTCAGAAGACAAATGTTGAGATCACACAGGCTCAATTTTGACATTGAACAAGTTTTCACCTATTACAAGTTACCTATCTTCTCTGAGCCTCAGCTTTCTCATATAATATGTGGGAAATAATGGTGCTATGATACTTAATTTTATGTGTCACCATGATTAGTGCTCCACTGTTTTGTCCAAAACTGGTATAGATGTTGCTATGAAGATATTTTATAAATATAATCGAGATTTACAATTGTTTGACTTAGGCAGATATTTGATAACATGGGCGGGTCTCATCTAATCAGACCAAGACTTAACCAAAACCAATTTACCAGAGCAGAAGGAATTTTGTCTCAAGACTATAACATAGAAATCTTAGACAAATTTCCATCCTACTAACCAGCTCTATGAATTTTGAAATCAAGAGTGCCACAAGGCTTGCCTGAGTTTCCAGCCAGCCCTATGGATTTTGTACTTACCTGACGCCTCAATGGTGTGAACCAATTTGTTAAATCTACTTCACAAGTGATGTTTGGTGAGACATACATGTGATAGTAGGTATAAAACAGCTGATATTTAGTCTTCAAGAAATATTATTTGCCAATATTTGTTCATCTGTAAATAATTCTTACAAATAGTTAGAAACTTGTCCTGTTATAAGCTCATATGCTTACTGAGGAAATGTCCCTGCTCATTATACTTACATCTCCACCCCTGCATCTTGAGAGAGCCTGATTATAATAGGAGCTCTATAAATATTTTTTCAATAAACTAATGAGAGTAAATAAAGACCTTCAGGCTATGATTACCTCCCAGTTAACACCTGAGCATCATCAAGAGGCCTTTGGGGATGCTTTCTTAAACCGGATGTGGCAGGTCACTCGTGCTTCACACAAGAAGGACGACAATGATAATCAGCTTTTTACTTTTCTCCATCCCTTCCCTACATTCTCCCACAATGTAAAACAAGAATTTAAAAAGAAATGCAAACAATTCATGTATGTGATTGTATTCGTTACTTACAGCAGATGACAATAAATGAGTTATAATGAACTTGGTAATCTTTAGAAAATGAAATAATTCTCCCAAGTATGAATATATCAGTTTATACAACTACTACATGTGCTTCAACCACATGGAACAAATGGCAGATAATATTTTTTCACAAATTTGTGTGCTGGCTCTCTGTGTAGAGTGGCTCTTAAATTCCCTTCAATTTCACACCTTCTTTCTTCATGGAAGCAGTGTCTGGGGATAGTGAAATATACTGGGGGTTGGGCCCAGAAAACTGGACGTGAAGACACCTCAAGCAATGATGAAGTCAAATCCAAATCCCTAAGGTTTATCTTGAAAATCCCAGGAGGAGGGCTGTGTGTGTGTGTGTGTGTGTGTGTGTGTGTGTGTGTGTGTGGTGTGTCTCATCCACTTTGCAAAGCTGTAGCTTCTCACTCTAGGCCCTAGAGAATTGAGACAGTAGAAGAGGAATCCTTTCAACTAGGAGAACATTCTTTTGCCAAAACCATGTGAGGTTTTTTTTTTACAGTATTAGTTACACTATTGCCATTAACATGCAAACTTGGTAATTGGGGCAATGCGTTTTCATAATTTGGCATCTAGGTTATGATGTGATGTGGGGCTTTAAGCCAAAACTCTGTGTGGACCACTTTGCCAACCTATTTGCTCAAGCAGATGTATGCATTAATTCAGTCATAGAAATAGTAATCTAAATAATGGATGAGATCTCTTACCACTTGCTGTAGGCAGAGATTTAAGCAACAGGAAAAAAGGTAATTGTATTCATTTTAGTAAACATGTATAATTTATAACAAAGGGAAAAAGAGAGAATAATAATAGGAAAATATTAGATATTTTAATTTATCCAAGTTCTTTTCCTTCTCCCAGTGGACTTGCAGTATGCAATCCAAAGAAGTTGAAGCTTTAAATCCTATGGTGCTCTGACAGGTGACTCTTAGTCACATAAAAATTTAAATTTCTTGATTTGGAAGAGACAACGAGAATAAAAAACACACATATAATCCAGCGATGAATTTTAAAATGATGCTTCATTTATTCGCTTAACCTTCACGATTTGATTTGTGCTATGAAGCTGGCACAAATAAGCACTAACTGAGGCATTTTAGAATAAATTCAAGATTAAATGCTTTGGTAGAGAGAGAGCCACATTGTACATGTGTATGAAAAAATCATTTCTTTGATACTTTTTACTTTATCCTTTTATTGGTTTTTCTTGCTAGTTTTTATTTTTGATAGTGGGATCATTATGACTGTTGAAAAGAAAGCCAACACGCATGCAAAACATGCAAACAGTGACTAGATTACTTTTTAAATTATGGACACTCCAGGAGACAGCAAAGTTAGCACACCTGGTATCAAACATGCTTGGAGTACTTGCACATTTAATGAAAAATATATTCCACTGAGTATTACCACTAAACAACATTACTTAGAAATTCACTAATAGTTTTGCAGCTTGTTGGGAGGTTGAGATTTTATTATTCCCATTAAAATAAAGTATTGTAGGAAAATGCCTTATAATCTCAACAAGTAGCCATGAAGTCATGCCAAATTACTTTTTCCCTCCAATTAGTGGAATGTCTTTGTATTAGTTTGGGCTCTTTCAAAGGACAGAATTTACCAATTTTTTCTCAAAAGAATCTATTAGAAAGGCATACAAATCCAAGGATAGAGATAGTCCAAGATGGCTGTTCAGCTGCGAAGTAGATCTCCCTTCTGGGACTGAAGGACAGCCGGTGAGGTGAGAGTCTGCCGTAGTTCTCAGGCGAAGGCTGGAGCCTGAAGATTGGCATCTGAAGAGCAGCGATGGGCAGACAGGCACAACTCGAGACTAGAGCGAATCTGTGCTGATGATTTGCGATGTGTAGCGATGTGTAGCAAGTTGGTGTCTGTAGACAATCGCGAAGGTGAGAGCTTTAACAGAGGAAGCAGCTGTAACAATCTTCCCTCTTCATTCCTTTTATACCCTTGGAGTTCCAGTTGTCCTCCCACATCTGGGTGGGTGCTCTTCTCTCATTGGCCAGCCCACAAATCACTCACACTCTAATCCAGTCCACTTCCTGATCCCCAGTCTAGGCATGGTTCACAAATCCTAATCCTCATGGAGGTGTGGGTCCTAATTCCCTCAAGTTGACATAATCCCTTCAACAGTCACAGTCTTGTTAAATGAAAATATGAAAATTTTAAGAGTATCTGCCAAGACATTCCAAATTGCATAGGCATTAAATCATCTGATATGAGATCTATGACCAGAACAGGAAGAGTCTCTGAAGAGGACAAAATATTTAATTTAGAGTTGGATGGATCATGGGCCATATCGTAGATGTTTTAAATAAAGTCAGTGAACCATGATGTTCTCACCTTAGCGAGTGTGAACTGCTCAATTTCCTCTAGACTGAGTTGTGGTTGTTCAACAAAGCCAGCTATTATACTACAGTATGAAGCAGCAGTACTGACTGGTTTTCTTGTCCTTCTTGTAAAATGTTTCTGGAATCTCCTACGTCTCCTTTATGCAAGAGATTTCTTTTTCTCCATCCTTCTAAGGCTTGTTGGTTTGTATCATTTTGAACATGTATTTCTGTTTTTAGAAATATCAGATAAAATTGTTCAGCCTTATAGTGTCTCATAAAGACGGTGCTATGATTAAAACCAGACCCAGATTTTAGATCTGCTTTCATTTTTTTTGAAACACAAGCAAGAGCAATTTCAATAAAAACATTCCACTTCCCACCAGAGAGCTGGCGATGGTAATCCAGGTATTACGCTATCTGCAAATATGTATCTACCATGCAGAGCCTGCATGGAAGTATTTAAAAAGCTTAAGCTGAGATTTTCATATTAAGAATGGAATGTAGTAACTTTTGATTCCTTAAACCCTAATTTTAAAGAAAGATATCTTCTAAAATGGTCTAGGGAAGGAGCTGGGACTGGTAACAAGTACTCTATTAAGTAAGGGACTTTAAGAAAGGGCTTTTCTTATCTTTCTTTTGGTCTCCTTTTTAGGTTGAGTAGACAGCGAGCAAGATACACGGGAAAAGAAGTTTATTATTGTATTGTTTATAATAACCACAACCTGCATGCAGGCTGCCTGTCTACAGCGAGGGGACTGATGGAGTAACTTACAGGATAGGAGATGTGCCAGTGGAGAGGCTAAGAGAGAAGCTGCCTAGTCATGGACCGCGGCCCTGCCCCTTCCTGCTCACGTGATATTAGGCAGTTTTCTCATATGCAACATGGAAGTAATAATAAGTTGAAGTGAAACATAAGAAAATAGTTGCTATTGTCCCTAGCACCTAGAACAGTGCCTGGCACATAACAGACATTCAGTAAGTATATGTCCAGTAAACGCAGAGGTTGCAAGAATACTCAGCAAATAGTTGGTACTCAGATGGCAGCTATAATTACACTGCACTCATACAATGGAATATTAGGCAGTGCTAAAAACTGCATTATCAGTATGTAAAACTAAAAGGAAATAAGCTATGAATTAAAAAGCATATGTAAGGTACTACAAAATTTTATAAGAAAGCACCTAACATGGGGCACAAATATACAGATTTTTATATATGCACACTCATATGCATACATACACATACACAGTACCTTCTTAGGAGGCGTCACTATATGGTGTACCTGCTTTCCTTTGTAGCCTGTTTTGTTTGAATTCTGACCACTTATACAGACAGAAGACAGGTTTTCAGAGAAGCAATTTCGCATTTTATATTCAAGTGCCAAGGATGGAACTCTGGGTTTCGTGCATGCTGGATAAGCATTGTTCCACTGAGCTACATCCCCAGCCCTGAGAAGCAGATTCTGAGTCACGGTAAGTGTCCAAAACATTTACTGAGGATACTGTTGGAATTAAAAGTGTAAGGAGAGAAGAAACAAAAGTGGAGTTGGGCATAGGGAAAGGTGGCTGCCAATGGATTCCCTGCAAAGTCCCCAGGCAGCCCCCGGGGCAGTTGTGGACCTGGAGTGGCCTCTCACAGTGCTGCAACAAGCTATAAAGATCCAGGCCTCTATATCTCTGAGCAATCAGACACCGGGAACCGGTTGTCACTGAGACAATCCCAGAAGGGTGTTGACCCATGACCCTTCTTCCAACACTTGCAGCAGCTGGGGAATAAGTCACTTGTTCTTGAAGAGGTGTCAGGGAGCCATACGGACAGCATCTACTACACCACTTGATCTTTTAAGAAAAAAATATGGCATCTCTCAAGTATTTAATTTCCATTCTCAGCTGAGGATTCAAGATGTCCTCATCAAGGGAAGTAAGCAGGTTTCATAGAGTGACTTCAAGATGTCTCAGGGCCATCTGTCCATCCCACTCCCACGTTTTTTCTCCACTACCTCACAAAAAAGTATATGAAACATCAACAGTTTGTTAAGGGATCATTTAAGACAATGCTCCCTGGGGGCATTTATTTGTGCATATTGACTGCTTTAATAGGGTCACTAGGTGATTGTTTATTATCTATTAGTAATTTGGGAGAAGCTAGACTTGATCAATAGAGGACAAGATACTGAAATTTTTAGTTCAGTTGTTATTAGTACTAGTGGGAACTTAGGGTTGATTCCCAGGACAACTGTCTTACAGTTACTTACTCATGCTGGGCCAAAATACCTGACATCCCAAAACTTAAGGAATGAAAGGTTTATTTTAGTTCCCAGTTTCACAAGGACTCGGTCCATTCTTGGGTAGCTGGTTACAGCGGTAAGTACATGGTGGAGTCCTAGCTAGAGAAAAACTATTCACAGCATTGCACACAGGAAGCCAGAGAGCAAGGAGGGGCTGAGCTAGCATATACCTTCCAGGTCACGTCCCCTTGATCTGCCCCCTTCAGGTCAAGCTTAAGTGATCTGCCCCTCCCAGTCAGGGCCCACTTCTTAACAGCACATGGAATATATAGGTATTCTACTACTTCACAACATCCAAACAATATGAGGCTGCTGGGGAACATTCCAGATCCAAATCGCAACAACTGAAGACATATAAGCATATGTTTAAAAAGGAATGCATGTGCTCCATTGGTGGAAATGATAACCGGGTCCACTCGGATAGCAAAGAGGTTTGTTATGGCAGAGAAATGGAGGCATTCCACGTACATGTTTTGCTATCTTTAGAAAAAGAAAACCAAGAAAGAAGTGTTCTCCAGTATGTCATAGGCATCCTTTGTTTGGTCCCCGTATGGAGTCCACAAATCAGACTTTCTTGTCTTTTTGGCCCTGGCATGTCTCCCTAAAGCCTCAGATATTTGGAAGGTGACTAGATGATGGGATTGATGGACCAAGTAGATTAGTGTGTTGATGATTTCATGCTGTTCGAAGGTGGAGACCTGTTGGAAGAGACGAATCACCAAGGCAGAACGTGGACGTGCGTCTATCCCTCACTGGCTCCTCTGCCTTTTGCGCTTGGCTCCTTATCTAGCCATGCCATGGACAGCTTTCTACAGCGGCCGTTGAATATTACCCATTCCACCCTTGCTGGTGTACTGTGAATGGATCGAACCTCTGAAACATGAGCCAAAAAAAAAAAAAAAAGAAAAAAAAAGAAAACCTTCCATCAAGTTGGGAAAGTTGAGTATTATGTCCGCCTGACAAGTAAGTAACTAAGGCACTCATCTGAAGTATAATAGAAGATACAGCCTCAAGGAAGAACCCTAATTTCTCACCCTAAGGAGAAGTAACAAAGATACCCTCGCTTTTAATGTCTTCTGATAGTGTGCTGTTCATTTTCTTAGTGGGCTCGAACACCAATGTTATTTAATTTTAACTAAGCAAACCCTCAAAAGACAAGGGAAGGGGAAAGGGATGTGATACATAAATTAAAAATTAAAGTACCATAAAAATTTGTACATATCATTGACAACTGACTATTTTGTAACATGCTCCTGAATCTTGGAGCAGAAAATAAAGGAGACTCAAAAATAAGAGAAATACAAATAAAGTTGGTAGTTTAGGTGGTACTGAATTGATGTTAATTTATTAGATTTGACAACCACATTATGGTTATGTTAGATAACATTAGAGAAAGGCAGTTGGAAGGAATAGGGCAATTCTCTGCTCTCTTTGCAAACTTTCCATAAGCCTAAAAGGTCTTTGAAATTTTTTTTGAAATATAGGTTTTTCCACCCATTTATTGCTACCAGTGAACGCTGACTTGGTGTTTCTTTGCAATGGTAAAACATAATTTGAAATGAAGTATTCAGGATATAAAAGCAAGCACCTCTTGGTTGAAGTATAAGGTTGTGTTTTTGCTAAGCCCAGGATTTTAAAACATATGAAACGTGGATGCATGTTTGGAAGTCACTCTTATCTAATAGCAACTTATACTGTTGAAGGAAGTGCTTCAGGAAATGTCAGCAACATAATTTACATAAGAGTGAAAATCTGAGATACACTTTTTAGTTAGAAAATTTCCTTGGAAAACACAAATTCCAAGCAAAAAGTAATAATAACAAAAACATGCTTTTATATAGCCTACCAAAGAAAAGATGTACCCAAAATAGACATCTACTCCATGGTAAAGGAAGCAACTAGGGAGTGCGAGGTTTTCTCTATCAGTATAAACGTTCCTGGAGTGGCTGTTTGGTAGGCTTAAAAATAAAAAGATGCCAGTGAAAATTCACAGGCACATCCTCCAGTGGCATCTATTTACTTTCTCAGAATACTGATTCCACAGCACAGAATTTGAACCTGAAATCCACAACATACAAGATGCCATCCATTTGTTTATTTGAAACAAAAATAGAACTAGAATCTTAAAGACAGTAGGCAGGACCATATAAATCATTTGTGCCTTTAGGGAGCCCCGAGGTGCCTCGTGGCCTAGCACTTAAAGCATAACTAAACTTGAAATACTCATTCTTCTTTCACAGAAACGATTGTTCCGCTTTTCTGACATTTTCTATGTGGATCTGTTCTCCAGCACAGGTTTTAAAAAAATACATATAATCTGTCTATTTGAAATACAGGTGGAGAGAAAATATTGTTAAAATGAGATAATGTGTAACATTTTTTAGCAATTCACGCTATGGAAAGAGCATTTTGGAAGTGAATGCTTGAAAATATTTCAAATATATGTGGTTTTCATTTTAAGAGCAATTTAAAAACTCATATCTACACCTAAAAATCTTGGCAAGAGAATTTCCTCACGCACCACATTTTTTCCAAATGCACAATGCAATCATGTTTTTGAATATATTTGTAATAAATACTTAAAAATAATCTTTTTCAATTAGTTTATAATAATAGCCATTTGACATCCAAAAAATGGAAATTTACTAGCCCAAAGTAAACTTTAAAATAATCCAAGGATCTGGGTGGAATTTAAAACTCAGTATCATAACTTAGTAGGGAATAATTTCTAAAAATCCCTTCTTTGGACTGGAGGCACAGCTTAGCAGCTAAGAGCACTTGCCTAGCAAACGCGAGATCCTGGGTCTGATTGCCCAGCACTACATAGGCTGTGCATGGTGGCATGTCACATACCTAGAGAAAAATGAATGAATGAACAAATAAATAGGAAAAAAAAGGAAAGCTAAAGGCCTGCACCACTGAGCCTGGCTCAATATTTGAAAGCAAAGTTTCTCCTCATATTCTCAACTGAGTATTAAAATGTAGTGAATTCAAAATCAGTACAAAAGGGTTTAAAACATAAGTAATAAACAGAAATTTTCACATAATTTCTAAAATCTTATTTCAACTTTTTCTTCAAAAAGATTGACTGTTCTTATTTTATAATGCTCACATATTAGCATTAGAAAATGTGTTAAAACATAGTTGGGCATATAAATGCAGGCAGAAGTTAAATACTAAAAATTTTAAAAGGAAATATGTTGGGAAGACATGGTTGAAATTATTTTTCTGATAGCGCATATAATATGGTGTCTTACAGGGGACAGTCAATCGGAAAGAGCAACGAAAATGGGTCAGTTGGGTCCTTTGTGAAATCTCCCAGAGGGGAAGAGATACTTCCCAGGATATACAGAACAGTCCGATCCCGAAGCATGCATTAATTCTCTACTAATGTTGGAAAGCTAATGACATAACCTCTTCAGAGCTGTTCAGTCCAGTTGTCTATTTTTTGGCTACAAGTTGCCGGCCTGTAGCACAGAGATTCTGATTCAGCAGGGCAAATATAGAAACCAACAGTTTGGATTTATAACCGGCACCCTGAATGGTTAACAAGTATCAGTCTTGAAGAGGGTGAAAATGATATCTAACAAGTGACAGTGACTTGGCCAATGGAAGCTTACTCGGAGCATGAGCTAGAATCTTCCAGCCTCACCTTTCCCCTGCCAGAGGGACCCCCTTTGCATCTGTCCTGCAACTGAGATGAAAGTCTGGGTCTTCCTAGTTGGGTACATGCAGACGGAAGAAGAATAAAGGAATAGCTCCAATTTCAAGGCTACAGCTACAAGTCACTCTTCACTTGCAAAATACCTTTGATGGTTCTAGGAAGAGTGATGGCCACATGGCTTTACAGAGCTACTGACAAAAGGTTATTGTGGGTTTGCTATTGTTGCCCTGTTGCTAGGAGAACTTCGGCAATGGAATTTGCCAGTCAACACAAGCTTTCCTCAGCTAACCACGCCATGTGCAAGGGATGCTGTCCACCCACAAGGAGAATGAGACCATGCGTTGCAAGGCCAAGGCCAGAGCGTCACGCAGACAGGAAGATTTCTTCCTGGACCTTGTAAAATTGGAGACAGGCAGAAAAACCCTGACTTCCCAATAGAGTTCTTACAATATTAAGAAGAGAATTCAATTAGATTTCAAATTCTGTTTTTGCTTTTGTGGTTTCTAAGTCCACTCATTTTTCTCTGGCAAAACCTATACCAAACAGCAGTGGACCTGGAATGTATGTGAGCGTATATTGTTGGAAATAGGCAATGATCTGAGTTTGATTCTCTGCCCTTGAAACACTCCCAATGGGTTAGTAAGAGAGTGGGATATTTGCCCCGGTGTCTAGTTGATCGGATCAGCAGAAATGAGAAAAAATGCTGGCAGAGGTCACAGAGGAGCAGCCCAGTGTGCACGCATGTGGGTGGCAACGGGCTCAGCTGTACGTGAAGCGCAGAGCACATATCCACCTCTTCTGAATGCCAGAATTCTCAATGCCAACATTTCCTTTGTTATTTATATCCTAGGAAATGTGCCTCCGGGGAAATGCGTGCATAGATATACACACATTTTCAGAGTGAAAGAAAACAGAAAGAATAAATGGGCATTTGACTTGCCATTTAACATTTTCAAAAGTTTGAAAACTGTCATTGGGGAAACTATAGTTTTTGCTTAGAAAAATCTGACACATTTTAATGTAAAATTATTTCTGCATCTCGTGGGCTGTGTGTGTGTGTGTGTGTGTGTGTGTGTGTGTGTGTGTGTGTGTGTGTGTGTGTGGTATGTGCGGAGGAAAACTGTTTCCTTATAAAACCTCCCATATCTGGGCATGGTTGCTCTGGGAGTCTTTCTGCTGAGCACGAATGTGATCCTCCCAATCACAGGCCAAAGGATGCCACCATGTGCTCCCACACCAGCATCTTCTCAACTCCAGGCACAAAGCCAGGCTAAGGGGGTGTATGCTTGTTGAGGCAGATCTATCATAAAAGTATAAATCAGTGTTTTCATGCCACAACTGTTCTAGTTGCCTGCAGAGTCTCTGCTGAAACGAAGCAGGATTGGTGTTCCACCGTGAAACTGAACAGTGGAAGCATGCTGCTTGCAGGACGCGAGGATGACATGGACACACACCGAGGGATCTGGAACCCTGGAATCTCATTCTGTTTTGTACTTCTGGGCCTGGGTCCTTCTCTTCTCTCTTCCTCTCCTTCTCTCTTATAAAGGCAATTAACTAGATTCAGGAAAGATATTTCATTTATATAAAACTTTGTTTATGGAAAAAAATGAGGAAAAATGTGCTCAGGAATGGTTCTGGAATAGGTAGAAGTATGGAGAAATTCAGTGCATGTGCTTGCAAATCCCTCAGGACTTAGCTCTGCCTGACCTTGAGGCCATGGAGTGCTCACTAACTAAGCATCTCTCCTCTGGCTGGGTTAGCCTGTTCTCTGGCTGGAGGACTCTGCCCTCCCTCCATTGTACCTGCTCATAGAATGACCTTGCTGTTGCTTTTAGCAGCCATTGGCAGCCATTTTCATGACATAGCTGTCCCAGGAAATGGCAGTATTCTATATCAATACAGCCATCGCTCCGAGGAGGAGGGGCAGAGACAAGGCCATGCATGAGCCTCTCAGCCCTACTCAGCTGCCCGAGGATTGAAGGAACCCACTTGTAAAGGCCCCTGTTGAAGCCAGTTTGTGCAGACGTGGGAAGCATGGTCCACACCTTAGCACTATCTCTAGCAAACACTTTCGTTCCTCATTAAAGGCCTGAGGACCCTCTCAGTGGTTCTTGGGACAGGAGATAAGGACCCACAAGAGCATTTCATGTTTCTTCCATGGCTGATCTTCCAGCTAGCCCAGCTACCACAGGTGTCCCCATTGCTCTGAAAGACGTTCGTTTTGGTTGCAGCAGGCTTCGGGTGCAGATCTGCCCCAGACGACTCCACCCAGCGACTTCTCTGGTGGATTCTGCCCTTAGGCAGCCTTCTCTGTGGGGCCCACTGGGGCTCCTCTGCTAGCTGTGACCAAACAGACAGACACAGCACTTGCTTGCCTTTCAATTTATAGGCAAACTCCTCGCACTCGTAGCAATTTCCAGCCCATGTGCTGTTTCCTCTTACGCTACAGCATAAACCCTAACAAAGCTCTTCCCAGATAGGATATTTTGGCCTATTCATTATTTCTGCCACAGGTGCAATGTGCCGAGCAGGTATACAGAATGTGGTAAATACCAGTAGGAGCTTAGCACCTGAAAGCAGCAGAGAATGCCAAAAAACAGTAGAAAATTGCCACAGCCTGGAATGTCCCGCGACCACAGAAAGTTCCAAAGAGCAAGGAGGGCTTCTAACCCTAGGGACTGATAGCAGCTAGCATTCAAATCTCAAAGCTCAAGGTTGTTAGTACACTTAGCCAGGTTGTGGTTTCTATATGAATTGAGCAAGAACCCTCAGCTGATCTCGGAGGTAGACGCAGGAACCCTCCACCTTAAAGGGCCCTGAAGAAGAGAGCGGACGTGATAACAGTCACCACCAGGCTCCAGAATCATCCCTCATCTGATGTCCATCTCCCGTGTAGCTAAGAATCCGCGCTAGCCAGTGACAGCTGGACAGACACTGTGCCGCTCAGCTGTGTGACTCTGCCTAGGCTGCCGTTGGATGTTCTAGTGTGACAAGGGCAGACGTTGTGCAGTGCAAGGACAACAAGGGTAGGAAGAGGAGAAGAGAGAGGAGGAAGAGGGCAGAGGGGGGAGAAGAGGACGAGGAGGAAAAAGAGAGAGAGAAAGCAAGAGGAATAAGCAGAGAGAATGAAGTAGAGGAGGGGAAGGAGGGAAGGAATTAGCCTCCAAAAGCTTGGAAACCCAGGCTGGTGCCGGGTGCAGGTGGCCATCCCCAGTAACCGCCCTCTTCCACCATTTGACCACCATTTGACCTTGCCGGGATTGCAGCACTGGGCCCTAGGAAGAAGCTGTCAGAATCTTCTGGAGTAGCTGCTGGGTTCCTGACCCAGACTTTCTGTAACTCTCCCATAATCCAGCAGCAGCCAGCAACAGGGGGTTTCCTCTGCCTGCTTCTGAAAAATTAGGCCTCAAATGAGAAGCAGTTACAACCCTAGGACTAGGATTTTCTTTGATGACAAGAAAGTGAAGGAATACTGGTCAGCCAATATGCAGAAAGACAGAAAGCATTAAATATGCTAAAAGGAAGGTGATCTCCCTGACCATCGTTTGATAAAGATGATATGATTTTATTCACATGTCAAAGATAATTGGTCTTCTGCCAACAAACCATGTAATAAGTAACTGAAAGATATTGGGGGCCATGGTTTTCACTGAGATTGTGTAGGTAATTATGAATTGAAGTGCTAGACTAAGTAACAAAGTACCTTTCTTGTTTCTAGAGGTGTATCAGCGTGAATTATGTTTTATTATGCTGTTTTCTTAATTGTGTCTCCAAACAATGGTACAGCTAATTTCGCATCGCCAGTGTGTTATGGTTGGAAATACACAACCCAAGCAATTCTTACGCAGTTTCCGAGTTCTTCGGAGGCACACCTTTCTGCAGTCTAGCCCACCATTTTGGGAACCAGACGATTTTTCTCACCCTTTCTGTCCTCATCAACATTAGTCAACTTTCTATCACTGTGATGGGATACTCGAGAAAACAACTTCAAAGAGGAAGGATTTCTTTTGGCTCACAGTTTCAGAATTGTCAGTCCGCGGTCCTTTGGCTGAATTGTTTTGGGGACGTGACAAGGCAGAAACATCGTTGGAGGGCATAGTGGAGGAAAATGCCCACTTGCGGTGAAGCAGGAAGGAGACAGAGACAGAAAGGAAGGAGCAAGTCACCACCTCTAAAAGCAAAACCCCAAAGACCAATTCCCAACAGCTAGTTTCTATCATCTCCCATTAGCTCATCAAATTATGACCCATGCATGATTTAATTCATTGGTGAGGTTAGAACCTTCATGATCCAATCACTTCCCCCAAACCCTCTCCTGAGCACTGCTGCACACGCATCACATATTCTTTCAATATACAACCTGATGAGGAACATTCCAGATCCATACCATCAAACCATCTTTGTGAAAATAAAAATTCACATTCTTTCCCTGCCCCTCAAAATCTCAGAACCAGTAAGACCCTAGCAAGATTGGCTTTCAACTGAACAAGAAATACCAGAATGACCCAGGGAATAAGAATTGGGTTAGCGGATACAAAAGCTTCGGTGACCCTGAAAAATTGTTCCCACAGACCATACAGAAGGTCTACGGTCTTTACCATAGGGAAGTGTAGTCCACCGAGGTTGGCGCCGAGCAAACACTGTGTACCTAGGAAAGCCAGACTCTTTCAGGCAGCCAGAATTCAGAGACGCAGCTGAGAAGCAAACACAGGGTGGGAGTCAGGATGAGGCAGAGGCTGAGGGAAAGCCCTGGGCACCTACGCATGAGTAGAGCTTGATCCTGAGCTTGCGGCTCTCACGAAGACCCCAGCATGGCCAGATGCAATCCCTCCATGGAGTGGCTCCTCGGGCACCACAGGCTATGTCCACGGTTTAGAGCAGGTAGGTGAATGGGAGCAACAAGCTTCTGATGGCAGGTGAGAGTGAGTAATGCTACCCCAGCCTTTGTGCAAAGCTTCTCAGGGCCCAGCAGCACCCCTGCTCTCACCTGTCTCTGCATCTCATTGTCCGTAGTGATGCTTATATGTCACCAGATGCATCCAGCTCTGTCATGTACAAAGATGGAAAAAATATTTAGACTTTACCAGTGGTGGAATACAGTGGTAAACTTGGTAGAAGACCAAAAAAAAAAACCCATTATATTTAGAGTAGGAGAGTCAGCCAAATGCAGAGGCGGCAGGGCCATCTTAGACATGCTTCTGAGCCTTTTTCTGAGAAAGATGTTTCTCAGATCAAGGATTGTTTTGGTAAGGCACCCTGGGCAAAAGGTCCATTTGCACTGAAGGCAACTGCTGCTGGTTGTCAGCCATATCCCTACATACCTGGAAGCACCAGGGACTAAGCCGGGGGTGACGGTGACCACCTCCACTGTTCCTCACACTTAGAAGTCATTCAAAATGCAGAGTTGAGGACCACAATTTGGGAAAAGTAGAAAGGAAGAAACAGAAATCAAGCATGACATAGTGGAGTTTGGACCAACCCTCAAGACGCCACTGTGCACCCAAGCTCTATATCCTGCATTCTAGGGTGCTAGATGGTAAGTTGAGCTGCTGGTCAACAGGGAGAATGTGTAGGCAGAATTGGACTTGCTGTGATGAACCAACCACCAGCTCACAAGTTGTAAGGAGGAGGGAACTTTATCTTTATCATGGTGGGAAACTCAGAGGCCTGAGGCTTTTCTGGTCACTTTTAGGTACTAGAAAGTGTCCTGGTTACTTAAATCTCAAAACACTAGGTCATTTCAGCAATTAATTTGTTGAACCCTGAACCCATCAAAAACTTCATTCCTTGTTTAAAGGTAAACCACCTTTCCACTTCCCTCTCCCTTTTCCTTGAGATCACAGCTGCAGGTGGGAGTGTCTACCTCCATTGAGGTTTTACCATGCTGTCCCAGCCAAATAATGCTCCCTACAGCCTTGGAATGGAAGAAAAATAGGTGAAAAAGAAGGAGGAGGAGGAGGAGGAGGAGGGATTGCCTGACAGCTCTGTTTTGGAACACTGTTTTCTTTACATCTATTTGTTCCTCATTGGGCCCTCATGGGGTGGCTGTCTTGTATCCGCGGATGCACTGAGTGCTTCTCCTCTGGTTGCATTGTTGAGACTCTCTCCTGAGGCTCTGAGAAGCTGATGTCACTTCCCACTGGGGCTGCCTCCCTCCCTACTGGTATAGCTCCGGCTTCCTCTTCCCCCTGAGCAGCCCTCACCTAACCCACCGGACACCCTGACAGTCTTTGTTCTCCAACTCTGAGGTAAGCTGACCTCAGCACAAGTGGGCAGCTGCAGACCAGTGCTCCAGCTTTTAGCAGGCGAGCTAAATGGTCCAAGTATTTCCTAAAAGTTCCTGCTCTTAGTTTAGGTCAAGCCAGTGAGTTCTTTCTTCCACATAAGACCTACAACACAGCTTTCTCTCTACAAAGCCTTCTATTGTCAATGCCGACTCTTTCCTTGCCTTTTTTTTTTTTTTTTGTCTTTTATTCTCTAGAGGTGGGTGGGTGGCTGAGAGCACCAAAGTGGTTTTCATAAGCACTTTTTGCAAATCTCCAATGCTCCATCTGATACTCCAGGACCGCTGCTGAAACTGGGACTAAAGTTGCTGCAACTTAAGATCCTGAACAGCCAACACACAGGACATATAAAAATCAGTAATATTTTTGGGGTACTGTACAGTGAATGTATGTGTTCTTCATGACCAGAGGTGGCCATCCAGGAGTTTCCGTGGCCCCATTCCCCATGGGAGGACAATGGCCCTCAGGGCACACCCCAGCTTATCAGCAACACACCTTGTCTGGTTGCACATGGGTGTGAAAACTGAGTATTAGATTGTGGGTGAGTCTGAGAAGGATGCGTAACAGTAAAAGACAGCTGAGTTGCAATGTGAGCCCCCCCCCCCCCAAGAGTGTTGGGTTTTATTTTATTTTATTATTTTATTTTATTGAGACAGGGTCTTTCTTTGTAGCCTAGGCTCATCCTAAATTCACCATGTAGCCCAGGCTGGCTTTGAACTCAAGGTAATCCTCCTGCCTCAGCCTCTCGAGTGCTGGGATTACAGTCATGGTGCTGCCACTCCTGGGTAATTTTTATGTGGTGCCGTAGAATAGAACCCAGAGCCTTGCACGTGCAAAGCAAGCACGTTAATGACTGAGTTATACCCTAACCCTACCCTAGCTGAGTTTTAAAGGACGTAGAAGAGTTCTCTGGGCAGCCCAATAAGGCAAAGCCATTGTATTGGTCAGCTTTCTGTTACTGAAGAAAACCTCCCTGAAGCAATCAACGTATAAGAAATAAAGGTTGTTTTTGGCTCAGAGTTACACAGTTTTCAGTTCATAGTCAATTGCCCCCATTGCCTGTGTGTCTGTGGTAACGGAGCCATGATGGTGGTGAGTACACAGTGCTAGGTTCATGGCCAGCATGTGTGACAGAAAGGGAGAGAGAAAGAGAGAGACAGAGGTGAAGTCCCACAATTTTTTCAAGGGCACACCCATAATGATGATAAGCATTATTATCCTCTATGGATATATCACTAAGGGAAATTTAATTCAGGAAAAATCTGCTTTGGAGGATTTCTCCAAAGACTCCACATTCCTAACCTGGATCTGATTTTGGTGTAATATGGGCCTTTCATGAGTCGTGCATGGGATTTTTTCTGTAATGTCTCAGATTTAGATTCCAATGTGGCAACTCGGGGCTATAGATAGAATTATTTATCATCATTCATCTGTTTTCATTTAATATGAAACGTTCTTAAACATTTGATTCTGTCTAAATGCTATCAAAACAGGATATATTGACATTTTTACTGATCCCTTCCACACGACAGCTTATATTTTGGAGAGAACAGAAGATTATTGAGGCAAGGAGTCAAAAGATGGGTTTGGGATCTGATGCCAATTCTTGACACAATGGAAGCACTTTTTACCCAATTTTTAAGAAAGGCTTTTCTTTCATTTTCATAAATCAGTTTTTCTGAAAAGCCAAGAACAGTTCAAAGAAACACAAAAATCATGGAAAAAATGTAAGATTCAACTATTATATCCTCTTTGAAAACCTCATTCAAAAGATGAAAAAGTTACTTCTAAGATTTGTGCAGCTATAAACATTAGTACGCATGTAACAATGTTTCAAGATGTCTTCAGCTCTTTCAGAAAGACCCTGAAGAGGTATACCTGGATCAAATGGCGTATTGATGGTCAGTGTTTTGAGGAATCTTCATACCTATTTCCACAAAGGTTGTACCAGTTTGCAGTCTCACCAGCAACACAGAAGGGTTCCTTTTCCCCATAATCTTGCCAGTATTTGTTGTTTGTTGAGGTCTTTTAAACAGCCATTCTTACTCAAGTAACATGGGATCTGTGTTGCTTCAATTTGCATTTGTTTAATGGCTAAATATGCTGAATGCTTTTTTCATGAATATATTGTCCATTTATACTTCTTCTGAGAACTGTCTGTTCAGTTCAGGTACCTATTTTTTGATTGGGTCTTTTATTTTTGAAAGTCTAATTTTTTTTTTTCAGTTCTTTGTATATTCGACATATCAATCCTCTGTCCAAAGAGTAGCTGGTACATTTTTCCCACTCATTCAGTTCTCTCTTTATTCTACTGATCTGAATGTAGACAACTGCCAGTTTTCCCAGCACCATTTGTTAATGAAGCCTAACTTTTTCTAGTGTATGTTTTTGGTTTCTTTATTGAAGACCAAAGGAACGGAGGTGCCCAAACAGTCTCTGCATCCTTTTTTCTGTTCTGTTGATCCACCTGTCTGCTTTTGTACCAATACCATATTTTTTGTTAATCACTGTTGTTTTGGAATATAACTTGATGTTTGGGACTGTGATATGTTTTGCCTTTGTCTCGTTGCTTAGGATTACTTTGGCTATTCTGGGTCTTTTCTGATTATAAGATTGTTAAGATTGTTTCGTCTAGTTCTTTGAAAAATGCTGTTGATATTTTTATTGGAATTGCAGTGAATCTGCGTGTCAGTTTTGGTAGCATAGTCATTTTGACAATGTTGGTTCTGTCTATTCAGAAACATTGGATGTATTTTCTAATGTCCCCTTCAATAGATTTTTTCAGAGTACTATAGTTTTCTTTGTAGAAGTCTTTCCCTTCCTTTGCAAGGATAATATGTGAGTATTAAAATTTTGAGGCTACTGTTTCTCTGATTTTCTTTCTCGGTGATTTTATTGTTGGTGTATGGAAATACCTTTGATTTTTGCATCTTTATTTTTTATGCTGCCACCTTATTGAATTTGTTCATTAGTTATGTGAGTCTTTTGATGGAATTTTGAGGTATTCTATGTAAAGAATCCTGTCACCCTCAAATAAAGGGTATGACATCTTTCTTTTATATATGTATGCCATTTATTTAATTCTCTTGCCCAGTTGCTGTGGCTAAAGTTTTGAGTATCTTTCTAAGGACAGTAGTAAGAGTGGGCACCTTTGTCTTGTCTCTGACTTAGGGGAAATGCTTTCAGTTTTTCTCCATTTAGGATGGTGCTGGTGGTAGGTTTCTCATAAATGGCTTTTATAAGTTTCAGAAAGGGTCCCTTCATACTTATTTTCTTTTTTCCTCCATTTTATTGATATGTGTAAGCGCAAGATTTAAGGTTTACAATGAAGTTGAGCATTTTGTGCACTTACGTATCTTGTCAAGGTAACGAGGACTTTCCCACTCTCTTTTTGTCCCTCCCCCGACCCACTCCTCCCTCCCTCCCCGTCCTACTCCCCCCGACCCTGGCTCATTTTGTTTTTGGTTTTAAGTTCCATGAGATAGTTGTGATCTGCGTCTCTCATATCAGAGAGACCATTCAATGTTTCACCTTCTGCTTCTGACTCACTTCACTAAGCATGATGTTCTCAAGTTTCTTCCATTTGTCTGTAAAAGCCTCCACGCTGTTGGACTTTATAGATGCATAGTATTCCATTGTGTATAAATACCACAGTTTGTGTATCCACTGGTCTGTTGATGGGTATTTTGGTGACTTCCATGTTCTAGCTATTGTTAGTTGTGCTGCTATGAACATGGGTATACATATATCTCTGTTATGTGTTGTTTTGGCCTCTTTTGGATATATTCTGAAGAGGGGGGGGGTGGGTCGCTGGATCGAAGGGTAGATTTCTAGTCTTTTGAGAGATCTCCACGCTGCTTTCCAGAGTGGTTGTACGAATTTACATTCCCACCAGCAGTGCAGGAGGGTTCCTTTTTCCCCACAGCCTCACCAGCACTGATTGCTATTTGACTTGTTGATATAGGCCATTCTCTCTGGAGTGAGATGGTATCTTAGTGCTGTTTTGATTTGCATCTCTCTTATGACTAGAGATGTTGAACATCTTTTCATGTATCTATTGGCCATTTGTACTTCTTCATGAGTGATCTGCCTCTTCATTTCATTTGCCTACTTTTCAATAGGATCCTTTATTTTGGTTGGCTTACTTTTCTTCAGCTCCCTGTATATTCTAGTTATGAGCTTCCTATCTGGGATCTTGGTGGTGAATAGTTTTTCGCAGTCTGTTGGTTCCCTTTTTACAATGTTGATAGTTTCCTTGGTGTGCAGAAACTTTTTAATTTGACAAGATCCCATTTGTTAATAATGGGGATAATTTCTTTTGCTCTAGGTGTCTTGTCAACGAAGTCTTTGCCTACCCCTATGTCTTTTAGATATTTGCCTAAGTTGTCTTCTAGGAGGTTCAGTGTTTCCCTTTTAATGTCTAGGTCTTTGATCCACTTTACCTTCATACTTACTTTCATCAAAGCTTCTATCACGAATGGGTATTGAATGCTCATTCAATGAATAGAACAAAACTTTTTCTGTGACTATTGAGATGATCATATGATTTTTGTTTTTGTTTATATGGTGCATTACATGAATTGATTAACATATGTTAAACCACCCTTGTATTCCTGGTCAACCTGATCATGGTGTATGATCTTTTTGATAATTTGTTTCTGTTTTCCAGCATCTTGTTTAGGAGTTTTGTACTTATTCATTAAGAAAATTGGTCTATAGGTTTTTTTTTTTTCGTCTTTGTCTGGTTTTGATATCAGAGTAATGCTAACTTTCAGGAAACGGTTTGGCAGTATTCTTTTTCTTTTAGTTTCATGGAAAAGTTTGAGACATATTGGAATTATCTCTTCCCTGAAGTCCTGGCAAATTTCTGCCATAAATCCATCAGGTCCTGGCCTTTTCTTTGCTGTTAGAGGCTCTGTTAGTGCCTAAATTTTATTACTGCTTATTCATCCTTTTAGGGTTTTGATACATTCTTGGTTCAGTTCAATTTTCATATTTTATATGCATCTGGGAATTTATACATTTCTTCTAGGATTCCCAATTTATTGGAATATATGTTTTTAAACTAACTTTTTATAATCCTCTAGATTTCAATGGTATCCACTGTGATTCTACATATTTCTACTCTGGGATGCATAGATCTCTTGGGACTTTCAGGAAATTAGGATGTTACATGATTACATCTAAAACTTTTGTGTATGTCTATGTTCATTTTAAAGAGCAATAGTCTTTATGACTTGTTTTATTCTCAAGGGAATTTCTGAACCAAGACTTAGTACTTTGGAGGAAAGTAATAAGATATAAATTATTTAATTTCCTACAGTGTCTTTAATAAGTCACTAAGCAACTGAATGAGTGTGGAACAGATGTAATGTTTATACTCATTTTCTAGTACAGAAGACAGAAAAGGCTGTTTTTGTCTCACATTGTTGTGTACATATGCAAAGATAATAGATATTTAAAATTTTTGAAAAGTTTAAAATAATATCTTATGATAACAGTAGCTTGCCATGAGACATATGATAAGAAATCTCTACAGTTCAGAATTCTGTTGTTTTCATTACTTTTCTAAATCTTCTTCTATGAAAGCAGGGTGTGGAAAGTGTTGTCTGACTTGAACTTCAGGGATAATTAACCTTAATATGACCTCTCATCTAACAGCTAATTGGAATAATTACCTCATCAAGACTCTCCATTCCTTGATTTTTATTTTCTGATTATCACTCTCTCCAGTATTGTTGCTATTATAATTTACAATGATTTAACATTCTTGTTGACTAGCCTGGACTTTCCTTTTTTGAACTTCACTTCTTAAATGATCGTATGTCCTACCCTACTCTGACCCCAGCTCCAAAGGTCGTACTTGGACCTTGTGTAACATTCTCAGTATTCCTTCTATTGTAGACAGAACAATGGACTCCAAAAACGTGTGTTGTAATCCTAAGAATATGTGACTATGTTACATACCATGGCAAAGGGGAACTAAAGTTTCAGGTGGAATTAAGGTTGTTAACCATGTGATCTTAAATATGGAACTCATCTATATTACCCAGGTAAGCCCAACATAATCATAAAGATCTTTATGTGTGAAAGACAGAAGCAGAAAAGGAGATCAGAATGAAGTTCTTGTAGGAGAAACCCCCTCGACACCTGCTGTCTTTGAAAATAAGTAAGAAAGGCCGTTGGGCCCAGGGATGTGAGTGGCCTGTAGGTACTGCAAAGGGATTGGAAGTGAATTCTCCTCCAGAGTCTTTAGAACAGAATGCACCTTTACCAATGCCTTGTGTTTAACCCAGTGAGACATAATTCGGAGTTCTGATATCTAGAACTATAATATCGTACATTTGGATCATTACAAGCTAATAAATTATAATGATATGTTACAACAGCAATAGGAAATTAATATACTTTTCTTCCAAAGATGATGAGGTCAATTTGCCTCCACTTTCTTTCTCCCTTTTTTCTTTGCAATTCACTTCCTCTAGTACCCAGCTCCAATTAATAACTTTTTATCCCACAAAACTACAACTTTAACAAAATTGTTCCGTGTCCCATGCTCATACCTACCTTTTTAGATTCTATGGCTTAGCATTACAGTCATCATGTGCCTCTCTTAATTGGGTACTGTCAACTCTTGTGTCTCCTTCTGTATCAGTCCTTTTCTAAAAAACGTTCTAACTCCAGTTACATCTAGTCCTCCTCTTCCCCACCTTTTTGTACATGAATTTGCTAGCTGGATATGGGCAAAGAAAAACACAGCCAATTTGATTGGTTTCATCAGATTTACATTAATAGTAAGAACAGTAACATGCCTGAATTTCCTAGTTGGATCTCGTAGTCCCTTTAGCATCTTACTGTCCTAAAAGACTTCACAAGTTCTTCCTGGAAATATCCCAATTCTCTGCCTCCCTTTTCACCTCTGCTTATTTTGTGTTTATATCACTTATTCCTTGTTCTGTTAAAAAAAAAAAAAGAAATGCTCAGAAGACCACTAACTCAATTCCTCTGCTATCTCATTTACCCACCCAGCAGCCTATATGCCCCTCTCTCCTATAACTCTGAACCATTCTGGAAGGAACGTCATCATAACAGATGATTCACCCATTTACATCTCTCCAGCTTCTGTCATTTTAATTCTCATAAAATCACTTTTCGTCCCTCTTATGCACCACTCTCTCCAGCACACATAGCTCCCAATCTCTCCTCTGGCCCTTGGCCCCTCCCCCTCCAGCACTGTGCACTCCTCGCTAACCTGGTCCCTGGGCCCAGTGTTTGTGCTCCTCCTCCCCACCCTCTCCTGAACTCACCCCGTTCATACCTTCATCCTCATATCTCCTCAGAAACAGTTCTCGTATCTAGGTTACCGTAGCTCCCCAGAGCCTAAATCCTGCCTCCCACGTTTGGTCCTCGTCTTCACTGATATCTCAGGAGCATTGGACCGCATGCCTTACTCATTGCAGGTTTCCTCTGAGCTCTTGCCGCAGATGTTGCTTACTGATACATTTAAGTTTCAGGAGTCAGGTCGTGTCCGTCTCATCTCACCACACTCCTATTGCCTCTCTGCTCACTGAGGTCAAAGCTGGGCTTCCCATGATGACCCTCCAAGCTCAGTGGGGCCTGGCCTCGTGACCTCCATTCCTGATATGCTCTAGGGCACCAGGGAGACACGCTCCTGGCTCAGAGTCCTGCTCATTGGCTGCCCGCTCCGGAACAGTCTTCCTGCGGAGTTAGCCTGGCTCCGTGCTTTTTTTCTTTCGTTTCTCTGCTCAGCAAAGTGGCTTTGCCGGACACCATCCAACCTGAGAGGTCACTACCCCCTGTTTTAGACCCTTGTCCTCTGACCTGTCTTACATTTTTTCCCAGGCATTTACCATGATCTGAAATTATATATATATATATATATATATATATATATATATATATATCTCAATTTATTAAATTATGTATAATAATAGACTATACATTGGTATATACTGTATTTATTCGTGTAATGTGTGTTATGTCATATATGTAAATATGTAGTATTATAAAAATGTGCATGCTTAAATAAAAAACTATTATAGTAACAGACAGGTTGCCATTAGTCCCCCTCAGAACCCTCCCTCCTGCTCCCCCACACTTACCCCATGGTTCCTGCCACACACTACAAATGTCTCAGAAGTCCTCTTGTGTGCTCTTCATTATGATGTTATGACTGCCCTGATGTCCTCAATTGGCTCAAAGTGTTACCTTTGACGGTTATTTTGATTTGGGGGAAGAAGCACAGTTGGATGGTGTCAGATCTGGTGAATAAGACAGATGAGGACACATTGTGATGGTTTTACGAGCCCGCCTTTCCACTGGGTGACACTCAGCCCCAGAGTTCACTGCACTGTTCTTGGCCACACCCATAAAGACACAAGACAGGACTTCCAGAACAGCTTCAGAAAGTTTCAAGAACAAGAGGGTAAGTGTGTTTGAAGTGAAAAGAAAGAGTATCTTAAAGGGGATTCTAGGCAGTGTATGTTTTACTGTAATGAATTTTAATTTGAACATTCACTATACTTTTGATCTCCCCTTATGCATATACATAAAACTTCCCTCATTCGCCAACACGATCAGCCATTACTCTCTAATGAAGGTTCCCAATGCAAAGATTCAACAGATCACACATTCTTTAAATGGAAAAAAAAAGCTTTATGGAATACATGTACATTAACTTTTTGGGCCATTATTCCCTAGACAGTAGAGTACAACAAATATTTATATAGACTTTGGTTTACTATGGGTAGGGGTGATTTATGTTGGAAGGATGTGCATAGATTACGTGCAAATATAATGCCACTTTAAAAATTCATTTACTTTACTTTATCCTATTTATCTGATACCAGGGGCCAGTACCAGGGCCTTGAGCACTCTAAGCCCTCACTTTACCACTAAGCTAAACTTACAGCCCAAATCATTTTTCTTACATACTAAGTTGAGGTTTTGAGGTTTTGCATCTGGAGCAAATCCTCCTTGGAAACCCACGAAAGCCTAAATGTGAATAGGGCAGCGAGTGTGTTTTCTTCCTTGCTAATTCTCTAGTACTTAAAATAGTGCCTTATATAAGTGGCATAATGTTAAATGAATAAAAGGAAGAAAGAATGAATGAGTGAATGAATGTATGTAAAGCACGAAGTCACCAACAGCTTCACTGTGGATCTTCGTTTGGCTGTTTTGGCAGTGGAGTAGGAAAGATGAGATCTCCCTTGCTTCATGTGTCCCAGCTTTTATGAAATATTGATGATTTGCTCTGCAAGTTAGCCTAAATAAGGTATTTTGGGCCTCAAAAACATCTTCTGTAGCAGAGTTCTGGAGTCTTGTGATGGTACTACTACTCCCTTGGTTGGTTTTTGATATTCCTCCCATACACGTACCCTTCCCAGGGTATGACAGCCTAGTTAGTTATTGATGTTTTCAGTGAACATTTCCTTTGATTTCTGTGAAAATCATTGCTTTTTTTTTTTTTCCAGAAGACGCTTTCAGGGTAAAAGAAAAGTCTTGCATTCCCTGGCAAAATTCAGTTCTGAAACCCCATCTCTGATCACACTCACCCAATAAACACCAGAATGACTGGACTCCCCCAAAGCCATTCCTATTTACTAACTGATATTTGAAAATGCACAGCCCAGAAAAATTAAAGCAGGTACTTTTTTTTTTCTCTTTTCAACTCTTTCTTAAGCCTCAACAACCCAAGAACATTTGTAACCAGGCAATTATAGTTTCCTTTAGCTTTATTCCACATTCCTCAAGAAAAAGTAACAATTCATAGCTAATTGGGGCCATGAGCAGAGAGAGCAGTGTTTCGTTTTCTGTTATGACCAGTTTCTACAGGAACTTGAGTTGTGGAAATATGGGACTGAGAGAACACTTTAGAGTGGAAAACTTTTTTTTTCCAGTATTGGAGACTGAACCCAAGACCTTTACACTGATCTATATCCCAGCTTTTTCTACTTATTTTATTTTATTTTTGAGACAGTGTTTTTGATAGTTTGCTATGTTGGGCACTGTAGGCTTGAACTTTTGATCTTCCTGCCTCAGCCTCCCAGACACCTTGGATTATAGGTGTGTACCCAGCTAACAGCTTCATTAGACCACACAGACTGTATTACTTTCGTCTGTTACTCCATATGAAACAGGAGACACAAGGCACATAATGTTGTCCAGTGGCTACTATGGTTTGCTAGGGCTGCAGACTGTGTTTACAACAGATCCACAGGCTCCTATGTGGTGAATTAGTTATACTCAAGTTCTTGTAACTCTAATGTCTATGCATGATGCTTTGCAACAGTTGCTCAGCAGCACTGTGTGCTAGGAATTCCATTCACTGGGTATTAATAGCATCTACTGTTTCACATACCCTTGGCTGGCTTCATAATTCACTTCTGGCCCTAAAGATTTGGAGGCTCACCAGGTCTGAAAATCTTGTCAGTACTCACTTGGGTAGTGAAAATAAAGAAATTTAACCCAAATGTTCAACTGGGGAACCCAGGGACAGAAAAGAATTAAATTAGGTCTAAGTCTATTGGAACCCTACCCGAAAGTAATTGTTCAGTCTGGATAACTAGGGAGAGATCCTAAGCACTGGGGACTGAAGGAATGGCCCAAAATGGTGATTCACAGAGGAGTTTATAGTTTATATTCATATACCCAACTGTTAGATCAAATAAGAACTCCAGAAGAACTAAAAATATGACCAGCAACAAGGAGTAAAAGTTCATTGCTCCCATGACCTTATGCCTAGATAGCAGGTCTGAGCATGATGCTCTTGTGACCCTATGCCTGGGTACCAAGTCCAGGCATGAGACATAAGTGATTTAGGGGTAAGAGAGGGGTAAAAGGTGAGGCATTGAGACATAAGGGTAAGGGCATAAGGATGGGTAAAAGGGATAAGGAAAAAAAGGTTACCATAAAAGGCAAAAAGGCTGATTATGGAGTGAATAGAACTTCTACATAGTGTAGTTGGGTTACCCAGCACAAGAGCCAGGGACTGGATTGTTCAGCTGGTATATGGGTCAAGGACTTGGCAGAAGAGGACAAAGCAGGGTTGCCTGATATGTTGGGAGAGTGGGCAGGTGGGCTGTGGGTTAAAGGAGGCAGGGCTCCCTGGAGGGTCAGAGCTGTTATCATCAGTTGGCCAATTGCCAAGGCCAGCAAAGCTGTTATGTCAAGGCTGGAGAAGCAGGGTTACTATTCCTGGGAAGGAACGAGGGCATAGTTATCTGCAAGCCAGGGTCACACACAGAAAGCCATGTAAGTCTGGGAATGGCCAAGAAGTTGAGCATCGAAGTTACCGTGCAGAAGTCCCCTTCAACAAGCTCTCATTAAGCCCCTGCCTTGGCCTTGGCATATTGTCACGGGATGTACTGTGTAGGGGAAGGGGCAAGATTATCTTCTATGTTAAATTTTTAAGAAAGTGAGAACATGATTTTTAAAAACATCTAAGTTTAAATCTTGATTCTACTCTTTAGTTGTGTAACTTAGGATAAATTGCTTAATCTAAGTCTGGACAGTAGAAGTGACTCCCAGGTGAAAGGATTTCTGCATGGATTGAGACAATTTTGTAATAATGCTTTGGGAAGCATCTCACACAGTATGTTGACTGTGACAGATATTCCCAGACCTGGGAAGCAGGTCCAGCTCTGAGGGCGTAGCATTCCTAGACTCTGTGTGTGTGTCTGTCTGTGCTGTATGTGGAAAAATATTCAGGCTTCCTGCGAAATGCATGAGTCACTGTTCAGGTTCAAGTCCTCAGACACTACAGGTCACCACCAGACTGCTTCTCTTTGCTGCATCGTAATGACAAAGAGCAAAAGGTTTGAACTGTGCCTGAAGAAAGTATCAATTGTAAACAACCTATAAAAATTGGGTCACATGCAAAATGATCTACTGAGAAAGATACACTTTGGTCATTGCTACCACATACAGCTTCAGGAGGTACTTTTGATTAGCATTGGGTAATTCCCTGTCTAGCAGGAAATCAAGAAAGCCAGTGGCTTTGTGTCCTTACCACACAGCGCAAGATGACATCCCACACAGAGCCCACAGCCAGCAGCCACCACACTGCAGCAGCACTCTGATCAAAAATTTTGTCTACACTGCCCCCCTGCCCAGTGCCGTGCCATGAACAGGACCTTTCCCAGTGGCCTGTGAAGCTGGGTCCCATGCTCTCACTTTCAAGTCCCTTGCAGAATAAACCTGGACCTCCCAAAAATCAATACAAAGAGTATCTTGTGTCCAAACAGGTATCTGTGGTACTAGAACTTCAAATATCTTCACTATCTGCTAAGCCTGCAACAGAAGCATCAGGCTAGTGGCTAGATCACCAACTCCAGGCCCCCTAAGCCCTGTGTCTTGCACAAATTACTCAGACTCTAAGTGACTAAGACTGAGCCTCAGGCTGCTTCCCTTGCAATGGGGGAGAAGCAACAGTGACACCTATTTCATAGAGCGGTGTAGAGGGCTGGGTTCACATGTGCAAGGGATTGGGGCCATCCCCAGCACCTCACTGTGACTGCTAAGTGTGAGCTATCTTTAGCAAAATCAGGACCTTCACAGCCTGAGAAGAGGAGGCTAACTGGGTGGAGAGACTGAGTTGCCCAAGGTACTTTCTTGTCATGAAAAGGAAGGTGGCCAAGTCAGAAGCACACTGGTGAGTTTGAATCTGTAGGTTAACCCCTCGGGGATCTGAGAACTACCTGGTGTATGGTACTTAGCCAAGCCTCAGCGTTTCCAACTATGAATGGAGATGAATACATACATCACTTAGACCAAAGTCTTGTCTAAAGGATTAATTTGACCAAGTGTATGTGAATTGCTCAGCATTGTGCCTTCCTTACATTCAATGAAGCACAGCTGTTACCATGGTCACCATCCACGCTCCCACCTGGAAGGGGCTCCTCCGGTTTGAATTGCCTGGGACGAATGAGGGCCCATCCCTTTCTTGTTCATATGTGAAAACAGCTTTGTACCTTAGTATAGTTGTTTCTGTGCTTCTGAGGTTGACACAGGAGTAAACTGGTAGGAACCCTATGTTTGGAACCAAAAGCTTTAACTTTGAGCTTGACCTTGTACTTGCCAGCTATAAATGCCCATCAATGCCTCATAATGTCTTTGTGTCTCCCTGTTCTTGCCACAAAACCAGCCCCAGAGATTCTCTGAGGACCAGTGAAATGATACTTGTCTGAATAACCATGAAACAGTTGGAAAGGGTAGGCAAAGGTCTTTGACAGGTCCCCAACTAGTCCTGGGATGCCAGGACAGGGCATGTAGCCTGCCCAGAGAAAAGAAAAGGCCTCCTGAACCCTGACCCACGTCTTAGGGAACCCCTGAGTGCCAGGTCCTGTTGCACACCAACATGTCATCCTGAGCCAGTCTCATTAGGAACTTGTCCCACCCATTTGGAAAGGATTCTGTTTCTTCTCAGCAATTCTAGACTCAGAACTCTGTGGATGGAACAGAAACCCTGGGCAAGATCTCACAGAATGCTCCAGAGAAAGACGGAAATGTTACCTCACTTTGCCTTCTCTCCTCCTAGATTAAGTCACTGGGCCTAATTACCAACCTCTTCTCTGAGTAACCACAGGGCATCATAAAGGCCCTCTTTAAACCACTTTCTTGAAAGGTTAAAGAAGAAAAATACATAGTCTGTGGTAATTGCCTGTTAGACAATTAAAATGTGTGGCTGCCCCCACCCCCACTTGCAAGCAGCTGTTGAAATTCCTAAGTCTCCCACGCCCTTGTCCTGGCTCACTGCCCCCTAAGTCACATTCCTGGCAGGTCCAGAAGTTGTGAAAAATCTACCAGAACCCAAAGCGGCTTGGTGTTCTCCAGTTACCAGCAGGTGGAAGGTGCGGCCACTCTGAGGAAATGGTTTTGACAGACCTGTGGAGTTCAAGGGAGGCTCCCACTCGGCAGGCAGGACGGCACCCCAGCTGCTCCCTTCTCCTGGTGGCCACAGGTCCCTTCTTCTTGTAAAATTGTTGTTCTTTTCCCCTTTCAAGGACTTTGCCCACACCCACTGTTAGGCAGCCATGACAATAGAGGGCGTTGTGTGTCTCCCTCTCCTTAGTCTGCAAAGCAATGATTTCCAAAGAGAAGCCCACTCTCAGGGGTATTTCCCTCCCCGTGGAACACTGCCAGAGCCCCATCCCCCAACTTGATCGCATTGCCTCAAAAGTATGTATTGACAGTCAGCGGACACAGGGTTTGCTTTACATTTTTGTCCAGAAATGATGGAATCGCATTCTAACACATAATTATAACTGCAAGTGCTGTTTTTCTTTATAAATGATTTGGGTGTGGCTTGTGTTTTACTATTTTTTAATCCCATTCTCTCTTCTTGGGTCACAATGTTTTAGAAAGGCTAGAGGATTCCTATCGACAGAATCACCAGTAGGAAGGATAGTTTAGGGACTGACCTGCAATGGCAATGATCAGTCAGCTTTCTTCAATGTGCCAGTTCTCTCTCTCTCTCTCTCTCTCTCTCTCTCTCTCTCTCTCTCTTAAGTATTAGAGATTAGGTTTTATAGAAGTTAGCAACTGGGCTAGGCATGGTGATGGAGCAAAGAAAATTCTTACTTTCTTTTAGTTTTAAAACATGCTTATGATTTCTGCAACTTACTTTTCTGCTGACTTTCAGCGCAGAAGCTACCAGTGTGCCGCGGGGTCCATGCCTACCGAAGTTCCTGTTCATGCCTGAGCATCCTCTTGGTTCCTTGTAGCTCCCTGGGCACCGTTGTCTCTTGGGCCCTGCACAGAGCAAGCTAGAGGTGCTGGGAGTTCATGCCCCCCTCACCTCCAGCTGTGTGAAGGAAGAATGAGAGGGGAGAAGAACCTCTTAGCTTCCTGGCTTCTCTGGGAAAGCACTCTGAGGACCTTCAACACCATCACTACAGGTCCCAGTGGGGTTAACCCGGCGGGGCCTGCTGAGTCTCCTGCTCATCTGAGCACGGGATCAGCTTCCTTTCTTTCCCTGTCTCATTTCCTGCATCCTGCTGCACCCTGGGATTGCTCTTTGACATGTCAGCAGCCTCAGGTCTGTGCTTCCGATGTGCTCCTGGGGCGGGGCGCTAGCCGGAGCAGGAAGGGCCCAGTGAGGTGGCCATGCGGAGAACCCGGAGAGCCAGCGCACGCTCCCCTCTGAGCTGCTGCTGCTGGACCTCCCTGGCCTCCGCAGGAAGCACACTCAGCCCCGGCTCTTCCTGGAATCCCCTGCGCCTGTAGGCGGACCCTAGCCCCTCTCCCACTCCAGCTGGCAACACCCACTTCCACTTCCACGTCCCGCAGTCACCCCAAGGAGGTGCCACCTACGTAGCATGCAGTGCTGTGTTTCCTTCTGTGTCTGCTTTACTCTCCAACTAAACTGTCAGGCTCTGGACATTTCGGGACATTGGCAAGTAGAGATTAGGTTTCCTTTTTTTTTTTTTAAACTTGTTCTGGTTTTCTTGTCTTTTGCTTTGTATCTCATTGCCTGCCTAGCACATGCTGATGGTACCTAACTGTACATGTAGACTTTCTCAACATTCAATACATGTATGCTGACTGTATGCTATATTCTAGACACCGTGGATATATTTCCCCTTAATTAACTATTAGCAGAAACACAGACAATAACCAAAATGATGTGGTTAAATGATGTGCTTAGTAGAAAGTATTAGCAGATACAGAAGGAAAAAAGCAAGAAAAACTATAGACATGAGGTTGGAAGTATAGGAAAAAAATCACAATTTTATTTTTATTTATTTACTATTCATTTATTAATAGGCCCTAGTAGGATTAACTCAATTGGTAATTATTAATTAATAAAACTGTATACCATTTTTCCTTCATATCCATGGGGTATTAGTTCCATGAGCCACCATGGGTACCAAAATCCAGATATCAGTGCCTGATGTAAGGTAATGTATTTTCACATAGCCCATGCAATCTTCCCCGGCACTTCAAGCCATCCCTAGATTATTTTAGATTATATAAATATCTTCTTCCTCATGGAACCTTCACCCAGTAGTTTAAGCATTCATTGACAGATGTTCTTGAATCAATTATTACACTGATCCTTATGAAGTGATTTCACTATTTTCGTCATTAATTCCATAATGCTTAATTGGTGCTGTGTTGTAAGGGGTATTTTTGACTAGTTACACGAGGATTGATTCACATATTATTTGACTCATTGTGTTACAGTCTGAGAATATATTATATATCCTGATGCTCAAAATGTCTTCCATTAGTCCAGGGGGAACCTAATCAGGCTAAGCCTTCATTATTCTCTGAGCACTGCCTGACTTCTGGACACAATCAGATGTTCCTGCATTGGGGTGGACTTTCCTGGCCCTACACCTGACATCAACTACTTCTCCAAGGAATCCAATATTTTTAAGTGGAGAATAATCTTTAGAAACCAAGATCTAGATGTATATGTATTTTATATTATTTTAAAAATTTTAAAGTCCTCCTTGCTGTTCAAAATTCTTGCATCTTTATTTCAACAGTTAAACTTTATATAAACTCAAAGAGAAACATGAAGCACTAGAAACCATCAACTTTAAAATTTTATATTGAGACGCTAAGTGATACCAATCATAAAAACTCTAGGGGCTAGGGTTACAATTTAGTGGTTAAAGTACTTACCTAGCAAGCACAAGGCCCTGGGTTCAATTCCCTAGTACCATATAAGACCAGCATGGTGATGCTTTCCTGTAACCCTAGCACTTGGGAGGCTGAGGTAGGAGAATTGCTGTGAGTGTGAGGCCAGTCTGGGCGGCTTAATGAGTTCAGGGCCAGCCTGAGGTAGAGTGAGATCCTGTCTCAAAAAAAAAAAAAAAAAAAAACCCTAAGTTTCCTGGCACACCTGGGTACTTCTTGTACTTAACCATCACAGAATACCATGAATCTAGCGTTCGTGTTTATTCTAGAAAGATTCACAGGGCTGGGGATGTGGCTCAGAGGCACAGCACTTGCCTAGCATGTGTAGGACCCTGGGTTCATCCCTAACCTCTCCCCAGTCTCCTGTTCTCCAACCCACCACACACACACACACACACACACACACACACACACACACACACAC